>JARJHM010000128.1:0-552193 GCA_033356055.1 Carex pumila | reverse complement strand
AAAACAAAGGCCTACGTCTCCGGGGCTTCGCAACCTTGAGTGGTGCGCCTTTCTATTACCCAATACGAAAGGATTACAACTTGTGAACCGTTGAGCCCTTACAAACAAGCGGGAAGTCAAACGGCCAACTCAAAGAGATGAGAACAAGGTCTCAATTTGTCTAAAACACAAGAGAAACACTCAATAGATCACTCTAACCTAATCTAGATCAAGATTAGTGAAGTAGGTTTGAGGTTGCTTGAGGGATTTTGAAGTTTTAAGCTCTCACAACAATGGAGTAGGCTAAGCTCTCAGAAAATCGCTTTTAAAATGATTAGGGTCGGCTGAGATAGATTTGAAAGTGATCCCTTCAGTCTATTTATAGTGGCAGCTCAAAAATGAGCTGTTTGACATAAAACGTTACCAACGTTTTATTAAACGTTACAACGTTTTATTCAAATACGATTTAGGGTTTTAATTCTCTGACAGCTTAGAAAACGTTACATAACGTTTTATAACCGTTACAACGTTTCAAACCGTTATAACTATTTATAAACGTTACAACGTTTATTGCTTGTATTGAACAGCTGCACTCCAGTTGTTCTGTAGCTTTTAAACGTTACAACGTTTATCAACCGTTATAACGTTTGTAAAACGTTACAACGATTGTATAACGTTATAACGTTATAACTTGATTCTTTTGAGGCTTCTGATTATTATAAAACGTTACCAACGTTTTAAAAAAAACGTTCATAACGTTTTATCTCAATTTAATCAACCTCACACATACTTTACCAAGCATTTGATTTTACAATATGTATTCTTGATAAAGGTCTTCATGATTTCTTCAGTCCAAGCTTATTATTCAACAATTCTTACTCTTCTTGGACCTACATATTCTCAAAATAGAAGAAATCGTAAAATTCAATAATTGTATGTTTTTGCAAATTAGTCAAATAGACGTAAAACATTATTGTACGAACAACAGATACTACTTCTTTGCCATGTCAGGCTTTGATTATTCATACAACAGATATGAATCCTCCTTCGGCAGAGGAAGAGGATGGGGAAGAGGCCGGGGTTATACAAACTTCCCTGGAACACAACGATGGAACCCTTATGCTTGGTACCGACCTTCTTCTGGCTCTGACATGAATTGAATGCTAATATGCCTTGTTTTGTGTCACACTCCAGATTTTTACCATCCGAAGCGTGATTATATAAGTATCTTCACATCTTTCATTGACCCGTCAACCTACGTCGCCAACAGAAATGAAAACAAAATAGAAAAACGGAGTCAGCTACAAAGCTCAGTAACCGGTTATTTAACGACGCACTTCTCTATAATTGGCTTAATTTAACAACCATTTAAAATAGGCTAGATCAATCCACACAAATTCACATCAAATTATGCACGCATATTTAACTAGCGATAGCACGTCGATCTAGGTTATCCATAAAACAAGTCACATCATATTCACACATGTGGAATCCCTGTCACATGCGATTCCCACATTCTCATAACACAATTCCTTAAACCGCCAACCCACTGGAAAGTCCAACCAACAGTGGGAGGCTACAATCACATATTAAATTCCAACCTCAAACCCGTTATCCCGTTAAATATGCCATCATAATCCAATATGCAACACCAATATTCAAATCAACCATACAAAACGAAAACACAGTTATAGAGAAATCCGGTTACCTGATAGTGAGACATTCGGCATTTCAAATCAAATTGCAACGATAACTCGGAATTACTGCAACGTAATAGGAGTTTGAAACGGGCATATGATAATTAATATGGAAACAAAATATTTCTTCTTTCGGGGCTGATTATGGTGTGGTTGATTTTGATGATATAAGATGAATTGTAGATTATATTCTAAGTAGATATAGGATAAAGTCAAAAGAAATTTCACAGAGGAATGATGTGAATCTAGGATACGGATGGAGGGGGTTTTATAACTCAACAGGGTGGTATAATTAATCCTAGCGAAACAAAAGAAAGACAGGAAATATAATTAAGGAGGTTACCATACATAACCGCCTTTTACAAGGCGTCGTTTCCTTTTTTTTATTTATTTAATATTTAAAGTAAATTAAGGAGGATAATTTATAGTAGTTTAATTAATAAAAAAATATGGTAACTGTCATATATGTAATGTGTACCGTGTGAAGAAATTAGAGGGACAATTAAGAATGGACTCAGCTGTATTGCCGCATTTTTTTAAAATGAAATTATCAAATTAATATAATTAAATACACAAATTAATGAACTAAGAATCAAAAAAAAAAAATTAGAAATAAAGTTAGTCAAATCAATAATTTAGAATGTATAGAAGAAAAAAATAACTATACGATTATATGTTTGTATTTGTTTTTAAAGTAATATAATTATAACTAATATATGTTCTCAAAAGAAATTATAACCTTTATTATATTATGAAAAAAAAAATTGTGAACATAAATAATAATAACTCAAAATTTTCAGGATGTTACATGTTGTCATTCTTGTAGTTTGTGGTGGTTTAGTTTAGGGTTTCAAGCTGTTCTATATTGTAGTTTGAACTTTGAATTACTTCTTTCTTTTGTTATGTGTTGTAATGTGGATCTTGTATGCTATTGCATTCTCCAAATTTGGAGTTTGTTATGGCCATCCTTTATAAGTTTCAATAGAAACTGGTGGGATTCCCCACTATTTCAAAAAAAAAAAACCTACCACTCTTGTATTCCTAATTATTTCCCACATTATATACCCACTTATATCTCTAACAGGGATCGGACTTTATCCAGTTTTTTTTGTTTTCAAAGGTTTTGTTGTCATCTGTGTTTTTGTTAAGTTGTTCATGTTTTTGAATTGCTGAATTGTTGACGCAATGGCTACAGCATTAATTGGCTATGCCGTGCCGGAAAAAGGATTTCATTATAATAATATTATTCTCATGCATTTATGTGGCAACTATAGGCATTGGCGCACCCAATGTGTTCCACGGTAAGTAAGTGTCTAGTTGTGTCAAATTTTTGAGAGATGACCACATTGTGTGAATGGTTATTGCACGGGACAAACGAGTCACAACACGTGACCAGCACATGAGAACCATGTCGTGTCGTGACGTATCTGGTCATGTCATGAATTTTTTATAAACTTATTTGTTTTTTTTTTTATTTTAGTTCGTCAGGAGAAAAAAATATATACTCTTATTAGTATTTTGTACCTACCCCTAGCTAGAATTATGGATGCTTCCCTTACTACAGAGCTAAGATTGTATACTTGCTAGGAAGAAAATCACCAAGACCTACTAATCATGACCCACTACCATCAATTTATGATGTTTGTAGAGAAGTCAATTTTCTCTGCCTTGCAACTTTTATAATGAACTGTAACATAAATGAACCACCAAAAAAATTAAAAGTAGTGGTGCATCTATCAATAATGCAATTTTGACTCTTCTACAGTAGATATTATTAATTGTTTCATATCAATCTTGACTAGTTAGTCATTAAAAATATATGAAATAAAATGAATCAAAGCTTTTAATTTAGAGGGGAAAAAGGGCTTTAGCTTTTTAGCACACATAGGTGAGCTTCAACAATCAATGTGGTTGAAAATTTACAAAAATAAATTACGAATCGTTCAGGTCCAATTATTTCAATTGATGGGTTATGGATTCTAGGCCCAAAATGTAAGAAGGCCTAAGGCCTCCAATCCAAATTTATCAGCACTAGATTTTCACTGGTACGGTCTGTACGGAATTGATGTGGAAAAGAAATTAAAATATATAAATTGATTTAAACAGCTGTATGTTGACTTTATTGAATAGTAGATAACATGTTGCAATTAATAAACATAAACTGGAAGGAATATTCTTAAATCATTGTCACTATATCTCATGTCTTAGCTGCGTGCTGAGCACAAAGAGAAGTAGTCTTTTCCCTGTTAATTACCCCTAAAATTGAAGCCCTCTTTCATTTCTGTTCCCTATCAATTATCCTCCAAATTCTTAATCTGTGCAATACATCAAAAGCTTTTTTTTTAACCTCATCCAACAATGGGTTCATTTGCTGAAGGAGTGTTTACAGTTGAAACAAAGGAGGTTTCACGGCTTGCACCGCAGGGCCGAATAAACGAAGAATTGTTGAAAATAAAATCCTTCGAAAGAATGTATAATACCAAGTATGGTCCCTTTACCATAGGTGATATCAAATGGGAGATCCGCCTATACCCGGTTGGAGAATTCATCTGGTATTATCTTTGTTTGTTAGATGATACAGTGGCAGTCAAGAAATATGGCTACATGTCCTTGGTGCAGGATTACAGTAGCGAGGGTGAATGGAAGATCGACACTTTTATAAAAATAAATGAAGAGATGGATTTCAAAGCAACCCCTCTCGGCGAGGGATTGGGCCTCCCCATGGTGCCGTTAACGTACTTCACCAAAGAAGATCAAGAGAAGTATTCTAATGATGATTGCTTTGTGCATAAATTCTTTTTATGGGTCAATTTTGATGGTTCCAAGAAAGCACGGGCAAAATCTATGCGCCTGCGACGGCCTCAACAACCCCAGGTAATATCAACAAACCCTTCCGAGCCTTTGGCACTTGACCAACCGGATGAAGAAGAAATGGTAATATCACCTCCTTTAGACCTAATTAGTACACTCCTAGAAACTGGGGATTTTGCAGACATTATTTTTGTTGTAAAAAAACACACATTCGCTGCCCATAGGTGCGTGCTTGCGGCTCGTTCCTCTGTGTTCCGATCAGAACTTCTCACTCTACAAGACAATATCGATACGAGCATGAAGAATTTATGTGTATCCATACATCATATGGATGGACTCACATTTAAGCACTTGCTCCATTTCATTTATACTGATTCCTTGCCCCTTGATTTTGAGGAGGTTACTCCTCCAGAGAGGTACCACCGCATGCTTGTTGCAGCGCATCGTTTTAAAATCGAAGGTCTCAAGTTAATATGCGAGAAGATGCTTACCAAGGCAGTTGCTGACACCATGATAACCGCTTTAGATCTCTCAGAGTATCATGAGTTCGGTCTGCTCAAAGTAGTTCAACATGATCAGAACATGAAGCAAGAAATAATTGCCTCAACTGTTGCTGGTACAAAAGAAGTCGACCTTCAATGCGATGATAGCAGTAGTTGTTCCACCGACGAATTTGTCGGAGTGGATCTCAAGTAATACAAGTGATCGGTTTATCCTTTTTTGTTTTTCGAAGCTTTTGTTTTGATCCATGTTTTTGTAAGTAGTTCTTGCTGTTTAATTGCTTTGTATCATATTGGCATTTCCTTTTTTGCTTTTTAAGTTTTATATTTTTTTTTTTTTTGTAAATGTAATGTGCTTGCAATTAAGTTGTACTTGGTTAATATAATTTATATTATATTTGCAGTTGAAAAGTTTGTGTTTTATTAATTTGACAATAGAAAAAAAAATTGGTCAATAATTGCAGCTATTATTAATCAATTGAGATATATAAATAGTTATTAGTGGTGTTCAGTGGGGAGCATGTCATTTAGTATTTTACATATTATGAGAAATAAAACGATCAATAATTGATCTGATTATACCATACTTCAAATAAATCTCCTTCCCTAGTTAATTCAATTTTCTCAATTTTTGAATCATTTTTCTTACCTTCCATATTTAAATATAATAGACAATATTGTATAATATTTGGCATATATATATTACGTACCACTACAAATTATTGTCACAATAAATTAATGTTAATTCCATATCATGTAATGGAGCTAATATTAATTTATATATGCTTATCAAAAAATTTAAGTTAATATATTGTCAAATAAATCTCAACTCTTAACTAATTGATATTGATCATGTGTCATAATATTGCATTATTGTAAGGTGAGAAAGTTTAGCCAAAAGTTACAATGACACTATGATAATCAAAGAAATTTCTTGCTATGAAGTACCAACTATTTGTTGAATTTATATGTGCACATTTCATATGTCAGAATTCTCCTGTTACTGTAACATAATATGGTCAATGATTTGAAACAGTAAATGAGATCTATATATATTATTCTTCTCTTCAATTCGGCATATTCCTATTTGACCCAAAATTCTATGCGCCTTTTGTCAAAGTTACCCAAGGTACCGGGTCAAGATTCATAAAATAACTATACTTCTTAGAATTAAAACTGTTTCATTAGATAAAAGTATGGTAGAAGCTACCAGCATAAAATAATTATACTTCTTAGATCAATGGCTAAAGATGCGCAAAAGAAAATGTATTATTACTTAATTGAAACCCCTATATGTAAGATGCTCTATTTGACTTTATTGTGACAATTCCATACCATCTATAATATATACAAAAAAAGTCAATCTCCTATTATGACTCATTGAAATAGAAAAGGTTCTAAATTATCTATTAAATAAAGAAAAAAATGCTCAATAATTATTAAGTTGATAAAATAAAATTAGTTACAAAACCTCCAAAATTTGGATAATCAAAATAAAAATTGCAACCTTTCTGTAAATTTCCAGTAGTACAGTTATCTAATTTTAAAAGGAATTCTCCCAATTTCCCCCAACTCCTCATCATCCAAATTGTTATTTGTTAATTTGTGCAATAAATTTGTCATGAGCTTTTTGCCTCAGCAAGCTATGGGCTAAATTGCAGAATGATTGGATACAGTTCAAACTAAAAAGGTTTCATAGCTTCCTTCAAAAAAAATGTACTGCATGATGTATGAATGAACCATCAGAGAAGATCTGAAGCGGTATCCCTGTTTGTTAGATAATTGCAAATTATGCAACGCAGTAGTCTTTGAAGTTGTTCTTGGTTGATTGGTGCTCAGGCGATCTTAGCTTATAAGAACGACTTCAAATTAATTTAGACTGTACTTTGCTGAGTAATTGCACCTCCCCATGGTCCCACTAAGCAATTTCGACAGCAAAATTCGTAAGAGATTACTATGTAAAGATCATCGTTTCGGCTTAAAACTCACTACATGGTTCATTCGGAAGAACAATTGTAACTTGCCATAGATTCAGGGTTCATTTTGTATTGTGCCAGTGGTCAGATGGTTTCTACTGTGTTGAGCTTTCGATAGTTTAGCCCCTTACTGGTAAAAGTAGTATATGGTTTGCAATGATCATGCAATTCCCAATTTCATCAGAATGAGTCCAACCAAATAAATTTTTCCTGCCAGATGAACTGCTGTTTCACTGCAGTGAAAGGAGCAATAATTAAAAAAGTTATGTTTACAGATTTCATACATAGTTACACTAGCCTTTGGGTAAAATTCAGGATTATACAGTGTCATAAGCCGACATATAATCAACTAGAAAAACATGCTTTCAGGCCCAAGACTAACTCAGCCCATATCTGTAGCATCAGGTTAATTGAATTCTGGGCCTTACACAATATTTCATGAGTAAGGCTTGGATGTTATGAATAACATGAGGCCTTCTGTGCTATAATTTTAAAAATCTATCATATAAATTTTAAACTTCGATTTAAGTATCTCAGTAAGTTGATTATGTAATGAATTTGTAGAATACAAACTTTTACTTTTTTTTAAAAAAAAAATTTACTATTTTTTTATGATTTATGAAATGTGATAAAAAAAGACTTAAAATTATAATTTTATGTCATTTTTTGTCATATTTTATAAATCATAAAAATAGTAAAAAAATTACAAAAATAGTAAAAATTAGTATTCTACAAGTTCGTTTTATAAACAATTTACTAAGCAACTTAAATTGAAGTTTGAAGTTTATATGATAGGATTTCGAGACCGTAGCACTGAAGGTGTTATGCTATTATCCATAGCACCTAAGCCATTCTCATATTTTATTTGTATCCGTGTTTGCAAGTTCTTTTTGTTGTTTAGTTCATTAGGTGTGGGCAATGAATTGATGGAAATGCGAAATTAGAAAATTAAAATTAAGGATTGCAATTTGTTTTGCAATGTAATTTTATTTTATAAGAAGGACTAAAGAGTATAAATACTTATAAAAATTATAAAATATAAAATATAAAATTGCTAATTTTTAATTTATAGGGGTGGCTAGGTCACCCCTAATTGATACATGAATCTGCTTAGTTAGGAATTTTCAGTGTGGATATATATCTTCTTTTTCAAAATCCATGGTTTTTTGTGTGGATATCACTATTGATAATATGTAGTAATTTGATCGTTTAACTTATAAGTTCCATTTTAAATTTTCAAACTTATTTCAATTAATTTAAAAACTATTATCAAAATTAGATAAACAATTGTCCAATAACTCCTCTAAGATATTACCAAATTTTGCAGAGATCCGCATTCTATTGGTATGTACTATAAGATAATTAAAAGTTAACATAATTCCATAAAATTAGAAATAACATTGACCCTCACTCATGAGGATTTCTTCATATCTTTGTTTCCTTATATCACTACTACAGAATTTCAAATCTGCACCGTTTTTTTTTTACATTTAAAATCGGTTTTCAAACCGGTGCTGATCAGGCCGGTGCTGATTCCATCAATTGATGAGCACCGATTTAAAACCGGTGCTAAATGTAATGCAACAACACCGGTTTTTACATAAAAAACGGTGCTAAATGTAATGAAACAACACCGGTTTTTACGTAACAACTGGTGCTAAATGTAATGAAACAACACCGGTTTTTACATAAAAACCGGTGCTAAATGTTATAAGCTAAACCGGTTTCTTCATAAAAACCAGTGTTATAAGCTATATTCAACACCGGTTTTGTTAAATAACCGGTGTTATATATCAATTGAATTGTTCAGTAATTTTTTTTAGAGCCAGTTTTTATCGCTAATTTTTTTTTATTGTTTGGAATTTGGTTTTACATTATGCTAGCCTCCGAATTTGGTAGCCATAAATTAAATATTCACATGTATAAAATATAGAATGGACAAAACATTATACAAATGAAACAACACATGATTTAAAAGTATCATCTTAACTAAATTTGATAGTTTCAACAAAAACAAGCTAAGATAATATCATCTCTCACACTATCTTAACTAAAACAAGCTAAAATAACTTCATAATCAATTACAAATATTTTTCCACAAAGAAATTAGTCCATATTGCCTTAAATTGTTTATGATCTTCCATCGAATACAGCAACGAACTTAAGCACTGCATGAAATTATATTAAATTGTTAATTTAGATGTTAAACTTAATAAACTTAAAAGAACTGCATCAAATTAAATTTAACTAGTACCTTATTTTCATATCTCAAAATATTCACACATGCTTAAGGAGGGGGTTAAATCAACTTTCTTCTTCTTGTTCCTCTTCCTCTTTTTCGAATTAGAGCTCCTGGAATCACTGTTGACATCATGTGAGAGATTGAGGATGCCAAGTTGTTGCATCATCTCCTTATTAGACTTGATCCTCTGTGCCCTGACCTTTTTGTAACCCACTAAAGCTTGATCCATCGCTTCAGATTCCATCAACGGATTAATTCTCATTTGCATTTATTTACTACATATTAAGAAAGAGGTAAATTAGTGCTTAAGTGAATCAAATTTATATGCTATGACTATCATAATTTGTCTGATCTGTTGCCTACAAAAATGATTCACTACTGTTTATATATAAATGTTAGATGAAAGAAAACACAATTCATATCATATAAATTAATTGGCTGATCCTACTCAGGAGAAATACAACTGGAATAAAGTAGAAAATTTGTTATTTGCCGATTTCACACTGAGAGTCTTTTGGGACATTTCATCAAGCAACTTGTGTGCACGGTCAAAGATTTCCAAATAGCACATTCACGTTCACAAATGTGCTACCAAAAAAAGTGTTAAGTGTCATCGCGATCTACCAAAGGCTAAAATTTATGGCCTAAATGCAAAGCACCTAAAGAAGCTCATACAAGAGGGAAGAGCACTTACCATGTAACTTCTTGAATTTCTGACAAGAAAGGGTCAAGAACTTGTTTAGGCACCACGTGTTAAGTGTAGCCGCATAATGGTGGGTCCAAGCAACAATGTCTCTCTCGGGCGCTGGCTCGGATCGAGTCCCTCTACGGCGGGTGCGGCAGCTTAGACGGCAGGTGCGGAAAACCTTAGACGAACTTGGAGTAGCAAGGGTTTAGAGGAGCAATTCAGAAAATTTTGTCTAGAGAGGCTCAGATCGGCGGGTGCGGCAAAGTAGCAAGGGTTTACCGGAGCCGCCAAGAAATTTCAGAAATTTTTGAATGATGGTGCGGGAAAACCTTAGACGAACTTGGAAAAAATTTAAAATGAGGGTGCGGAGCAATTCATATCACCAAAGGTAACAGATTATTTTTGTTTGTATCCGGTCCGTTTAAATAAAATATGCACAAATATTAAAGGACCTGTGTGTTTTATGAAAAGGATGGATTGACCCGAAATGCAATCGGACAGTCCAAATATAAAGCATAACTATTCTGTTACCTCAGAAGATATGGATTCGAGTGAGAGAGCGCCAGTCGAAATTTTTCTCAATTTTTGAAGATAGCTGTTCAAATTTGGAATTTTTTTTACAGGGTTATTTAAAGAAAAGCTGTGTTGATACTTGATTTTTTTTTTTAAATTGCAAGATCCCGTCCATTTTTTATTTATGAAAAATATGTTGTAATTATCATAAATAATATTAAAATTATAATTGTATAATTTTAAAAATATGAAATGAGTACGTGTTCAAATTAAAAAAATTGTAGTCACATAAAATAACTTAACAAATATAAAATAAATTGTAACATAAATTGTAAAATAAATTGTACTAATGAGAACAAGATATGATTCTCCAAAATATGATGTGCCCACAAATGAAAAATAAATTGTACTAATTAATGAGCACAAATGAAAAATAAGGTTTATTTTACAAATGAGAACAAAATTCAAAACTAAACTACTGGAGCTCACTTCAGATTCGCTTCAAATTTAAATCTCCCGGCACTACATTATTGTGAATTATCTTCCGGCACTATAGTAGAATAATTTAAATATAACAAATATTTAAAATTAATTGAATTATTGTAAATTAAAATTAATTGATGATAAACTATTTAAATGTATCTCGACTAAAATTCAAAAATGATTTTCAATCCACAATTAATCCTTCTTGGTGATCAGATCGCTTGTAATTTGCTTCATCGACATCGTCATTTGCATGTTTTGCAGGTTACATGCCAAAAAAGAATGGAGGAACTTCGTCGAAATTATCATATTCTTCTTCGTCTATGACATTTTCAATACCGACAATACGTCTTGTCCCATGAAGAACAACATGCCATTTAAGGGCATTGTTGGCCGGGTCAAAGACGTAGAATATTTGATGTGCTTATTTGGCAAGTGTTAACGGGTCATTAACATATCCCAAACACTATTTATGCGCTAGAGTAAATCCGTATTTATCAAGTTTTACACTAGGACGGTATCGATCCATTGACACTTAAATAAAGGAATTTTAATGTTAATGTAATTTAGTTCTCAAATTTCTTCAATAAAGCCATATTATGAACTTGACATGTCTATTGGCCGAGAATCTTTTGATCTCGAGAATTCTTTCGACCAAGTTACTAATGTCACATCACTATTTTGCATGGTACTCTTGTTATCTTGTTTTTTGATGTAAAAGGTGTACCCATTGATGTCATATCCTTGGCACGTCCTCACAAGTCATTCGGGTCCTTGCGCTAACATTGCATCTGTTACATACAACACCGGTTAATAATAATAAACCGGTGCTAAATGTCTAACATACAATACCGGTTTATTTTCAAAAACCGGTGCTAAATATACAACACCGGTTATTTAAAAAACCGGTGCTAAATGTCTAACATATAACACCGGTTTTTAGAAATAAACCGGTGTTGTATGTTAGACATTTAGCATTGGTTGTAAGTTTAACCGCTGCTAAGATACATACAACACCGGTTTTGTCAAATCCAGTGTTGTTTGAGCGGTGTAGATTTGAAATTCTGTAGTAGTGTATGTCTGTGATGGTCAATGTTGTTTCTTGGAATCTTGATTTTGTTATATTTTTGCTTTACAATTCTAGAATAGTGGTTTATGAGCTTTTGAACCAGTGAACAAGTCATAGCTAGTACAACAGTCAATGTGTTTTTCCAATACATAAGAAACATCAAATAAACATTCATTCAGACTAAAAGCATGTTTAATTATAGAGTACTGACCAATTATTAAAAATAATAGAAGTATTAAAGCATGTTGAAGCTCACATTTTTTAAATAAACTAACAATGCTTAAGAACGTAATTTTTTATAAATAGCACAACATTTTAAAACAAACAAACAAATTATTGTTCTTAAGGGGAAAAAAAAGAAGCAAACCATTTTTATGGAAGGATAAAGAAATTAACATCAACTAAATTCATTCATCAATCATCACGCAACACACTCTTAAGTGTTTTGTCATACACTTTTCTTTGATTTTCAATCATTGTGGATGTACCTCGTTCCATAAACTTAAGCGCAAAATTCTGATTGTGTACCGTTTTAATCTCATTGAACAACCCTTCCATAGTCTTATTGAAGCTATCAATTTTTCCGATCTTCTCTAATTTAATATTATGTTAAGCCTCCATTGCTTCCTTCTTTTTTTCTATTTTGCTTGCAGACATCTCTTTTTCTTTTCCCTTCGCCTTCGAAGCTTTCCTTCCTGGGGGGTGAGGAGGGAGAATTGTATCGGAATCTTCATTCGAGTTGTACGTAGTTGTTGCTAGTGCTAGTTTTGTTTCTCTTTGAACCTGTCCGTTTAGTTGATGGAATATCTTCGGTCTTTTCATACTGGCTGAGTCATTTCTCTTCTTTTCTCAGAACATCAATCCCAAGCATACATGAAGATATAATTTTCACCTTCCATCTGATGATATAACTCTAGTGCTTTATTATTCTTATCATCATCACTCAAGCCACTTTCTCTCCGATTGTGGATCTTTTTAATATTACCAACAAACTTTGAGACGGCGTGGCTTAATTTGTGCCAGCGACTTGTCATTTAATTATGAATTACATTATAAATGCTCACCTACAAACATAAATTTTATCTATACCACCATTTCAGAGTTTTAGCATTTTTCAATAATAAAAATTTCATTCTTGCCAATTTATTCACTGTTCAACTACAACTCAATGGATCCCCGTAGACCACCATTCAACCCCTACTCATATCCTTACTACATGAATAACCAAGTGAGCTACCCAGAAATGCCAAATATGGGATTTCCTTTAAATTCTATGTATCAAAACCCGAATAATCCACACATCCCATTAACCCAAGATCAAGCCACAGCTAATATGGTGCCACATAGTAGTGCCCAAACAACTAATTCTACAACCGAGGTACTCAGGCAACTAATTCTACAAACTTCTGTCGTTGCCTTAGTTCTTTGTTTGTAGAATTAGTTGTTTGGGCACTACTCTGTGGCACCGTATTAGTTGTGGCTTGATCTTGGGTTAATGGGATGTGTGGATTATTCGGGTTTTGATACATAGAATTTAAAGGAAATCCCATATTTGGCATTTCTGGGTAGCTCACTTGGTTGTTCATGTAGTAAGGATATGAGTAGGGGTTGAACAGTGGTCTACGGGGATCCATTAAGTTGTAGTTGAACAGTGAATAAATTGGCGAGAACGAAATTTTTTTTATTGAAAAATGCTAACTCTGAAATGGTGGTATAGATAAAATTTATGTTTGTAGGTCAGCATTTATAATGTAATTCATAATTAAATGACAAGTCGCTGGCACAAATTAAGCCACGTCGTCTCAAAGTTTGTTGGTTATATTAAAAAGATCCACAATTGGAGAGAAAGTGGCTTGAGTGATGATGATAAGAAAAATAAAGCACTAGAGTTATATCATCAGATAGAAGGAAAAAAATTTACCTTCATGTAATGCGTTGGGATGTTCTGAGAAAAGAAGAGAAATGGCTCAGCCAGTATGAAAAGACCGAAGATATCCCATCAACTGAACAGACAGGTTCAAAGAGAAATAAAACTAATACTAGCAACAACTACAACTCGATTGAAGATTCCGATACAGTTATCTCTGCTCACCCCCCAAGAAGGAAAGCTTCGAAGGCCAAGGGAAAAGAAAAAGAGGTGTCTGCAAGCGAAATAGGAAAAAAGAAGGAAGCATCTAAGGCTCAACATAATATTGAATGAGAAAAGATCAGAAAAATTGATAGCTTCAATAAGACTATGGAAGGGTTGTGCAATGAGATTAAAAGGGTGCACAATTAGAATTTTGCAATTAAGTTTATGGAACTAGATACATCCATAATGACTGAAGATCAAAGAAAATTGTACAACAAAACACTTAAGAGTGTGTTGTGTGATGATTGATAAATCAATTTAGTTGATGTTAATTTCTTTATCCTTCCATGCATAAAAATGGTTTGTTTGTTTTCCCTTAAGAATAATAATTTGTTTGCTTGTTCTAAAATGTTGTGCTATTTATCTATGAATAATAAAATTACTTTACTTTCTTGGGCATCGTCAGTTTATTTAAAAAATGTGAGCTTCAACATGCTTTAATACTTCTGTTATTTTTAATAATTGTTCAGTACCGTATAATTTGTTGGAAATTGTAATCGGATTGTGGATGATATAGAAGAGGAGTTTATAATATAACTTTTTATTTAAATGGGTAGAATTCACAAGTACAAAACTTTTGGTATATATCACTCACGCCTCACTCTTTGATTTCTCTCTAATTCTGTTTGATTCTATTTCACTACTCACTCATTCATCGTATCACGCATAGACCACTAACCTATTTATACTTGGATCTATGTCGGTTATACAATTATCTAGATAGTTCAAATTGTTTCTACTGACTTTGACTAATGTCACTTTGGATCCTATATTCTAATATTTTATACAATTCTAGACATTTCTAGGATGGCTCTTCGGTATGCACTACCGACTTCAATGTATTTTCTTGAATAATCTCGAAATGTATTTGGGCCTTGGGCCTTCGGTGTTGATATCTTCAACATAATTGAACATCCTTTTAGTCTTAATGAATGTTTATTTGATGTTTCTTATGTATTGGAAAAACACTATTCTAGAGTTATAAAGCAAAAATATAACAAAATCAAGATTCCAAGAAATAACATTGACCATCACAGACATATAATCGGAACAAAATTGTTTAAATCTAGGATTGAATAATCAAAATCAAGATTTTAACAAACCGTACCAGCATACGGTGCAGATCCTGAAGAAGAGAAGAACCAGCTGACAGTACCATCCAACAAAAATTAGTTACCTGCACTAATAGAATAAAGCTAGAAACCTAACAAGTTAGGGTATGTTTGGATGCAGCGAGAATAGCGAGAATAGCGAGAACAGCGAGAATAGCGCTGTTCCGATCCATTCAAACATACTCAGGAACAGCAAGAATAGCGCTATTCTCGCTATTCCTACAAAAACATGGAATAGCAAATGAACTCTCTCAAAGCCTCAATCCCTACAGTAGCTATTCTAAATGTTCAATCCAAACAACTTCCGAATAGCTTTGAGTTAGCACTATTCTTAAATGGTAGCTGTTCTCACTATTCTTAATCTACTATTCTCAACAGTAGCTATTCTCTCTATTCTCTAGTGCATCCAAACGCACCCTTATGATTTAGTGTCCAAGAAATAATGCTATAGAACTGCTACTACCGCAATTAGTATTACTTTGAAGATAATTTTGGAGCTTAGGGTTTAGGGTTTAGGGTTTAGGGGCTTAGGGTTCTATAGCGAGAACAGCGAGAATAGTGTTATTTCGATCCATCCAAACATACTCAGGAACAGCAAGAATAGCACTGTTCTCGCTATTCCTACAAAAAGTTCAAATAGCAAACGTACTCTCTCAAATGTTCAATCGTTGTTCTCGCTATTATAAATGTTCAATCCAAACAACATTCCGAATAGCTTTGAGTTAGCGCTATTCTTAAATAGTAGTTATTCTAGCTATTCTTAATTTACTATTCTCAACAGTAACTATTCTAGCTATTCTCTAGTGCATCCAAACGCACTTAGTGCCCCTTGTATTGTTGGTAATTGTGGAAATTAACAAAGGCATAAGTCCGGACCTTGGGTTGTATTGAGCTTCAACAAAAATGAAATGAGGGAAGCAAACAGGAGAAGATGGAATGTCAAATCCTTGATTTGCATCTAGAGGGCAATCGTCTATACGAAGAAATCTCTAAAATTAGAAAACAACTTTACAATTATCTTTACAATCAAAGATAATTTAAATCAAATAAAAGTAGAAATTAACAAGATCGACCCGCGCTTTCTCTAATTGACAAGTAAATTAAGAAATTAATACTGTAAGTCAAGATTTCAAAAAACAACATTGACCCTCACATGCATTTATATATATCGAAGAACAAAAGCAGTAAGGCCTTGGCCTTGGCACAATGTCGAAAATGGCTTGCTCGTGGGTGCTACGATGTCTCGAGTAAGAGAGATGTCTAAATGAAGAAAAAAAAAGGCGAATCAATCAGAATAATTAGCAACAAGAAAAATGATCGGAGGTGAGCGAATTGTGAGAAAAATAAAATGAAAAATGTTTTGCTTTTGTGAAGAGAGAGAGAGAGCTAGAGATATGGAAATAAAGAATTTGTACTAATCAATTAGCTAACGTGTCAATAAGAAAATAGTTTTTTTGAAAGAAAATTTACTAATTTATAAACTATCATACAGCCCCACAATTATATTAACAATTAATACATTAAATTAGAAATCTAAAAGAAATCACTGCAGTAGTCTTGTAGATGCTCTTACCTCTCATTTTCTTTTCCAATATTTCTGCTATGCAAATGATGCAACAGCAGTCCAAATAATTCAAACAAATACTGACACGTGGCAGCCCGAGAAAGAGAATCTTGTGCGCAATTCAGTATGTGTTCTTCGTGGTGAGATAACTTTCAACCCGAATGTGCTATTTATTTTTGTGGGTTGAAAATAGCACTCCCTTTTTAAAAATTATTCAGGTTAAATTTTTAAAAAGGGAGTGCTATTTTCAACCAAAAAATATTTAATATTGAGTGCTGAGATGATTTTTTACATTTCAATATCTAATTTATTCTTATTCTTTAAAAATTTAATTCTCTGTCCTATTTTTAATTCCATATGTGCTAAAAATAGAATGAATATTTTGCCTATGCCGTATATTTTAAGCACAGGTTATAATCAGAAGAAGAATCCATCTTTTTTTTAGCACAATGAATCTTTTTAATAAACATATATAAAAATCGGCAATACCATTATAACATAAATAATTATATTTTTATAACCACCTATCAATATTATGTTACTCCTTTTATCTCTCGGTTATTAACCTATTTTATATTATCCTTCTTATCCACCAACAAAATTATTTACTATTATGAGCAACAATTTTACTAAAAATGAACAAATAACGAGTTAATATAAATTTTTAATTGTTATTTTGAATATAGCATAATATGAACCAAGCGAACTAACAACTAAACTCCTTCAAATAAAATTAAGATTAGAGGTGCTTCATTGAAACCCATGTCACGTTTCAACCGTTAGACAAAACTAGATCGAAAAATGTCAGGCATGCACCATTAAAGCTGTATTTTTTGAGATATCCAAAGACATATGGAAAGGAAAAGAATTTCCTAAAAACTATAATTAATATATTTGTTGTTGTCTATAAATAAGATTATTTTATTACTAATTTAGATCAGTGTTCTAAATTGCTAGCTATAACAACACAATATGTGAGTTGTAGAATTTTTTTAGACTTTTCGTAATGGCGCAAGAATCTCTATATTTAGAATTTTGATTTAGATTAATTTCAAATAAGCAAGACTCTTAATTAGTTGCTATTTAATATATAGGCAATAGCTGGTCTATTTAAATTGACATAAACTTTTTCTTAATTTAAAGATTTATAAATAACAAAACATTGCAACTGCACACACTCTTGATAATTTATTTTGCCTCAATATTTCTGAATTGTTTCCATTAGCGCTTCATCCTCGTAAACTTCCAAGGCAGGTTCCATATAGTCTATAATGATTATCTATATATGATCCTATTGTTTTGCCAAAAAAAAATCTTGTTTAAATTAATGTTGCAAAGTTAAATTTTTTACATCTAGTCTTTTTATTTCTAAAAAGAACAATATTTATATTATAGTATGTAAAAGATATCAAAATGATAATAATTATGATCTTTGCCACAATTTTACGAGTTAGACTCCCACAATTATTTTTCAGAAAGAATAAAAGATGATAACTGAATATTATAATATATAAAAATAATAAATTACATAATATAATTTATCAATTATTGGTAACTTTGTCCATTTTAATACCGGAAAAAAAAATATCAATACTAATCAATTAAGATATATTCAAATTTTGTGATATCCACGTAGATATGCATGGTTGTAATTATTGTGGGTTCCAAAACTCATATATGCTAAATAATCAACTGTTCAACTTATGAAAAAAAAATTGAATTTGCAAATAAATAAAGATCAATAATTGAACTCGCAAAAAAAAAAACAAGGATCTTTAATTTGTAAATCTGAAATATTTATGCAAACAAGTTGATCAAATATTCATTTTGCATTCATATCAATAATATAAAATAATATTTTCATTTATAATTTTATATATAGAAAAATAAATTAAAATATTATTTTATACAATTCATCCCAACAAAGTGTTAGTAAACAAAAAATTATTATCATAATAAACAATATATATTATAAAAGAATATATAAAATGAAACAAGTTAAATTATTTTTTCTAATTTTGAAGTACATGACACTTGCAACTAATCTTGATAATAAAAATTAACTCTAATAAAAGTAAATAAATCCTTACCATCCTTTTTTGTTTCCTCCAATGTCTCAAAAATATTTCAATCTCGATATATATAAAACAGGACTCTGTATATAAAATAATATATTGCCTAGTTATATATGTTCTATATAAATGCAAATGCACATATACAACAAAGTCAGAAGAAATTAAATGGGAGAATCATCTAAAAATCATGAACAGTGTTAGATGAATCACACAAAAACACATAAGCAACAATACTAGACCTCATAAAAAGGATGCAGGTCATGTCAATTATATGATCTCATAAAAATAACATTCATATATAATAGGGAGAATACGTATTTATCTCTTCAAAATAAGTAATTACATATTTATCATTGAAAATTATACAAACTAACATATTTGTCCAATCTAACTCTATAACATATTAAATATCTCCAAAAATAATTCAAAAATATTTTTAAAACTTTAAAATTTATTGTAAAAAATATTTTAAAATTTATTGTAAATAAAATATTTTTGGAGACATTTTGACAAATAATGATCCAAAAAATATTGTAAAATATTTATTTAAGTTTTAGTAAATATTATTTAATTATTTTGGAGATATTTGATACATTATAGAGTTACATTAGACAAATTTTGTATGATTTTTAAGGACAAATATGTAATTACTGATTTTATATACGTAATATTGAAATTTTTGAGGGATATATATGAAATTGCCCCTATATAATAATACACAACGATTGCCCAGGCCTAGATGAGACTAGCTCTGGCTAGGGGTGTCAACGGGTACGATACGGGTCGGGTGGAGACATTTTCATACCCGTACCCGTTATGATAACGAAAAAAAATCTTTACCCTTACCCGTATTTTCGAATACGGTACGGGTCGGGTAAACGGATAAAAAAATGTCATTAACATTTCAATTTTTGTTTTCAATAAAATAATTTTTAAAATAAAAAAAAGTAATAATGAATACAACTAATTTGTATTATGAAAATTTAATAAAATACAAAAAATTTATTGTATTATGTATCATCTTCATACAAATATATATTTATATATGTAATTTTATTTTTTTTAAATTATCTTATACTAAAACGGGTAAGATAACGCAAAAAAAATTATTACCCTTACCCATACCCGATTAGCTAACGGAATAAAAATCTTACCCTTACCCGTGTTTTCGGATACGATACGGGTCGGGTAAACGGGTAAAAGGGTGCCATTGACACCCCTAGCTCTGGCTAGTTGTATTTTTTTTCTTTTGTTTGGATTGATCTTCTCGAAACTCGATGACATGTCGACAGTTTTTGAGTGGGAACCAGATCTCCTGGACCCCGGGGTGCAGGAAATTTCTGTTTCTAGAGTCACTGCGGGGTGGGACCGGTTACTGTTAAAGGGTTTAAGTACCGTTACTGTTTTTAAATGAGGGTCCACCAGTAGTGACTCTGGGGGCAGGAATTTCCTACCCTTGGGGGGCAGACGATTCGGTCTCTTTTGAGTGGGCTCATTGCAAATAAAATAGGCCCAATGTTAGTTATGGCTTAAAATTAGCCCTAGTAATAACCAATTGGGCATTCTAGCTAGTTTATATTACTTTATTTCCGGACATTTTTTTAACACACCAAAATTTTCTTTTTATTATTATTATTTTATTTTTTTTGCAATTTTTTCGGTAAGCAGACAAGCTTTCCAACCTTAATTATTAAAAAATATCATCCATCTATAAGTCTCTATTTTTCTATGACGCAAAAAGATTAATTTATCAATTAGAAAAAAAAAAAAAGGAATTGATGAATGAATATCAGCAAAAATTATAAAGATTACTAATGTCCAGAATTAATCTAATAAGTGAAACAACAAGTCGATCAACAACGGCACCACTATTTTTAGTTTATTTTGTAAAATATTTTTAACATCTTAATCCTTTTAACAATCATTAATTGTAATACATGGTAGTAATTTATTATATGAAATCTTTTGAATTAACATATGAACCTAAAGAGATGAAACTAGGGGTGTTCACACGGTTCGGTTTAATCGGTTTCGGACCGAACCGAATTAGTTCGGTTTAAACGGTTCAGTTATTTCGGTTTATTGGATCGGTTCGGTTCGGTTTAAAAAATTTCAAAACCGAAATAACCGAACCGACTGAACTTTCATATTATATGAATTTGATCGGAACCACCCCAGTTTATTTGTTAATACTCCGGTTTATTTCTTAATCAATTGCTTTAAATACTTGGTTTATTTTTTAATATATTAGTTTATTTCTTAATACTCCGTTTTATTTCTTAATATACTTCGGCTTATTATAAATCAATTGTTTTAAATAAAAAAAATTAATATATTTCGGTTTGAACCGAACAAACCGAAATAAAATTTTGGTTCGGTTCGGTTCAGTTGCAATGCTAATTGGGTTCGGTTCGGTTCGGTTCTATTTTTAAAACCGAATTATAACTTTAGTTTGCCAAGTTCAGTTCAGTTTCAACCGAACCGAACCGATGAACACCCCAGATGAAACCTCGGTTTACTAAAAGAGGAAGAGAAATATAAAGTGTCAATGGAATTTGTATATTGCATTTTAATTAATTATTGTAAATGAAATTTGTATTCTGTATGTGGTATTTTCTGAGGAAAATGGCTTGCAGAAATTAATTTGTATATTGTATATACAAACATACGACAAATTGCAATTTTTCATGAAACTACATTAATGATAAATTAAAATAATTTCAATACGAGTAAATATGTATAATTCTGCTGAGCCATTGCAACTTTTTTCTATTTTTGAATTTGAAACCCGTAAGCTATTCATTAAATTACAAAATCCATAGTACAATTCATGAAAATTTAAGGGAATTATCCTACTACAATCAGATAAACTACTAAATTCTAAACTGCTTCTTGGGAGTTATTGTTTGCGCACACACTAGGCTTCTATGCTATTCTCCTGACACAGGGTTGGCAATGATATATTCAAGCATGCAGGAGCAGAGCTAGAATTTCAAACTATAAATATCAAATTTGAATGGAGGTCAATTATATAGATTTTTCATTCTAAAAATGGAGTTCAATTTTACAATAACTTAACAGTTTACTCTATATTCTATAAAAAAAATTATATATAAATACAAAAAAAAGGGGATGAATTGACCCCATTCAATTTACATCTCTCCGCCTCTACAAGCGTGAATAACAAGGCCAATGCCTCTGCCTCTAGTGGATTATGAACCACAATTGCACTCTCCTGTGCCCCGATCAACATCTCCATTTTATCAAAAATTTATGGACGTCCCAATACACGCTTTACTCGACTTTTTCCATAATCATCAATTGACATTAATTTATCTAACTTTACTCTAGTAAGGTGTCAGAAAATATTCTGATTTTCAGGACACATATCTCAAGAGGCGGAGACGAATCGGAGAGGCGAAAAACATATGTGGAGAGCTAGTGAGGTGGTGCGAAGGAGAACCAGTGGAACAATGAGGAGATCCAGTGCGGTGGCGCGGAGGAGAACCAATGGAGAAAGAGGAATGAAAATTTGAAGAAAGACGAACAGAGCAAAAAAATTGGAGGGAGGTAAAGAGACGGAAAGGAGAGGAATAATGGAAGTAATCTGGGGGAAGAGAAATTTTTACAGGAAGGGGGTCCTACAAAGATATTTTATTAAGAAATTTAAGAAAATGGTATTTTGTTTGATTTTTTTTTTCAGAAGCAGAGAAGATTGTAAATTTTTCAGATTTTAAAACTACTAGATTCTTAAATTAGGCTGTATAATTAAACTTAGATATAATCGTAACATATAACTTTTTTTATATTTTATTGGTATTTGGTATTTGTGTAACATTATGCAAAATATATATAATGAAATTGATAACTGAAAATAATATATGAATTGTATGAATATATTTCTCAGTAAGTAACATTAAAATGAAAAAATCATTTTTCAGAACTGATTAATAATGATGACTAAGTTAATTTGACATGAATTTCTATGAAATTGATTGGTATAAAGATATGCTATAAATAATAATTCTAAAATATTAAGAATTATTTAAAGTACGAAATGGAAAATTTTAATAGATTGTAGATATAAGAAATAATCAATCGGAATAGTGTAAATAAGATAGAAGTAATTAGCAAATTAAGAAATCATGAATATATTAAGAATGAATAATTGGCTGCATGTGGACTAATTTTTGAAACTTAGAGATTTTAAAGTTGAATTGCAAAGTGAAGATTTTAAATTATATGTCGGACCCACTTTTTTGTTTCCATCTTTATCTCTTTCTTTTCTTTCCTAGAATACCGTGTACCATTCTTTGAAGATTGAATATATGAACAAGACAAATATAATAAAAAAATGAAAATGATGAACAAATGGCACAAGGACACGCGGCCAGTGTTGTGTCAGACCACCGACTTATTCTCCTTTAATTAAAGTGATTCCTTCTCTCTCTCCCGTAAATGAAAGAAAAAAATAAATAACAAGAAGCAAGCAACAAAAGAGAGAAAAACATAGATCAAATAAAATTGGAAAAGAAAACAGAGGAGTTGGTTGGTTGAGCTTGTGATTAAATCACTGGATGGGTGTGCTCCTATTCTCTTAGTGCAACTAGTGCAATTATTTGGTATTCCTCTATCTCAATTATTATTTCTCCTTCACCTGATTTGGTTGATTTTGCTGTAAATTGAATTAGAAAGTCTTGTTTGAAAGTTGGGAATTGATTAATCAAGTTAAATGATATAAAGTTAAGATCTTTCTTCAAATTACCAGAAAATTTGTTTGATTACGAGTTTAATTTGAATTGCCTAAGGCCTCTTTTTTGTGTTATTTAATTGAATATGAACCATATAATTATGGTGGTGCTTAATTTACTTATGTTGGTTTTGGTTGAGAGATACCTAGGCCGTACCAATGTTAGATTGGTGATTTGATTCTTGGATCCTTGATTTAGAACTCATCTCTAGTTGTACCATTTTGGTACGAACAACTTACCGTGTATGACTATTTAGTTGTTTTCTAATATGTTAATAAGTGGTTTGCGTGGTGTTCGGTATAATCTGAAAACTGGTACCTATCCGTACCAGATGAATTCGGTTACTTGTATAACTATATAATTTTCAGTGTCATGGTTGTAAAGAAATGCAAAGTAGAAGGTTGAATTTGCAAAAATACTAGGAGTTGGTAAATTAAACTGTCAGAGGAGCCTTGGCACAAAGTAGATATTTAAACATATAAATATTAAAGAAGAAATGAAGCTATGAATAAAAGAATAAGGCAATGTGAAATTGGAATTGGATTCGGGTTTGAATCTTGATTTATTTGGATAATTGGACTATTGGATGTATTAGAAATGAAATTGGACCCAATATGAACTATTGAAATTGAATTAAAATAATTAATGAGCATTTAAAATGGGTTGAGGTGGTTTATAAAATATCTAATTATATGTACAAAATTTTAATTGGTATTACAGGCACTGTAAGACATTGAAATTAAATATAAGTATTGTTAAGAATGTGCATATTATTGTTAATGTAGACATAATTATGACAGATTTATGAAACTGTAAAGAAAGATTAGACTACTAGCGACCTCACTTGTTGCCTTATGATATCAGGTGTGAGATTATTGGATTAGTCTGAGATTCATGACTATAAATTAAATCGTAACTCGCTATACATTTTGAATATTTGATTAACTACATTAATTGAACTATTGCATCTTATGCATAGCCTAATACAATTGAAACTGAATTACAGGTAAGTCTGTTAACTGTCATATTGATATTATTTATCAATTGGTTGATTCTTATTGTAAATGATTAATTGAGATCAAAGTGGTTGAATTGAATGAATATTGGCTATTGAAATCCTTGAACCTCCATATAGTGGAGAAAAATAATTATTATATTGTAAAGTCTAGCTAGCTACTAGACTTTACTCCAGAACCCTTATACACATATGATGAATGGTCCCAACTAAACCCAGTACCGGTTGAGTAAGGGATACTAAGTAAATGTGAATTGTGACTGTAAGACTAATAAAATGTGGTAATTGTCTTATCATTGATTTTCTTTTCGATAATGACAGTATTGAAATATCGTTTTCGTCTTGATTATGTTAATAAATAGTCTTATATAAGCTCTAACACAACAGATACATATTATGTTATCTGTCAGTGTTACCAAACTAGAAATTGTAAAATAAACGTACTCCTGTCAACGAAAATTATTCAACAGTTGTTTTTGCCAACGAAACTATCAGTATTAGTAAACTGTAAGGTCAATTATATATATAATTTTTTTTTAATAAAGTGGGGGGAGTGTCCACCTGTTTAATTAATAGAAACGATAGTAGTTCTTACAAAAATAATGGATAGATCCATTGGATACAAAAGAATGAAAAGCTAAAACAATTATAACAAAAGAACCCCATAAGAGATCAGAAAGATCATCTTAGGTACCTAACAACATATAGTAAGAAAGTAGCATAACCTAACTAATAGTGATATAAGGCAAAACACACCGATTTTTTTATTTATGTCCAAAAAAAATATAAATTTAAAAAAATAACCAAACTGCTTGTTAATTTTCAAATCTATCCAAACCGGAAAAAAATTTCCGATTTCAATACCAATTTCCGGAAAAAAATTTCCGGAAATTGGATCCTAAATCCCGAATAATTTTTTCCGGATTTAGGATTTCTTTTTGTTCTTTTTTTTTCCTAAATCCGGAATAAATTTCTCCGGAATTAGGATTTTTTTTTTTTAAGGAAAATTTTTTTTTTAGGAAATTTTTTTTCATTTTTCAGTTTTTATTTATAATTTATTTACTTATTGTATTGAAGTATTACAAATATTTAATATATTTTTAAAAAAATAGATGGAATACTATATAATTTGATTTATTCGAACGACTGCTACAAATAATCCGGATCAACATTTTTCATGCCGGATTTTTTATGGCCGTAAGAAAAAATAATATAATATAATATATGTATATGTATATATAGAGATTGACTAATATGCTTTCGGTAGCACAAGGGCCGAAGTGCTACCGGTCCAAATTTAAAATTTCAAAATCCAAAAAGTCGATCTGAAATGTTCATCTTGTTCTCCATATTAATATGTGCTTGGAGACCAAATTTTACATTTTTCTGAATTTTTTTACTATTTATTAAGCCACTTTGAAAATCACTAATCCAACGGTAGCACTATTTTGTTAAGCCACCGTTGGATCAGTGATTTTCAAAGTGACTTAATATATAGTAAAAAAATTCAGAAAAATATAAAATTTGGTCTCCAAGCACATATTAATATGGAGAACAAGATGAACGGTTCAGATTGACTTTTTGGATTTTGAAATTTTAAATTTGGACCGGTAGCACTTCGGCCCTTATGCTACCGAAAGCATATTAGTCAATCTCTATATATACATATACATATATTATATTATATTATTTTTTCTTACGGCCATAAAAAATCCGGCATGAAAAATGTTGATCCAGATTATTTGTAGCAGTCGTTCGAATAAATCAAATTATATAGTATTCCATCTATTTTTTTAAAAATATATTAAATATTTGTAATACTTCAATACAATAAATAAATATATTATAAATAAAAACTGAAAAATGAAAAAAAATTCCTAAGAAAAAAAATTTCAGAAAAAAAAATTTTCCTAAAAAAAAGAAAAAAAAAATCCTAAATCCGGAAAAAATTATTCCGGATTTAGGATCCAATTTCTGGAAAAAAATTTTCAGGAAATTGGTATTAAAACCGGAAAAAAAATTTCCGGTTTGGGTAGATTTGGAAATTAACAGGCGGTTTGCTTATTTTTTTAAATTTATATATATTTTTTTGGATATAAATAAAAAAATCGGCAAAACACAACATAGGAAACCAAAGCACAATATCAGTTATTACAAGTAGAGCAGTTCCAGTTATCTGAGGAAGAGGTATCTGACTCAGAACCAGGAGAGTCATAACCAAAGGAGATGGGTATAACAGTGCCATCAAGTGCCGCAATATCTTCTAAGTCCCGAAAATAGTCAGACAAATCCGATTATTCTCTAACTCCTGGCCCTCCCTCTGAAGTCAGCTGGTAGTTTCCCCTTTCCGGGGTACTTATACCTGACAGGTAGAGTGAGCTGTCTACCTGAGTCAAAAAGGAAACATCATAGGTAGGATGTAAGGTCAATTATATAATTATTCAAATGTTTTCATCCTAACAGATTTACCAAAATCAGGGAATAATCTTGTTTGATTTTATGACAGGCTATTCAAAAAGTGACCAAGGAACCACTGGTGGAGTGTGAAAGTTGGGCTGACAAATATTCAAAACTTCCTTCTGGACGAGTGGTTTACTTTGCCGGGTCACCTCGGTTTAAGGCCTACGAGACAGACTTCGGCTGGGGCAAACCTGATCGGATCGAGTTGGCATCGATTGACCTTGATGGAGAGGTGATAATGCTCAGTGGAAAAGACGAGGGGACGGTTAAAGTATCCTTGGCACTGGCTTCAGAGAAAATGGATGCTTTTGCTCAAATGTTTCTCACTTGATATCAATTGTGTATTAAACTACGATGTCAATATTTGAAATTGTATTGGTTAATTTCAGTAGGTTTGAAGGATGATATATACACCGGTTTAAGTTAATTGGTTTGTTAATTAATTAGCTGTAAATCATATTTTTGTTAGTTGTTATGGTCTCCTCATGGACTATACCAGCTGTACATTAGGCAATCATCACCTGATTTCTTTATAATTTGCACAGCCCTGTTTGCTGCCAATACAACTTCAAACCTACTGAAATTAACCAATACAACTTCAAATATTGACATCGTACTTTAGTACACAATTGATATCAAGTGAGAAACATTTGAGCAAAAGCATCCATTTTCTCTGAAGCCAGTGTCAAGGATACTTTAACCGTCCCCTCGTCTTTTCCACTGAGCATTACCACCTCTCCATCAAGGTTACTCGATGCCAACTCGATCCGATCAGGTTTGCCCCAGCCGAAGTCTGTCTCGTAGGCCTTAAACCGAGGTGACCCAACAAGGTAAACCACTCGTCCAGCAGGAAGTTTTGAATAGTTGTCAGGCCAACTTTCAATCTCCACCAGTGGTTCTTTGGTCACATTTTGAATAGCCTGTCATAAAACCAAACAAGATTATTACCTGATTTTGGTAAATCTGGTAGGATGAAAACATTTGACTAATTATATAATTGATCTTACAGTTTTTTGCTTATACTGATAGTTCCATTGTCAAAAATGGCTCTTGAATAATTTTCATAATAGATCTTAGCTGACTAATTTAACCTGCTGTTTGAATTAACATTGATCACTTCGAAGAAGAGGAAGAAATGACCAATGTAAAATATTTAAGTTCGCATCCAACCTAACCTGTTTCAAAGCGATACAAGCCGGTACAAACCCATCAGGCCGGGCAACCTCCGATGCAATCATCGAGGAATAGTAAAATGAGATGCAATTTCCAGTGCAACCATCATCGATGGGTGGGTCCAATCGAGAACGGCAATCGGTGAGGATTGCAGCAATTAAAGGGCCATCATCATTGGCAAATCCACGCACAATCGCGACAGTCACCAGCACGCGTGCTGCTATGGATACAAATGTCGAAGGGTTCTCATGCCTGGCTAGTTTCTTCCAGGACCTAATTGTTGATGCATCAATTAAGAAGGTCCTTCGAGTTTTGAGCAGCCCCTCTTGATGTGAATGTGGTGCTATTGTCAGCTGGTTCAAGGGTAAATTAATCAAAACAACTATATATATAGAGAGAGAGAGGAGAATACATCGTAGCACAGTTGGCTAGAAAAAAAAAGTCCTAGGATACTCAAAGCTCAAGAATTTGAGCCCCTCTCACTAATTTGCAGTCTTTGTGAAGATTTCCAAGAGAGAGAGAGAGAGCGAGCATATACTTGACAACCACTGTCAAGTTTAAAAAAAAAAGAGAGAGTGCATATATTAATTAATAACACAGAACAATTCAAACCCATAATTTAAGTTACAAAAAGCTGAAGTACCAGTGATATGACCGAGTAAATCTTGGATCCATGTTATTAAGCTAACCAAGAGTTAACTCAAAATATATAAGATTTAATATTTTGTTTTTTGCAAACTATAAGATTTAAATTTAAACAACAAATTCAAATTGTTCAAACTCATCTATTTCACCTATAATGTGTTTATATATACAATTTATATATTCATCATTCAAAAATCAATTTGATAAGTATTGAAGTTAACCCCATTAAAAACATCCTATTTCTACTCAATATGATATGCATGCCTTATTTGTGAGTTACAAAAAAGTTTCAGACTCTCAATGTTATTTATTTATTACAATATATAACCTGATTCTTCCAAATGTCTTCAACTTCCCCACAAACTCTATTGACATATATATATATATATATATATATACCTTAGGCAAATCAGGAGCCGCCATCTTTGTGAAGTTTTTCGCAATCTTATCGCCTTCGGGATACTTGATTATTGCCCGGTCATGCACTGGCATGAATACCGATGGCACACTGCCGGTCCGACAGGTGGAAGCCCAAGCCTCCATAAACTGCCACAACCCTCTCCCATCAGCCACTGTGTGGTGAATAGCAGTCCCTAATGCTACACCACCATTGAAAAACCTTGTTACCTGTATGGGTGTTCAAACGGTTGGTTCGGTTAAAACTGAAGTAAAATGATGAAATTAAACTTTTTTCAGTTTTTAAAAATAGAATCGAACCAAACCAATTAAACCTATCAATCGATTAAGAACCAAACCGAATAGATTGAAATAAATTTCGGTTTATTCAGTTCAAACCGAAGTAGACTTATTGGTATCATTATTAATGAAAAGAATACATTGTCATACACAACAATTGAAGTTCGGTTTGGCTCGGCCCGGTTTAGTTTAATGAAGTCATTATAACACCAATAAAATTAGAGTTGAACCAATATAAACCGGTCGGCTCGGTTTAATTGGTTTTCAGAAGTCAGCACCCTCATAGAGGAGTATTTTGCTCTGCAGAAAGTATCGTACTGGTACCGATTACCCTGGCAGAAGGAGATAAAAGCCTGCCTTTTCCTTAAACCGAACTGATCCATTTAAAACGAAATTATTCAAAATTTCAACCGAACCAATCCATTTAAACCAAAAAACGGATCCATTTAAACTGAAATTTTCCGATTCGGTTAGAAACCGAACAAACCGAACCCCTTGAACACCCCTAGTTACCTGCACTGCAAAAACTTCTATTGGAAGCTCCAGCATGGTTATATTTGGCACCAGTTGGAGAAACAACTCGAGGTCTAGTACTTCTTCCTTAGCAATACGGTGTATGTCTAGATCAGACTCTGCCTCTATAATTGCGACGCCTTCACGGATTGCTGATGCAGAGCAGTCGATAATTGCTTTTTCGTTAGAAGAAATGTGCAATGAGAACAAGAAAGGTGAACAAATTGTGGAAATATTCAGATAGAAGAAGAACACGTTGAGAACAAGAAAGGTAGAATCTTTATTCAAATTGATTGATATTTTTCCTCATCCAATCCATAGTTACAATGGCCTTTAATAGGCGATCCAAATGCAAAAAGATTTACAAAAAACCACCCAGTAAATCACTCTAAACAATCTCTTAACGACACGTCAGCTAAAAGAGCTGAGCTGGCGCTGATGTGGCTCAGAGACTTCTTTACTAACTAAAATGCTCTCTGGACCATTTATGACTATGCGGCCCTACTCTCAGCCTCTCCCTTATTTAATTGGATCTGACCTATCTTACTGTTCGGGCTGCCCTTCACCATTCTTTCTTCTTCCTTCTCCTGAATCCCAACGGTCACCCCTAAATTGACCTCTTCTCGCTGCAAAATGTAAGCGAGCTTACCGGCAAATGGATGGAAGGATGGCAACATGAGTGCAAGGGACGACTTGAGGGAACTAAGGATTACAGCAAAAGAGGCATCGGCAGTGTCGGGGTAGAGAAAGACGCGTTGCATATGCAGTGCGGAGACCCAGAGTGAATCAAAGAAGGACAACTGTATGGTTTCACCGGGAGATGGGTATGGGCCTGGCTGGATTGCCACCCGGGACACATTAAGCACCCGTACTCCAGCCATTTTTGTACTGATAAGGCTACTTATGGGCCGATTCCGAGTTGACTCGGCCGAGCAATAATCAAGTATCCCGAATTCAACCGCCCGAGCGCTTTTGCAATTTTTGTACTGATAAGGCTACTTATCGCCTTCTTTGTGAAGATTTATCTGAGTTTCCCACCCAATTCGGCCGATTCAACCGAGTTTTTTCTTCAAATCAATCCGATTCTTCCGATTTGGAGCAATTCTCGGCCGATTCTGCATTTTTTTTTGTGTCAATTTGGGTTTATCGTTGTCGATTTGAGAAGAATGAAAACGAAGAGAGGGAAATGTATATAATTTTTCTAAATACACTTGGTGTATTGGACCACTAAGTAAAGAAATGAAAGAAGTGTTTGGTCCACAGTGAACCAGAGACAACAAAAAAAAAATGAGCATTGAGTATTGAAGATGCATTTGTCAAACATATTTATTACAGGTGAATCTCAAATATCAATTTGCATACGAGATATGCTCCCTCTCCAGAATACTATTCTTTGAAAAATAAAATTATAAAATTAATTTGAATTTATTTTGCACGAATACGGATACGGATATTGTATCGGATATGATACAGATATGGTAATATGGCAATTTTAAAAAGTCTAAGATACGATACGCTTATTATATTTATTATTTTAATTATATTATTAGTTCAACAATGTATTATACTAATTGTTATGTAATTAAACAATAAAGAACAACTAGTGTTGTGGTAAATCACTTTGTTGACAATCAAAAGGTCATCTGTTCTTCAAACCCCGCTAGCTTCTCATAGGAAAGTAATAATTTTGTGCACCAGAGAATGGCACGGAAACGTATCCAGATAAAAAGAGACTTATTGGAAACGTATCAGAGCTGTATCAGGTGTGTATCCGTATCCGTATCCGTATCCGATACGCGCGCACTTGAAATGCGGAGAAGATAAATGAATCAATACTAATAGCAATTATTAATGTTCAGAACTAATCTTCATTAACTTCATATTTAGTTGTAGAACAACTGATGTGCATCATAACTAATGTTTTCTTTTGTTGCAAAATCGTACTGTATCATTATCCCTTTACAATTGACGACATTATAATCGCTTTATTATTTTTTATATGTTATACAATACAGTTACCATTATGTTTTTTTGGAAAATAATTGTGGAAGTCTCATTCCTAACTTGCATTGTGAAAGATATAACAATTCTTAACTTGCATTGTGTTACAGTTTTTAATAGAGGTTAGTGTTTTTCCAGACTTTACAGAGGAATTCTTGGTAGTTTTTACCTAGTATTAAAAAAAGAAAGAGAAAAGGAGAGAGAGAGAGAGAGAGGGGAAAAAAGGATTGTATGTTTTAAAGTTATAATTATCTGAGCATATAAGCATAAAAAATCGTAAAAGTATATCAAAGTATATTTTATGTTTCAATATTATACATAAAGAAAAAAAATTCATTGAAAGTGTAAGAACAACATAATTAATTTGTCATTGGTTTTTGTTGAAGAATACTTTATGAATTATGCAAATTATGTGGCTATTAATTTAATATGTTTATAAATTGAATTATGGTGAAAAATGAAAACATTAAAACTAATTTATTAAAATCAAATTGCTCAGAGAACAAGTGTGCTTGTGCTGAAAATAGCTTCATAAAAGAGTGTACCATAGGTAGTTAATGCCCAGGGAACCACTAATGATTGCAATTAATAACTACCATAGGTAGTTAATGGACAGAGGGACAAATAGGGGACTAGAATGCGGGGATAAAATCATTACTCTTTCAGCTATACTTAATCTTGATTGTAAAAATTAACTCAAAAAGGAATAAAAAAAATTCTTGTCATCTTCTTTTATTTTGTTTCCTTCAATGTCTGATACATGCTTCAAACTGAATTTCTACAAACATAAATTAATCATTATGTATAAAGGAATGTGTATCGCCTACTATTGTATGATTTATCTTAATGCAAATATACATATATAAACAACGGGATTCGAATCTGCTGAGGTCGGTACTGTTCACCCTAAAATCCCTGCAGTTCGAATCCAGCCGTCGAACTGTTTCGAGAGACGTGTAAGGAGAAACCAATTGTTTCGAGATGCGTTCTCAAAAAATTTCAATGGCTGAATTTCGGATTGCAGAAATTTCAGGGTGAACAGTACCCGATTTCAGAATTTCAGCTAATTTATTTCCTAAACAACGAAGTATGAACAAAATAAATGTGAAGATCGTGATGAATAGCGTTAGATGAATCACACATTAAGCTTGAGAAACAAAATTAGACATCATAAAAACGATGTGTGCAGGTCATGTCAATTAAATGATTTCATAAGAAAAAATAATTTGTTCATATCCAATCATATATAGACAACGGTTATTTAAGGGTGCAAACGGATCGGATACGGATCAGATAGTGGTAAAACTATATCCGTATTCACTTTTGTTTCTCGGATACGGATTAGATATTGACGGATACGAATCATATATTTAACGAATACGACGGATATGGATCGGATATCGAATATCCGTAGATATATATATAAATATTTTCATAATATATATTAAATTATATAATATATATTTACTATTGAGATATGAATAATTAAAATTCAAAATTATATTCATATCTGTATCCGTACAGATATTCATTTTTAATTTTCAGATACGGATCCAAATACGGTCAGATTTTATCCGATCCGTTTGCACCCCTACGGTTATCCGAGCCTAAAACTCGAAGACGTAACACTTTTTGAGTGAATTCAGTGCAAATGTAATGGGCCCAAAAACAACTATGGTTTGAAATTAACACTTTTATGTTATAAAAAATATATTAAAAAGTGAATATGAGTTGATTTTTGTTCTAACTTGTAAGTACAAACAGTAGATAAATAATTTTATTTGTTTTTCTCTTGCAACTAACCTTGATTGTAATAATTAACTCCAATAAAATAAATAAATCATTATCAATTTCTTTTGTTTTCTCTATCGTCTCAAGCATATTTCAAACTTAACATATATGCATGTCAAATTTAGTAAATATAAAAGAATGTCTAAGGATTTATGTTTTATCATAATAAAAATGTGTATAAACATGAAACAACAAAGTATAAAAGAATTAGATGGGAGAATCATCTCCAAAATGTGAATAGTTTTCCATGAATCACACAAAAGTTTAAACAATAAAATTAGACCTTATAAAAAAGATGCATATATATAAGGTCGGCTAAGATAAAAGTGGTAGTTCATGAGCTTTGGTGCTACCAATTCGTTTTTCAATTTTTAAAGTTCAAAACGTTAATCTGAACCGTTCAAGTCAATCTCTATATTAAAATATGCTTGGAGACCAAATTTTATATTTTTTTCTGAAGTTTTTTACTATTTATTAAGCCACTTTGAAAATCGCTGATCCAACGGTGGCTTAACAAAATAGTAAAACCAGAATCCACCGTTGGATCAGCGATTTTCAAAGTGGCTTAATAAATAGTAAAAAAATTCATAAAAATGTAAAAGTTGGTCTCCAAGCATATTTTAATTTAGAGATTGACTTGAACAGTTCAGATTGATCTTTTGAACTTTGAAAATTGTAAAATGAATTGGTAGCACCAAAGCTCAAGAACTACTATTTTGATCTTAGCCAACCTCTATATCTATCTATCTATCTATATATATATAGTAGAACTAAGGTGTTTTTAAGTTCACTAAGTTCCTTGGTAAATTTAAATCTAAACCCATCAAGTCGGTTTCGACAAAGTCGAGACTGAAGGTGCATTTTGAGTTGTTTTTCTTTGATTTCTTTTACACAGATCATCGTTTTAGTTGTTTAATGATGTTTGCAATGCCAATTAAGTCTCCTCTTGCTTGGTTTAGAGGTTTCATGAAATTCTGTGATTTTTCCCTTTTTATTTATTTTATCAGATTTTGTTATTCTTATGATCCCACAAGTGAATTGCATACTCTATTATTCCTTTTATATGTAGATATGTTTTATAAAAATGAATATAAGTTTTGATGATTTGATTTTATCACTGTTTTATTTGTTTTTGACCCTTTGTCAACTCTGGCAGTTGACTTTTCCTTTTATGTTTTGTTAGCACTTAGCAATTTCTAATTAATCTTTTAGTTCTAAAATTGTGTCAAATTTATAATTAAGTGTCTGAGATGTCCTTTACCTGCTGTAGAAGTTTCAAGTCTAGATTCCAAGTTATTTTTATTTAGTAATTTTTTTAGTGTTTTGATCCATTTTGCCCATAGGTCAGTTTTATTAGTTCTTTTATTTTTGGCAGATAAAGTTTTTGACATTTCAGTCAGATACCTTGCACTTCCAGTCCTCTGCGTCTCTTCCTCAGAAGAATTTGTGCAACCAATAATTTACAAAGTGAAAACTACCCACTTCAGAATAATAGAAAAGTTTTTATACATATAGTGCCGATTTTTTTATTTATATTCAAAAATTAAATCAAATTACAAAAAACAACCGAAGTACCATTGAAATTCCAAAATTACCCAGGTAACCGGACTTTCTTTTTTTTTCCGGTTACCCAATTTCCGGAATTGGAAAAAATGTCCGGTTATTGGATAACCGGAAATATGGTTTTGGTCCGGTTATCCAATAACCGGTTTTTTTTTTTTTTTTTTAAACTCGTTTTTTTATAACCGTATTTATATGTATATGTGTATGTATATTTTTCTATAATTTTAAACTTCAGATTTGATTTACAATTTTCTGTGTAAATTTGATAAATCTAATTTCATGTTTCAGAAAAAACGCATAATTTGAAATTATAAAATTATTTTTTCTGTATTATGGTTAATTTTCAGATTTTGGACATAAATTTGATAGATATAAATACGATGTTTATTTTTATAAAACGTATTTAATTGAGATTCATTGTTTTGGAGATTTTTTAAATGTATCTTTTGGAGATGCATTGCAAAACAATAATCTTGTATAGTGGAAATGGGAGATGGAAAGCAAAACCATGCATCTTTAGTTGTTTACGGATCTTATACAACTGGATTGGACAATTTTTTGGTCCAAATGAATCACAACCATTCAAAAAACTATTTTTTCTCAAGAATTCTCGGAATTGTACATAATCCATTTGATGGTTCATGATCAGTGTGCACCATTTTTATACTTCTGGATTTTACATAATCCATTTCTAGTTCAAATGGCGGCAATGGACATGTCCATTACTGTAGAAATGGAGAGGTCTATGCACCAGTTCAACCTGAATAGACTTGGTCCATACCTTACTCATGAAACGCGAAAAAAGACAACATTTTTTGCTCCCACCAGGGCTTGAACCCATATCTCTTGGGTGGGAGTTAAGTACCCTAACCACTATACTACATTAACTTTCTTGTTACCATCTTGATTCTTGTATATTATATATATGACTTGTATAAATTTTCTAGTCTATATAGTTTCAATATTTCTTGTATAGTGAATAATTTTTTTTTTGAATGTACACTATATATATTCTATATATATTCTGTCCGAATATTTTTTTTATTAATATTCTATATAATCTATATACACTAACCCTAAACCCTAGACATTATATATTCTATATAATCTACATATACATATAAAATAAAATTTGTATTTAGATTTATCAAATTTACACAAAAAAAATTGTAAATCAAACCTGAAATTTAAAATTATAGAAAAATATACATACACATATACATATACATATACATATACATATACATATACATATACATATACATATACATATACATACACATATACATATAAAATAAAATTCGTATTTAGATTTATCAAATTTACACAAAAAAAAATTGTAAATCAAATCTGAAATTTAAAATTATAGAAAAATATACATAGACATATACATATACATATAAATATAGTTATAAAAAAACGAGTTAAAAAAAAAAAAAAAACTGTTATTGGATAACCGGACCAAAACCATATTTCCGGTTATCCAATAACCGGACATTTTTTCCAATTCCGGGAATTGGGTAACCGGAAAAAAAAAAAGTCCGGTTACTGGGTAACCTGATTGGGTAATTTTGGAATTTCAACGGTACTTCGGTTATTTTTTGTAATTTGATTTAATTTTTGGATATAAATAAAAAAATCGGCATATAGTGGCAACTATCCACTCCAGAGGTAATAGAAAAGGTTTATAAAGTGAAAACTACCCATTTCAAATTATATTTTTTCTATTACAAATTTTCATATTAAAATTTTATTAATTAGTATTTATAATTTTTATCTTAAAGTTCATATAACTCTATTATCCAACAATTATCCATTTTGTATCCATATTTGAATCCGTATTCGTCGATTATTCGCACCATATCTGTATGAAATTTGACATCTGTTTAATGTCAATATCCGTATTTGCTCATCATTGACATGCGGTTACGGATCAGCATTATCCGCTCCATTTTTTTTCCATGCTATTTCCGTGCTCTTCTCTCTATCTCTCTCCTCTTACTTTGGGTCCCACGTGATTCACTTTCTCTCTTCTCTTCTTTGAAGAGAGATATATAGAGAAAATGAAGAGCAGCCGGCTGCTTTTCTACTAAGAAAAGCAGCGGATATGAATGATGGTTCCTTGGTTGCACATGTATCATCGGAAAACCAAAATAAGTTGTATCTCTTGATCGATGAACACAAAAAATTAAAATTTCAGATTAGTTATGTTTCTCTTTAAATGATGACAAAATGTAGCAGGCAATAAGAGATTCAACATGATAAATGAGAAATTAAACACGGATATCTACACGGGAGAGAAACATGAGATCATGAACAAAATAAGAAAATAGTTCGAGTGAAACTGAACATTTCCTTCTTCGATTTTCTGTTATTATCCTCATATGTGCATGTGTCACATGCGAGAACGCAATCTAACACTAAGAAACACATATTCAAATAATAAAAAAAAAGCCTGTAGTTTCAAACCAGAGAGATGATAAATAACAAAATTTTCAGAAAAACAGAGTTATTTGATTTATTTTATTTTAGAGATTGTAAAAATAAATTTTTTGGACACTTCGAGACAACATAAATGTTTTTAACTGTTGTGAACCATTAGATATTGATCAGATGATGCAGAATTTTTTGAGGAGATAATTATTCTTTCGAGAAGACCTTTTTATCTCAAAGATAATGTGCGTCTTTACTTTTGGTTTTTTAATAGATCTATCAGGTAATAAAGAGTCTGACCTGATTTGGAAAATAAATATTTATATTATGAGATCTATATATCCTAACAAAAGAAGAAAAACAACTATGTACGGTGACCATTATTTTTTTGTCATATGTGATTTAAAAAATGTTATAGGTAATCACATGTTGTTAGTAAAAAAAGTTTAACTTCTATATTTTTATTGTTGAGTATAATATTTGGTTGATCATCTTTTGTTTTCTCCAATATCTCAAGCATATATATTCCAAACTCAACAAAAAGAGGAACCTTTCGTAAACATAAAAGCATGGGCATTGTCTGATAATTTATAATTTATCTTAATGCAAATGTATATAATTAGCAACAAAATCTGAAGGAATCAACTGGAAAAATCATCTAAGAATTGTGCATAGTGTTAAATAAATCACACAAAAAGCTTAAGCAACAAAATTAGACTTCATAAAATACAAAAAAAAAAAAAAATTAATCATGTCTATTTACAGTAACGGCTAGCTGACATATGACACTTTTTTTTTTCCCCCAATATTTACCGTTCTTTTTTTTTTTTTTCCAATATTTCTGATATGTCATTTTTTTTTGCAGCGCCTTGAATTCGTCCAAACACGTACTGACGCGTGGCAGCTATAGGTAGAAAATTATGTGGCAATAGACTATGTGTCCTTCGTGCTGCTGGCGACATAAAAATATTTTTATTGTTGTCAACAATCAGATATTGAAGATGATGTACAATTTTTCCGGAAAATAATTATTGTTGTCCAAATACTACTTTATCTAAAAATTAATATGCGGTATTCTTTTTTTATATATAAATATTTCGGGTACTTAACTTTGGAATTTTTTTTTTATATTCTGTGATTTATCATAACAAAAATAACTACGGTGATCATTTTTATTTGTCTTACGTGATTTAATAAATGGTGTAGGCTTACCGCTGACTAATACTAAATTACTATCTTTCTTTCAAAAAATATATTAAGTTACTAATCACATATTGCTGTTTAAAATATTTAAACCTATTTATTTCCATTGTTTTCCATTGTTGACTGTATTACTGGATAATTTGTTTTTCCTATTTTTTAATAAATTTGGTCATGTGTTATATTATGTAGAAATAATTCTATTTTTACTGGATATTTTTTTAAAGAAAGCAGTCCTCTTACCTATTTTTTTTCATTGGAAATCTCATAAGTTCCATTATAAATTTCTAAACTTATTTCAATATATTTAAAAAATATTATCTAAATTGTCTAGATAAATAATTATCCAATAACTCTCTCTCTATGATAATATATACTAAATTTTGCAGAGATATTAGTGCTATTATTAGGCACTGTAAATAAAATTTAAATAATTAACATTGTTACATATATATCAGGATGACATAATACAATAATTATGGTAGTAAAATGACAGTCCTACTAGATGAAAGCACGGTAACAAGATTTGTGAATTATTCACAAATAATTCAAATTTAAACACTCTACAAATCAATCAGCGAATTAAACAAGTTATTCGTGTATTATTCACGAATTTTACAGACTAAATGCATTTTATATGAAAAATATGTCACTCGTTTTGCCCTATAGCGAGAAAAAGTGAGACACTCTTAAACGTTTGCTTTCTCCTTTGTCAAAAAGGCAAGCTATTAGTCAAAGTACAATATGTTTGAAACTTTAATTACTTTGAGATAAGATAATAAATTAATATAAAATTTTGTGTGTCAATAGAATATTTTTTTATAGTCCTTTAATAATAAATTAATATATAATTTTGCATGGATAATTTTTCATTTATGAGATTTTATACACTGAAGTTATTTGGTACTAAAAAATTAATGTATAATACTGAATCATTTCTGAATCAATTCCATAGAAATAATCAAAAAAATTCAATTCCATAGAAGAAAGTGAAAAAAAAAATTCCATAGAAGAAAGCATAAAAAATTAAATTCCATAGAAGAAAGTGAAAAAAATTAAATTCCATAGAAGAAAGTGGATGAAGCACCAATAGGCAAGCCCAAAGGGTGAGATCCTACCAAATCTAAACAGCCCCCGAATGGTGATGAAGTGAAATCACTTGTGTGGCCTATTGAACCTGAAGAAATCCACACTACAGGAAAGAAATGCCAACTCATGGCGACCTTGCGATTTCTAATACAACAGTACATGGACCTCACCATTTTTTTCATTCAAAATATTTCGTGCAATCGGAGGCCAAATGAGGATTGAATGCAAGCTCCATCTCTCTTCTAATAATATCATGCTCCGGTTCCTTGGGTAAAATCTCTTTTTGCATTGTTGCTGGGTTATAGACACATAGATAATACATCGAGTGGAACAGATAAAAAAGGAGAAGCCCATTTGCAAAAGACAATAATTTAACATGGTATGGGAACTTGATCTTTATGTAATTGTTATTTATTATTTGAATTTATTTTTTTTCATTTGTGTCTTTTATTTTTATTTAAATATATTTTTTCTTAATTTTATATGAATGTCAAATAAAAATGTATCTTCATATTCTATTCAATCTTATAATATATCCCCGTTGCAACGCACGGGTAAAATGCTAGTATAGTTATATTGGCATAATCTGTCTAGATATCCATACTACTTTCGACCCATGGTGTCTCCACCTTTTATTTGCATGATCAAATAACGACAAAGGGTTACGAATCGAGGCGTAGTACACATTTGTTACATCTTCATTAATTTTTTTATTGAAGTCAAAACAGAGAAGATTTTTTCTGATAGCATTGCATATTTGCATGTGTACTTTTACGTCAATAATTTCTAAAGTAAAAAAAAAACAAATTATAGTCGTGAAAGTTAGCGGCAAACATCAAAAGTTGTAATTTCCGAGTACCTGAAATTCATATATAATAGCCAAAATCAGCTGACATCTTACAAAATGTGCAATTAATATTAAAGTTTCAGCTGACATTTTACCTTCAATTCATGGACCTCATGCAGTTCATATTCAATTATATGACAGGAAAACCCTCTAAAATAAAAATGGAAAAAATAATTTTTTTTTATTATTAAACAATTTTATTCTTGTTTCTTTCTATAGAATTATTTTTTTTACTTTTTTTTCTATGGAATTAAATTTTTTTGCTTACTTCTATGGAATTGAATTTTTTTTATTCCATCTATGGAATTGAATTTTTTTTATTCCATCTATGGAATTGAATTTTTTTCAATTTCATTTATGGAATTAAAGAAATTTTGATTTCTTCTATGAAATTTTTTTTTTCAATTCCTACACTTACAACAAACGGTCTCACACTTTCACTTGTCAGTATTACCTTTCTATTTCCTTTCTTTTCTTCAACCAAACACCTTCCCGTCTCCTTTCTTTTTTCAACCAAACAATTAGCATTCACCACACACACACACACACCCATGCTGCTCCTTTATCGTGAAAACAAATTAATTAAGCTACAAATTAATTAAGAACCTCTCTTTTCTACTCACAGTTGGCCAATTTTTCTGAGTCCACCATTATTGATTAGTACGGCTGTAAATCTACTTCCATCATTTCTTATTTTTCCTGAAAGTTCCGTGCTCCAGCTTTCAAGGAAAATTGTGAAGGTACGACCTACCACCCAATTATCCAAATCTCGGCCAATTCCACCGTTTTGATCGGTTTGACATAAATTGAACACCAACTCCACATGTTAAGAAATAATAACACAAACTCCACATGCGCCGTTCAGATTTTAGAGACCAAATGGTTAGTAAAATTTACCAAGTGCACCACCCATTTTTGACAAATAACTAATAAGAAATAATATTATATCAAGTGTGAATATTATAGTTATTGCAAGTATTTGTACCTTGGGTTAGTACGAAAAAAAACTACAAAGAAAAAGTATAACCATGATACTATGCTACTAGCAGAAAATTTTTAGTACATCAAGAATTTTGAATGTGAAAATGCTAATTAAAATTCTAGTAATAAAATCAGAATAGTACAGTGAAAGCGTAGTGAATTTTAACTACTAGTTGAATTGGTTAAACTATGTATCTTAATTTTCAGTCTAATTAATTTCAAAGTAAATAAAATACTATTTTATTCTTTTCTATTTTGATTTTGATTTCGATGAAAAAAAATTTTGATGGGAGAAGAATGTTAATATGTGTTGGGCCAGTTCCAATTAGCTAAAATCAACATGCAGAGTATTGGTTAAGATTTTATATGAAGTTGTGGCAATCTCAGTCGTTGACCTCTCAAGAGTCACACGGAATTTACTATTATAAACGGTCTTTGGATTAAAAATGTGAAAAATCATACAAAATATTCTAAACAATTACTAGAACCGCCTATGTAAATCATTAGTTAAGATAGGATCTGGAATCGGTAACAGTTTTGACACCTTGCTAAAAATGTTATTTTCTATTGTATATCTCGGAAATATATTATGCGAAAATCCAGACAGCAGTTTTGATGTACAAGCACGATCCCCACGAAAATTCTGGAGTTGTTAGTGATTAATTGCAATTTGAGTTGCTTAATTATATTTCGTTGCTTTAGCTTTTCTTCTCTCTGTTTCTCTTTTACTGCTCATTCAATTGTGAAAACTGATATAATTTGTGCTTTATGTGCTTAGTTTACGGATCAGTTCCCTCGTAGTCGTATGGTAAATAATATCTCATTTGTCAACAGTTCTTGGAAGTATGAAACTTTCTGAGAATTTTGCATTGGCATGTGAGATAATTAATTCCAACCCTTTTCTGACTAACCTCTTTTAACATCTTATCATAAACTTATTACAAAGAGACTATTTGAATGAGGTAAATTAAGATTTTTACATAATTTAATTAGAATTAACATGAGACAAATTAACTATATACGAGGTAAATAAGAAAGAGTTGCAAGAAATGAGAGAGAAATAGAGTAAATTAAAGTGTTTAAAGGTAAATAAGAAAATTAACTCTACTTTTAAATGGTATAGATTTTTTAAATCAACCGAATTTCTACCTACATAAAACAATTGTAAAAAATGCAAAATTTATTCCACAAGTATATTTTTATATAAAGATTACATTAAACAGTTTATATCAATTGATTTGAATTTTGAAAATAAAGACATCGATCTATAGTACGAATATGCAGGAATATGCGAATATTTTGAGGCGCTACAGTATGTAGGCAATGCGAACTCTGTGCTCTTTGTTGAATCATTGAATGGTGTAAAATACTATAATATATATCTACCATTAACTACTTATGTGATTTTAAGCAATCAGTAAAGAAAAAATACAATTTACGTAAGAATGACAGATTGACTTAATTAGTTTAAGAAATATTGATATCAAATGGCATTTCGATGAAATAAAATATAAGAAAAAGGATAAATATTATAATCTTCAGGATTATTTCCCAAATTACCTTATTTGACCAAAGCTTTTTAATTAGAGTTTCAAAGAGACGAGTCTATCGTTAAATTATTTTTTACAAAACTGGCAGCGTGCACAACTCTCAAAAAATCAACCAACTTGACAGGTGAGCCTCGCATAACTCTCTGGAAATTATCTGACCTACCATGTATATGCAGTTCTTCTTTATTGTAAATCTCATAATTAATTTATCAATGATTTGAGTTTTGTCTGTATAGGTCTACGCATTCATAGACGACACCTTAATGAATGCGTATATCTCTATTTTTATGTTATACACGTATATATCTTGATCTGTTAATGACTATGATTGAAAGATGAAATTTCGAATTTAATATCAGCTTTTGAATAAAATAGTTTTTTTTGATTAAATATATTTTGTTTACATGTACAAGTCTAAATTTAGTTGAAAACATACTCGCCACGCATACTATTACACTATCTATTACAATTAAAATTGAATAGAGAACAAAATTAGAAAGAAAATAAATTTATTTATTTCCTTATTTATCCTCTCCAATTATCTCCGATTCCTTATTTCTTTATTTAAGAATGAATGATCAATTTGTTTTTAAGAATATCAAATGTTGACATCTTTTAAAAATATTTTTATCATGATTTAATATCTTATCAAATTATTTGATATCTCCAAATATAATATATTACTCAATTAAAACTATAGTTAATCTTTTTACAATTTTACTTTAATTTTGATAAGATAAAATGTTCTTTTTTATTAGTATGTTCAGTTTGGTTCTTAGTTTTAGTTGTTAATTATATGGATAACATATGTTGAGGAGAGATTTTAGTAACATAAACTATAATTAGTGCCACAAAATGGAGCAACTAATTTATTAATATGAATTCACAAATATTTTGTCCTTTTGAATTTTTTCTAATTTCTACAAGCCATTTGTCTTTTTTATTAAATCTCTTTACTCGCATCAAACTTTGAAATTCAAATTGTAAATCAAGTTCTTGATCTTCTTCATTTTATAATACATTTATGTTGAAACGTATGGGCACAATACTAGTAGATTGTTAAACATCCTTGATCCATATATATCACTTAGTTGGACGGTCATAAATGACAACATATAATTCATAATTATATTACATATATACTTAATGTTGGATACTTAGTATCATATAATGAACACAGACATGAACACTTTCTTCACGTGAACACATATATAGAGAATAACATCAAATATGTCATTTCACATCAACTGTTAAAACATCATTGTTATTTTAAAAAGTAAAATTTCTATATATGGTTGAATACTTTCTTGGGGAATGTAATTTTTTTTTGAAAGAAAGCATATTTAAATGTTTATTCGTTCAGAGCATTAGTCTTAGTTATGGATAAATTCTTAATTTAACGATAGTAAATACTTTATGTTTATCAAATGAAACATTTCACATGTTGCAACAGATGTTTTAAATATTTAGTATTTACACTTGAAGTGACCTTTTACATGTTTCAAGTTGCTTGTACCACATGTTGAACATTGACATGATCACTTTTTTTACGTGAACATTATAAATATCAATTTTATATGGTTGAATAATTCCTTGGGTAATGTAAAATGTTGTATGATTGAGTACTTCATTGGAGAATGTGAAACGTTACTTAAAACATTATAAAAGAAGATATGATATTTTCGTTTCAAACTATGAAATCCTTACAAAAAAAATTATTTGTAATGGATAATAAAAAAGAAGAACATGTTCAAGTTATTTTTACTCTATTAATATTTATTTCGAACTTTCAGTATAAGAAGATGTCAAAACTTTAGCATCGCAAAATATTTGTATATAATAAAATTCTGGAATTTATTATAATAACTTATGTATCAAAGTTTATGATCAGGAAATGAATGTTAATTTAAACAGAAATTTACTAATAAAGAATATTTTCATATTTTAATAAACTCAAAGATATACTTTATTAATGATTTGTATTTTCAAATTTTAATATAATAGAAGGAACTAACTGTTGAATAAGGAATTTTCCAGATTTTGTAACTTAAAGAAAATACTAATTTCTAATATTAAATGTCAGGTTTTATTAAAATAAATACTAATAATCATAAGTTATTTAATAAATTCTAAAATTAATATCCTAGTTATAACTAATATCTACTAACAATATGTGCTTGAATAAATATGATATATTAAAAGGAAATTTTCAGATTAAAGTTATAGTTTCAGAAACTCTTGATAATAAATAAACTTCAGATTATAATTAAAGGTGTAATTATTCATAATTTCATACAAGTAGTAACAAAATCTATTCTAACTAAATATAACAATAGAACGTATTCTAATCAATTACTTTACGCACTAAAATAATGAGATCTTTTATACCTTAAGTGCAGAAAATTCCCAACCAAATAGAAGACTTGAAAGGTTGCGGCTTGGGAGGGTCTCTTTGGGTTGCTATGAAAGGGATTAAGAGAGATACGGTATGGCTTGAGATAAATTGGAGAAGGGTTTAATTAAACTCAAATTATATAGGAACTGTGCGGACTGAGATAAAGCAGAGAGGAGCTAGAGATGGGTCTGTTTATAAGGGGGAGTTAGGAGCTTGATTAGGATGCGTAGTTTAAATTTTTGAATGGAGGGAGGCGTATACAGGAGGTGAGGTCAATTTTCAAATGATGGAGTGGTTATACGAGTTGATTATTTGAAAACAAAATATATATGGGTTATTGGAATTTTAATTGAGTTGGGTCTCTTTTGGTATGAAAATTAATTTTATTTATTTCTGGCCTACTAATTAAGTTAATTAAAACTGAAATTTAAAATTGGATTGTTTCTCATGTCAATTCTCTCAATCTACTTGCTGTTACAATTAAACAAATTCATTTTCACTTTTTTTATGGAATTTTTTTTTCTTTTTTCTATGGAACTAATTTTTTTTACTTATATGGAATTAATTTTTTTATTTCATCTATGAAGTTGAATGTTTTTCAATTTCATCTATGGAATTGAATTTTTTTTCAATTTAATAGATGAAATTGAAGTTTTGTCAATTTGATCTATGGAATTGAATATATGGAATCAAAAAAAAAATTGATTCCTTCTATGGAATTGAATTTTTTTTATTATTTCTATGAATTGAATAATTTTTTCATTATTTGTATGGAATTGAATATTTTTTTTCATTATTTCTATGGAATTGAAATTTCTTTTCAATTTCTTTTATGAGATCGAAACTCACTAGTACAGAATAACAAATTAGCCACGGTCAAAAATTGAATTTACTCACGGATTCGCTACCATAAGTAATGCTGGCGTTTGTAAAAGTGCAATAGTACACCCACAGTTTGTTAACCGTGACTAGATTTTTATTTACCCACGGTTGACTCCAGAGTACACCCACGGTCCCTTAACCGTGAGTAGATTTTCATTTACCCACGGTTGACTCTAGAGCAAACGTGAATAATGGTGATTCATTTATTTTTATTTTTTATTTTTTAAATTCTTCACAGTTGAAGCCGTGGGTAAAGATGATCTAGCTATATTAGTTAAATAGCAGATACATACATAATGTGAATTAGAAATATTGAAATAACTTAGGATTTTCATTAGTTGAATTAAATTAACTTACAGAAAACATTAAATAATAAACACAAACCACATATCAAACAAGGGTTTGTTTGTATCAAGTAAATAAAAATTTGTAAAAATGAATTATAAATTAGGTGTGTACAAACCACCAACAATTTTGAATCTGTCATAAAGAAAAGAAAATTGAATACGGGTCAAGTTAGAGCAACTTTCTCCTAGACTAGTACTTCAATTATTTCTTCCTCCTATTGTTCCTCACATCCATCTTTGTAACTTTTGTCTCAACAGAGTATGCCTTAGAAGAGTGTTTAGGGACCCTGACCCTTGTTCACCACACAATATATCCTTTGCTTTCTCTACAACCTAATGACCATAGAAGGTAGTGCAGTTTTAGTTGTGTCAACTTTCTTAGAAGGGTGTGTAGCCTCCAGTCTCACTCACGATGCAAATACACCTCCATTACATCCCACAGGCCTTCAAATCTCAACAAACTCAATATCTAATTTTTTATCAGTCAAGTTTTTGCAATAGAAGAGAACACTTCTTTATGGAACATCACTCTGGAGCTCAAGATTGTTTATGAAATACTGATCATCCTTACTCTGGAAACATACAAGAAACGTATTTATAAATCTCAGACATTAGTACTGCCGAAGTACTTTAGACAAGTTCATACTTTTGAGGGCACAGAAGATGTTTCTTACTTTGCAGGTTATACTTATACCCAAATTTTTAAAATAATTCTGAAGGGCCTAAACAAGAAATAAATCATAACATGTAATGATGTAAGTTACTTGTAACTGACTCTGTAGCATGTTCATAGCTGGGAGTTAAGCTCCCATCCCTTCTTTGTTGAGGAACAGAAACTGGCAAATGTTCTATTTCACCGTGACTATTGACTAGTACAAAAAAAAGATTCAATAAAAATAAATTTAACTCAAATCTCAAGTTACCCTAATTGACAAACACCAAAATAATGCCCACTGATGTAACCAAAAAGTGGTTGTTGAGCACAACATTGCTTGATACTGGTAATAATATGGTTAAGCCACAATCTCTAAAATCAATGCAAAAATAGATCATAGCAATAAAACTGACAATAAAAAATTAAAATAATATTTAGACTTACATATTGACCCAGTACTCATTATCAATTCTCTTTTAATTCTCAGCAGACTCTTGCCCGAGCTTTCTCTTTGCATGCTACTTTACAACTCTCATCCCCAGAGTTCAAAAAATCAGAATCGGAATCGGAATCGGATTTTTGACCACCGAGTAAGAATCGGATGAATTGGCCGGAATCAGAAAAATCAGATCGGTAACTCGGATATTTTTGGCAGAAGTTTTGTTTTGTAGAAAAAAATAGAAAAAAATTGATAAAAATAATTTGTAAAAAAACTATGTTAATTAAGACAACATTACACTCACATTGTTATATTCTGAAATTTTAAGGCAAGGTTAAGTAGCTAAATTAAAATCATGCTCAAATTTAAAATTTATGATTAATTAAATGAAACTAAATTTCGGAATAAAACCATACTATAAAATTTACATGTTAAATTAAGATTTAAAAATTTAAAACTTATAAAAAAATTAATTAATCCTAATCATTAACCTAATTCGTAAATTAAATTTTTTTGAATACATTAATAACGAGAATTTTATTTAGAAGTTAGGAAGTATATTAATATTAACCAATCAAATACCAGTAGCACGAATCTCAAAACATTGTTTAAATTGGAAAGGGAATGGAATTAACCAAATTGAAAGAAGAGTTCGGTCCGGAATTCACACCCTCCGAGATATCTCATATTCAGCGTGACTTTTTTGGAAAATCTCAAACCGTTTAAATGCGTTCAGCACGAATCTTCATTTCTCTCCTTTTCTCTTCCTGTGTTTCACCGACAGTGGACCCCACGCACCTCTCTTCCTTCTCTTTTTCTCTTCTCTCCCGTTCGCGCAAGAAACATGGAGCGACTCCTCAGCGATCTCCATGAAACTTCTCCTCAGCCAGTCTTCAGCCTTCTCCTCCAGGGACTCATCTCCTCCTACGGCAGAGCACAGTCCAGGTTAGTTGGAAATCGGAATTTTTTGAAATGAAATCGGCTCAACTCGGTGTAACTCGACTGAAAAATCAGAAAATTGGCCGATTCCGTCACTGTTCATCCGATTTTTTCTGCGAAAATCGCGTAGACCCGAGAATCGGGTAAAAATCAGCTCGGTCCCGTCCGATTCCGAGTTGAATCGACCAATTTGACTCGGAATCGGCCGATTTTTTGAACTATGCTCATCCCCTCATCATAAAATGTTTTTTGTATTCATAACTAACTTAATTTTAAGTTAGTGTGTTTACCATGATCCAGGACCAAATCATTTTCAATTTATGCTCTCTAGTATGTGACCCTCCTTTACTAATGTATTTCAGAAAAGCCCTTAAGAAAAATAAAGGATAGTAATTAGTGTTAATTGTAGATTAGAAGAATAACTATTTACAAGAATGGAAATAAAAGATACTTTAATTGATTGCTTACTAATTGTACTACTTCATGATTTTTGCACAGGGAAGGGCCTTTCTTTTTCCAATTTGTTGGTTGTACACTATGAACTTCACCTGAAAACCCATTTGACATTAATTCATCTGATTGATTTGATATGGGGTTTAACCAATTTGAAATTTAACAAGATTAATTAACACATGATAAACAATATTATATGTCAGCAAGATATGGCAGCAAGCATAGTAAAAAAAATGCATGTAAACCCTAATCAAGTTTCATACATGATACTAGTTGTTCATAGTAGCAAGCACACATAATTGTTCATGCCCCAACTATACTAATGTTCATGCATTAAAAAATGTGTAGATCTGACTGGTACCAAAGTACTGATCTAGACTTTTTATCTAGAATGTTAAGTACTGATCTTGTTCAGGTATGAAATTAAAAGGCCAAGTAATGATTACAATACACAAAATTTGCTACTTCATATGCATATGCTTACAAAAGGCACTGATAAGTAGTTCGATTCAAGACTATTACCTATCCTGATCATAGTAACAAGGTTCGCGTTTTATTCGCAAATAAAATGCGAATAAAACGTTTTTTACATATTACCGAATCGATTCGCGAATAAAACAGTTGACCAAACTTTTACCGATTTATTCACGAACAAAATGCGAATAAAACGTTTTTTACGAATTATTCGCGTTTTATTCAAAAATTCGTTGCTCTGTAATCCATGCTGTTGAGTTTTGAGATGAGACTTGAGGCATCACGTGGGTGAGGATAAGGCTGATTTTTTGAATTTTGAAAGACATGTGGATCCCACCATGTGACTAAGTACTTATACTCACTTTAGATTTTATGTGGCAACTATTTTATGTACCGTAATTTGCTTTTTTTTTTTTTGCAATTTTTATAAATCAAGATCTCTGGTTCGGATTCAATGTACAATCCCGAATTATTTCCGAATTATACCCGAATTATACCCGAATTACGAATTTTTGACCTCGCCGAACCGAACCCGAATAATTCATTTGTTACTATGATCCTGATAACAAGAAATCATGAATAAGCTACAATGAGAAAAACAATCGTGGTGATTGAAACTGTTTTAAAGATGAAGATGAACTAAAAGAAACCCAACGAAGAGAATTGGTACTGACCTAGAGAGAGGGAGGCCGACGTTGTGCTGAGCGGCGGAGGGAGCAGAGGAGGGAGTAGGGGGGCGAAGTTGCTGAGCGGTGGACAGAGGGAAGCCGAATTTGGGCTGAGCGGCAGACAGAGAGGGGTAGATTTGGGTTGAGTGATGGAGAGATCAATATTGGAAACCCTCGGAGAGAGAGAGCGGGAGGAAAATGAAACTATCGCCCAAGTGAGAGAGGGAGCGAAAATAAAACAGTAACTGAGGAGATTTATGATTCTTTACACCCTTTAGGGCCCATTCGACAGCCTAGTAAGGAATAGAAATAGGTGTGGGAATCAAAAATTTTAAACTTGATTTTACTGTTCACTGTGGGAATAAAAACTTAGCTCTGAGCAATTTTTTTTTTCTCACGGTGAACAGTAATCTGCCGAACGGGCCCTTAGTCTTTATCCACACCTCTTTACGCATGGCTCCTCCAATCCTAGCCATGGGTAAATAGCACCCTAACCCAGCCGTGCATAATGTCAATCCTTTACCCACGGTCAAATTGTTTGAATCATAACAACCACGGTTTAACCGTGTATACATGTCATCCGACCATCTCACTTTCTTATTTACCCACAGCTCATTAAAAAAATTTCGGAACCATGGCTAATAACCTGTTAGTAATTAAACTTTTTGTAGTAGTGACTTCAACCGTTGAGATACATATATGAGTTTGAAATGGTAACTCTCTTAAGGTTTAGTTTCTTCAATTGATTATTCCTAAATGCTTCTCCTCAGCATGCCAGTACCTACTTAAAATCATCAAACTGATGGCAACCCTTAAAAGAGAGAGATTAGATATTGGGGAAGCGGATAAGAGTGAGAGATGCTTAACGAAATACAGGTTCCGAACCGACAAATGTTGTCGGGTCCCAGCTTACTTACAGTGTGACAAATTACAAACGAGTGAACAAGTATCTTTGTCACACAGTGTGTCTATGGACTGAAAAACTTGATGGAGCAAGAGTTAAAGCACTCTCTTCGGAAAGTGCAGGCTCTGATATGATGTGGTTGTATGAAGGAAGGAGTATGCAGACAACACAACACCTAAATTTTCTTCTCATGCTCATATTCACGAAAAAGGGTGTGGCTCCTCTTTAATATTTAATGTCAGGAAGTTTGGAGAGCTCACTGGTGAGTGATCCAGTGGTAGCGTAAACAATGAACTAAAATGATGCCACAAACGAGTGAGCAAGTGTTTCTGATGCGTAGCGAGTTTATGAGCAAGTATAAATTTAAAAGCATTGAATGCTAATCCGTCCATCAGGTTGCAATACAGTATGGCATCCGGGAGGGACGCCATACCGTATATCTATGTTCTCATTTTTACAAATATTGTTCAATTTTTCTGATTTTTAATTTTTTTTTCCTATTTATTATGGATAAAAATTTCGGATATAGATCACTTAGTTGGACAGTCATAAATGACTGCATACAATTCATAATTATATCACATATGTGCTCAACGTTGGACACTATGATCCAACAATTATGACTCAGTAGTTAAGCTTTGATTAATAGCAATAAAAAAATATGTACCATAATAGATAAAAACCTGCAACAGATTATATGTTAGACTACTTTAATTAATTAACAAACAAATAACAATGAACATTTTTCTGAGTAATTTTTGCATGCTGATGCGAATTTAAATAGAATTAAAAGACATGTATTAAAATTCTTTTAAAGCCATCTACAAACGCTAATTTATTTTTCTATTTGTTTGCACCAGTGCTTAAAATCTGATAACCTTTATTTTATTTTGCAAGTGATTGATTTACAAGACCTTTTTCTTTCTCTTTATCTTTTCCCTTCAATCATAAGCTCCTCTGTGATCGGAGATGAGTATCAGTGAGAAAAATCGTTGAAATTATATAGTGATTTTATCTTCGCTTTCTTCTTCTTTGGTTTGCTCTTCTTTTGATTTTATTGTTGTGATTTGTGAAATGAGTAACCGAACACAGACTAAGTACCTAGTCTTCTCTTCAATCTCTTTCTTTCTCCTCGCATCATTTCTTTTTTAGGCCGAGTCGGGTTGTTTCTCATCGTGCTGTTATTCTCTTGGAATAACAGCAGATTTCAATTCAGATTGAAAATATTAATCATTTAAACATTATGATGAAAGAAAACACAAAACGTGCTCCCCCAACATGATATGAGTCCACATCTTCTACATCTTGACCGTCTGATCGGAATGGGAACCAATCTGGTCCACACCTATGATGCATGGAGTCCTTTAATATTAGTACAAATCTCAGTCGGACGGTCCATATCTATTAACGCACTTTCTGTCAATGCAGATGATTCGAATTCCTCCAATATAAGACCAAAATATAAGATGAAGCAAGCCTACATCCAAAATAAAATGTTAGATACGCCCATTTTTTTTAATACCCAAAAAAAAAAATTATAAAAATAACCTCTGATTTTATATATATATATAGAGTAAGGCTGGGGTGCTATGGATAGCATAGAGGCCTCTATGCTACGGCTCAATATTTGAGTTTTCAAAATCCAAATGGTCGAAATATTGAGCCGTAGCATAGAGGCCTCTATGCTATCCATAGCACCCCAGCCTTACTATATATATATATATATATGTCCCGATAAAAAAGAAAATTACATGAAAGAATAAAAAATCTTTTTCTATTACATCCAAATCCACATAAAAATACAATTTGAAAACTTAAGCCAAAATACTAAACACCATCATAACAATTGAGCAAACTTGTAATAGTCAGATTCAATGTCAGGTGCGGCTTCACGGGTAGCAGGTCTTCGACAACGTGTGGTTTCAGATTAAAAGCTTGTTGTTCCATTCTTCTGGTTTCCTGCTAATTGCTTTGAGATAACTCAGTATAAATCTCTATCCTACAAAAATCAGACAAATTAAGAAAGACAAAAAAATATATATATACATAAAGATAATTATAAAATAAAATATTAAAACAATCTGATCTCTCTCTAACACTTCACAGGTCTCATGATGCTCGAAATTAGCTGCATCTAGATTTTGTGTTGGTGAACAATTGGTACAACAAAGGCAAAACAGTGTACGTACTGGTTGACAAATTATTAAGCAATTTGTCAACTGTTTGATGAAATGCTAAGCTGTTTACCTAACTCATTTCAATTTCCAATTGTGTTACTTTATTGGTCTTTACCTGTTCATGCTACCTAATCACTAATTGCATACTAATACTGAATGCAGTTAAATTAAACCCATTTGGACCTCAGTAAATGATCCATAGAGCAATACGGTAACCATTAAGGTTCACCCATAATCTCACAAGCATAGTTCCAAATCATTTTGTCACTTGAATTATTGCCATAAACAAATTAACAAGCAGATACTAACTAATTTGAAAACTAATTTTAAGATATCTCTTCAAACAAAGAAAAAGTTATGTAGGTCCTATTCGGTACTATATATAACCTAATTGATCCCTGCTTCGGAAGAGATTGAGATCAACATTAAACAAGTAAAAATAAACAAAATAAAAAATAAAAAAAGGCACTTACCTTCTTCGGAAGAGAGGGAGTGACAGAGAGGATAGGGCAAAGGGTGGAAGAGAGCGGATGAGAGCACAATGGGCACAATGAGAGCGGAGAGAAGGAGAGCGACAGGAAGGTCACTGGAATCGGATAGAGGGGGAAAGCAACAAAGTTTTCCCTACTATTTATCCACTCTCATTCTCTTTTTAAGTTGAATTTTTTTTTCCTTAAAACTCTGACATTTGATTGCACACATGAAAGAATTGAGTTTTGAATCAACATTTGATTGCATATATTAAAAATTTAACTTTGTTGATTGAATCAAGATATGATCAATTTATAGAGCATATCCAACAAGGACGGTATATTGCAACTATTTCCATCTTCTAATTAATTTTCTATTTTCATAATCCTGAAACTATTCTTTTGCATGCTTTTCTAGCTAATATGCTGGAGATGTTATACTGAAACTTTACTTTGACCAAAAATCGATGGAGAAAAAAAGAATATTAATATTGAAGAGAATGACAAAGGACTTGAGAACTGTTGTTGGAGGGAAGGAATGAGAGGAAACTACCGTTGGAGGAGTAAATATCTGACATAAAGTATAGAGAAGAAAGATAATTAGAAGTAGAGAAGAAAGATAATTAGGAGTAGAGAAGACCTCCATTTAAAATTGAAGGACACATTGGTCGATTCAAGTTTTAAGCTAAGATTTGATGGGGATTCTGGATATTATAGTAGTTCGATGGGGAAATTGGTTATTTCTAAATTGTACATGAGCACAGTAGAAATTTTCCCGAAAAAGAAATACAAAGCAGATTATATTTCAGTTTATTCGGTTTTTTATTTCCATTAATACATAGGTACAAGGCCGAAAGGAGCCCAATAATGTACACAGCTTCTAGCCTAAATTAGACTGCGTGGATAATTAATGTAGCTAGTAGGACTTTGGAGCCTCAATCTCGTCGTAAAATATTTTCTTCAAGCATTGCATGCTATCAGGCTCCAGTCCGACCATCATCGATATCCCGCCATCCATTGCTGGAACCCTAGATAGATAACTCATTGCCATCCATTGCGTGAACCCACTTCCGTGCATCTCAGCACGTGCCATTAGTGTTGGTTGACCCCAACCAAAATCAGCATCATACATGGGAAAGCTGAGCCAACTTACTGCTGTCAAGCTCGTGTTACTCATTGCACTTCTCTTGCCTAGAACCTCTAACTACTCTGTTGACTCCAGGTGGTCGATAAGTGACTGTCCAAACTCATCAGTGATGTTGTCGACCGCATTTTGTATTAAATTTGCAGCGAATTCAAGCGTGTTAGACATAAGGTCCTTGACCTTAGCTACAGCCTTGGTACGAACCATTGTGTTACCAAAGTAAGTTGCGGGGAGTGGTGGCTTTAAGCGGCCACATATGTCAACAGGCAGGATGAGTTGGGTCTCTACAGCAGAGGCCAGTCCCCTTGCAATGCAGATGCATTTCCACAAGTGCGCAACTACTGCACGGAAAGTAGAAACCCTCTCTCCACCCGAGAGGATTTTTAATAAGTGGATTTGTTCTTTGGTGAGTTTGAAATTGGAACATACAACCTGAGAGGAGGTGTTTGACGGACCTTTGGATTGGTCAACTTTCGGGGTGTAATCAGAGTGGTCAAAGCAGACAGAAGGAGGGGAGCGGGCCCGGAGGAGGGAGTGGTCAAAGAAGGGGGTAGGGATTGTGCCTGCCTTGCCACGGGCAAAGGAAGATAATGTCTTGATGAAAAGGATGGCGCTGCGGCCGTCAATGATATAATGGTGGTTTGCAAAGCCAAGGATTATGCTGCCGCACCTGAGGCGAGTCATCTGCTTGGGAAAAGAAGAAAAAACAGATTGGTGAGTTACATTTATATATATTACTAAACAAATTAATATGAGTGAGTCTATGGTACTATGCATAATAATTACGATTTGGCACTGTGCTACAGCTTTATATTCGAGTTTTCAAATTCTAACGGTCGATCCGAACCATTCATTTTGTTCTCCATATTAATATGTGTTTGGAGACCAAATTTTACATTTTTTGAAATTTTTTTTACTATTTTTTTAGATTTATTGAAAATCACTGTTTTTGGATGGTCCAGAATTTTCAGATCAAGTGATTTTCTAAATATCTAAAAAAATAGTAAAAAAATTTCAAAGAATGTAAAATTTGGTCTCCAAACACATATTAATATGGAGAACAAGATGAATGGTTCGGATCGACCATTAGGTTTTGAAAACTTCAATATAGAGCCGTAGCACGGTAACAACCCGTGATATGCATAGTACCATAGACTCACTCAACAAATATTGCATATATATACATACATAGGAAAATTGTGCAGAAGTGCAAACAAACAAGAAAAATTGAAAAAAAATAACAAACAAGACATAATTAACATTAAGATTATTGAGGAAAAATGCAAACAATCAAGAAATTAATGAACAATATATAGAGTATAGACGGACGTTCAGGCAAGAAAATTTAAACAACACTGAAAGTCCATCTAAATACATTTCAAAGACTAGTATTACTATTTTTTTTTGGATAAAAAAGCAAGATTGTCCATTTCATTAATATGAACCACTTAACTTACAAGTTGTATTACTAATTACTGGCACACTGATACTTACAGTAGTGTTTGTTCAAAAAAGAAAAGAAAAAAAAAAAAAAAAGGTAAACTAAAAAGGAAGAAGAAAGTATCATATATGAACAAACCTGGATTGCCATTATGATGCAAGGAGGGTCTGCGGAGTCGACCACCGGCACAAGCTTCTTCCTCATCTCTGTTGACGGTGTAAAGTCCTTGAAATCATCAACCGTTGCGTCCAAATCAGCCGTGAAAAAATGTACTCCCTCTCCGGTGCAGTCGATCTCTGGTCTGCCAGTCTCTGGGTCTCGGCTCAGCCGACCGGCAAGTGGGTAGAAGACCACCAGTGCCTTGGCCAGACTGGCTTTGAATGCCTCGACGGGAAAGAAATCTTGTATGCCAGTCGAAGGATACACATAGATTGTCGGTGTGTAGCCGCGAGCTGAAACTATGTCAAGGTTGGAAAGCCAGATTTTGTGCTTTGGGGTTTCATCTGATGGGGTTACTATAGTAGCCTGCACCATTTTTGGCGTATCAAGTTCTTTTAACTTGGTTTGAATGAATGGTGCTATATAATGGAGGGGGTCTCTCTTATCTAGTCTTGTTGACAGCATAGTAGGAATTATCAGTATTGGGATCGGGATCGGTCCCGGCCGATATCGATACGGGATCGGGGTATCGGATCGGTATCGGCTCAGGATTGGCTCAGGATTGGGGTTTTTTTTTCTTTTTCTTTATGATTTGTTACATGAGGATCGGCTCAGGATTGGATCGAGGTAGGCCGATATCAATATGTATCGACCAATATTTCCTACTATGGTACTTGACAACATGGTTCTAAAAATCGGAATCGGAATCGGAATCGGATAAATCGGCCAGAATCGACTGAATCGGATCGGTAACTCGGATTTTTTTGCCAGAAATTTGTTTGTACTAAATAAATAGAAAAAATTGGTATTTTGATAGTTAACCATTTAAATATTAATAATACTCATAATAATTAAATTAAGATGGATAACAATTAATTTAATTTGTTGTATAATACTTGAAAAATTAAAATTATTTAATTTTAATATACAATAGACTATTTCATAAAATAATAAAAAAAAAGTGAATGATATTCAAAAAAGAGAAATAAAATGTTTAATTTCTACATTTTATATTTTTTAACAATCAATTTTGTAATTTAGTATAATCTCATTCTTTACTTGATCAAAAAATAAATAAACCAACCACGGTCTATGCATAATATAAAAAATATAAATAAAATAAAACAGCAATGGCTTCGCTGGCTACAGTAAGTCACTCAAGCAAACAAGCACACTTTTGAGTCTTTGATCAACTATTTTGTTCAACAGATAAAATAAAAAAGTTTCTTGGATCAAGATATAAAATGGACAAGGTTTATCATGAAACACTAGAAATTCAAATTTTCTATAGTACAAAACTATACGCCAAGTCTAGCCACAGAAAATAAACTGAAACTTCTTCTTCCTAACTCAGCCAGGGACTTTGCCGTTTCCAATTTTTTTTCGAGCACCATTTCCTTCTTCAAAAGATGCAAAATTGAACTTAAATCTCCAATCAACAACAATGATTTTCTTGCTCTCCACCTCAAGATACAGCAGAAAGCTAAGGCGTGAAACCAACTCAGTCAAGGACAATGATTTTCACTGCCCATGTACTGACTTGGGTGAAACTCGATTTGACTCGGCCTCACTCAGATGAAACTCGAACTGACTCGGCCTAACTCAGGTCATCTCGGTCTGACTTGGCCTGCAAATCGGATAACTCGGCCGAGTCAAACACTGTTCATCCGATTTTTGCTCAAAAACTTGCATAGGCACGAGACTCAGGTGAAACTCGGACCGGTCCAGTCATATATCGAGTCCAATACTAAGTTTACTCGGTATCGGCCGAGTTTCATAACCATGGTTGACAGTCACTACAGCAGAAGACACTTTCTGTGATCGGCAATCCGGTCGTAGAAAGTTGTTTCGTCGGTCTCAGATAGAGAAAACGGTCGCTGATATAATATTTCGGTCTCTGAAAGCCCAGTCAATGTAAGCTTCGTCGCAGATACTCTTGTGCTGACGTCAATGGTCACTGAATTACGTCAGCCGGTCGCTGATACTGTTTTTACGACCAATTTTTTTTCGTCGCTGTTTTTTTTGCTGACGTCAGAAAAAAGTATCTGTGACGGAAAAGACGATTGTTGAAACTTAAAAAAAACAATCTCTGAAAGTGTTTTGTTGATCTAAGAATTTAAGATGTGGTGTTATTTAGTTTTAAATAACACCAATGTCATATTAGCCTAACTCTATAATAATATAAAACACAATATTATACTATGGAATAATCAAGAAAATTTAATAATGATCTTGTATACCCTTCATAATTGTCCTTGGATGTTACTCAAGGTACGTAACTCTCATGCGCCAAGGACTACATTGGGGCCCACATGAGTAACTCTCTTGCACCAAGGACCACGTGAATAACTCTCATAATTGTCCTGCAAATTTCAGCATTGGGGCCCACATGAGTAACTCCCATGCACCAAGGACCACATGACAAGACTTTGTTTCAGTCCTCCGATCTGATTGATTATCAATTTATCATTTTTTCCATTTTCTGATCTGTTTCTTCTATCATTGGTAAATTATATCGTTTTATATTCCAAGACTACTAAACAAAGAAGTAGACTTCATAATATTATGGTGGCATTAGTTTGGCATTATTTTGGCATTCTATCATTGGTAAATTATATCGTTTTCGATCTCCGTAGTCTTCATACTGTTGTTGGCATTAGTTTGGCATTATTTTTTTGGTTTCATAATATTATGGTGCTGTCGTTGGTATCAGATAAGAGGAGGAAGGACAACACAAGTGACTGCTGAATGTCTCTAAAGACACACTAATTTATTTGTATTCAACACGAACTGATGTAAAAGAAAACGAAAAAAAAGAAGAAAAAAAAGCCAATTACGAAATAATGCCATCTGCTCAAGAATGCAATATGGTTGATTAAATTGTGCAAATTAATTAATTAAGGGTCGAGTAAAATCAACCGAAAAGAGGTTTCGCAATTCTGTAACATTTTTTGTGCGCATGAATTTTTTTTTTTTTTTGTTTTAGTTTTTTTTTTCTGTGCTTTAAATATGCAATAAATTATGAAGAAATAAATTGAGCAATAATTGATCTCTTCACCGGAACTAATGCCAAACTAATGATAGAATGCCAAAATAATGCCAAACTAATGCCACCATAATATTATGAAGTCTACTTCTTTGTTTAGTAGTCTTGAAATATAAAACGATATAATTTACCAATGATAGAAGAAACAGATCAGAAAATGGAAAAAATGATAAATTGATAATCAATCAGATCGGAGGACTGAAACAAAGTCTTGTCATGTGGTCCTTGGTGCATGGGAGTTACTCATGTGGGCCCCAATGCTGAAATTTGCATGACAATTATGAGAGTTATTCACGTGGTCCTTGGTGCAAGAGAGTTACTCATGTGGGCCCCAATGTAGTCCTTGGCGCATGAGAGTTACGTACCTTGAGTAACATCCAAGGACAATTATGAAGGGAATACAAGATCATTATTAAATTTTCTAGATTATTCCATAGTATAATATTGTGTTTTATATTATTCTAGAGTTAGACTAATATGACATTGGTGTTATTTGAAATTAAATAACATCACATCTTAAACTCTTAGATCTGCTTTAAGATTCGTACAAAATAAAGTGCTTGAACAGTAAAAGCGGATATTACGAATCTTAAAGCAGATCTAAGGGTTTAAGATGTGGTGTTATTTAGTTTCAAATAACACCAATGTCATATTAGCCTAACTCATTATTCTAGACTACACATCTATGAATATTCTAGATGTATGTATGTTCTAGTTTCTGTGTTTTGGAGATTCAAAGTATATTCTAAAAGTATCTTATGAAAGGTATATATAAACATGAGTGCATGAGCAATATGTTTGTAAGATGCATATTATAGTAGATAAAAATAAAAAGCAAAGACTTGTAACTCAATTAGGTAACAGTAGGTAACAGTAGGGATAGGATAACAATAGTACTGTTTGAATTAATACTCAATGTGCTTTTTAATTATTGAGAAATGAAATGCTATCTCTTTCCATTGTATTTTTAATTTGCGAATCTCAATATATTATTATTGGACTAAAATAAGAGAATCAATCCGAAATTAAAATTAGATTGCATCTACTCCACAGCCCATAAATGAGGACTCTCATACGCAATCAAAACAAATCGATTTGAAACTAGCAACCAAGCAAGAGGCCAAAGCGAGTAATGGAGCCTAAGACGGTGGAAATTTTAGAGTCGAGCTTCGTGGTTCCATCCAATGACACCCCGAGTGAGACACTGGTGCTGTCGAATCTAGACCTCGTTTCGTACCGCAAGCACAACTGCACCTTATATCTGTACCAAAACACCAATGGTGCCGATGATTTCTTCTCTGCTGAGCTTTTGAAATCTGCTCTTGCCAAAGCACTAGTGCTATTCACTATTGGAAAAAATAGAATCAAGAGCGGTTATATACGCATATTAGTATTGGTTCAGAACCAATCCTGATCAGGGCAATACAGATATCAAACAAATCTGTGTCGGTTTTACGACCGATCCTAATAGTCATTATCTGGATCGGTTGTAATATGAACCGATCCAGATAGGCATCATCAAGATCGGTTATTAGCTAAGAACCGATCCAGATAAGAAGTCATCTGGATCGGTTGTACTGTAGAACCAATCTTGATGTATATTTTAAATTAGTTTTTTTTTTAATTCAGAAAATAATTATCTGGATCGGTTTTTATGTAAGAACCGATCCAGATTGTTGCCTATCAGGATCGGTTCTTATATAAGAACCAATCCTGATAGTTATTTTGCCTTTTTTTTTATAAAAAATGCTATCTGGATCGGTTTCTTAGCTAAGAACTGATCCTGAAGCTTTATTAAATTTTAAAAAAATATTATTTATTAAATGGCCACCTTCCATATTTATTTAGCTGGCCAACATGCTAATTTATCACAAATCCTAAATTATCAATAAAACACATCCTAATTTAATTATCAATAAAACACATCCTAAATTAATTATATATCATACACATCCTAAATTATTACAAAAAAATTCATGTTCATATGCATACAAATTCGGATAACACATCATAAATTGTTGTACTTCTTCTCGGCTTTATCTCATTTAGCAAAATTTGGACCCACATTAGGCGAAAGTCGGCCAAGCGTTGTGCCGTATGTTTAGCGGGAATATCCTGCATTTTTAGAATTTAGAAGAGCATATACAATTAAATTTTGTATTTTATTATATTTGAAGCAACAATACTTATTTTTGGAAAATTTATAAATGCATATATACCTTTAATTGCGGGAAAGCATCGAGGAATTCCTTTATTATGTCTTGCATTAACAACATGGTATAATATGCACATTCCCAGCCCGCTGGTTGTTGTGGACACTATATAACCAATTTCAAAAAAAATAAAATGTTTGTATTATAAGCATACAAATGGCTTATATGTATATTCACAAATGTGTGTATCTAGGTCATTATAATCATATCGCAATATAAACTATTACCTTGCAATCGTTACGAACCATTAAAAAAGTACCCATTTCCCTCATGATATGGTGTAAATCACAATCAATAATAAAAATGAAATATCTTCTCTTTTGAATTTCTCCTTTCGTTTATATTAGAGCATGAATAAAGAGAGCAAATGAGTACTGTTTAGAGCAAATGGATGTTAATGTCCTACTTTGCTAGGAAGGGTGAAAGCATGAATAAAGAGAGTAGACTGAGTAAAGAAGCATAAAGATTAATTAAGGAATCTTAATTATATATCTATGACTTCAGCTCTTTCAAGTTACATGCCTTGATTAAACTGAGCAAATGGGATTTATTCATATACTTCAATACTATCAATTATACTTGGGATGATTAGGAACTTTAAATTTCAAAAATTTGAGGGGCTGAATTTTAGATTTTAAATTTTCTAGTAAATGTAGATATCAATTTAAATGGGTTTTATGATGAGTAATGCTTGGGTGCTATGCAATGTTATTAAATGCGGTTTTTATGCGGTATGCAGTGGTCAACTTCAGCTCTTTCAAGTTACATGCCTTGATTAAATTGAGCAAATGGACTTTATTCATATACTTCAATACTATCAATTATACTTGGGATGGTTAGGAACCTTAAATTTCAAAAATTTGAGGGGCTGAATTTTAAATTTTAAATTTTAAATTTTCTAGTAAATGTAGATATCAATTAAAATGGGTTTTATGATGAGTAATGCTTGGGTTATATGCAATATTATTAAATGTGGTTTCTATGCAGTATGCGAAAGGCCACCGCATATCGCATATACGGTATGCAGCCGTATATACAAAATTTTATGCGGACTTATATATGCAGATTCTTTCTTTAAATTTTAAATATGATATCCTTAATTAAATATTTAATATTTAATATACTTAATTTGATCAAATATTAATTATGATCTTGTCAAATAACATATAAAACATACCACTTGTACTTAGATACTTTCATTAATATGTGATATCAATCAATTTTAGAGACATTTTTAAGGGTATGTTTGGATGGTATGAGAATAGTGTTATTTTAGGAATAGCAGTGCTATTTTAAATCAAGTGTATCCAAACAACCACGCTTACTATTTTGAACAAATAGAATAGTGCTATTCTGCTGTTCCAACAAAAAGTAGGAATAGCGACTGTTGTAAAGAGTGCATCCAAATAATGCAAACTCTATTCCAAATAGTGCATTCAAACAACATTTTAGCTATTCTGAATAGTTTGAGTTAGCACTATTCTCTTACGATATTATTCTTATTTGTTATTCTCAATAGTAGTTATTCTCGTTATTCTAGAAGGAGGCTGGTAGCATCACTCCTAACTAAAAAATAAATAAATGGCTATTGTAGTTGTTAGAAAAGAAAAATATTATTCTCTATCGAAGCCCATCTAATCGTAGCAGGCCGCACATTGTTGATACTTCAATGTTTTTGGTGGGTCCCAGATAGTAAATGGATTTAAAGCTTCGTCCGTGAGTTCCAGCGCTCGTCCGGGATGGTTATTAGTCACACATCATCAAATTAATGTTATGAAGCAGTTCAGGGGGTTTGAGAAAAGAGAAGTAGTACAATTAGCTAGAAAAATATTTTAGAGTTGTTATACTCAAAGATCGAGAGTTTAATTTCTTCTCACGAACTTTGATAGCTACTACCAAGTTTTCAAAAAAGAAGCAGCTCAGGGGGTCTATAAAAGGAAATCGAATATATCGTCTGCCCCCTGGGGTGCAAAAAATTTCTGCCCTTAGAATCACTATGAGGTGGATCTCCATTTTAAAAAGTAACAGTAACCAGCTCTTTTAATAGTAATGGGGGTCCACCCCGCAATGAATCTGGGGACAGGAATTTCCTGCCCCCAAGGAGGCAGACGATTCGATTCCCTATAAAAAAAGTTGGAGAATACCTTCGAAAATACCTTGGGAAAATAACTTAACCGGATGAGTATATGGTATTGGATTCCGGATTAAGCTGGATATCCAATTCATTTTTTATTAATAAAATAATTTAGATATGCGGATTGTTGAATCGATAAATTGTAAATGCTGTTTCATACGTCCATTTAGATCATATGCGCCATGAAGTATGTGGCAGAATATGCAGTCGCATATACAGAACTGCATATATGCAATTTCATAAAAATTTCTTGTAAAATAAATTGCCAAATATTATTTCCAATTTTCTACATAAAGATCTCCAAAGAAAAAGATAACGCGGTAAAAGCGAGTTTTTTAGTACGTGGTAAAAACTTTAATAGTATGGGGCGCTCACATTTACAGCCGAATTGATCAAACAACTTATCTTGTGATATGCATTGCTGATAATGTCTGGTTGTAGCGAACTAGAAACAAAAAAGGTGCACGATATGACATTTCATTGATGTTTGCAAGCAGCCATTGCCAATGAAAATTGCATTCCAACTTTCTTGTGTAAAAAGTCATGACTAATCACAACTTGTGTAAAAAGTCATCACATTATCTATTTCTACAGTAATTTTATTTTATTTTTCTAAGGATGTCAACTATCTCAACTTTCTTTTCTATTATAATATCACATTCACAAATCAGAAACCTTTATGCATTTTATTATTTACCAAGGAAAATTGCATTCCTTCCATTACAAGAAAATAAGCAATTAAACCATAGATACCAAAATTTAGATTTGCATTCACACTAGATTTAGCATAAGGTTTTTTGTGTTACAATCTCAAAAACCTATCGTATAAACTTCAAAGTTCGATCAAAGTAGCTCAGTAAATTGGTTATATAATGAACTTATAGAATCCCAATTTTTGTTATTTTTGAAAAATTATAACAAATTTACATTAATATACGTATTATTTGTAGACAGTAGACACTGATATAGTGCAGATAGATACAATAATACAATTAAAGATATTAATAATTTAAATATTTTGATGGAAACAAACAAGAAAATTGTTCCCATAATTTCAGCCCAAATTTTAGATGAAATAACCCAAAATTACCTACAATTAAGAAGTTAGAATAGAATTAGGCCCAATAAAAAATAAACAGCGCGGCAGGGACAAAAGCGTCAACAAATTGAAAATAGTTCTGTAACGGAAACTAAATAAAAGACGATAAAGATATGACCTAAAAAAATGACCGTAGAGGATATCTTTATTCCCTGCAATTAAACAAATAAGATTCGCCTGAAAAATATTATGTCCACCGTCTGATCAAATCAGATGATCAAAGAATTGATAGCAGAGCCCTGTTATTTTATAATACATGTAGAGCACAACCAAGGGTTTAGAGTCTAGAATATTCCTTTGAAGGGGTGCGAGAGATCTATAAATAGACCCGACGGACCAGAGAACGGCGGCACCGATGAGATTGAAGGAGAGAGTAAGAGATAGGGGAGGATCGGAGGCTGTTGCGCGCGACAAAGGAGGCGGAGAGCCAGCGTCGGGCGTAGCTGATCTAGCGTCTATGAGGTAAATCGGTTGCTCATCTCTGTTTTTGATTACTAGATGTTATTTTGAATTTGAATTTGAGTATCACGATTTAGGTAACTTGAATAGGTTTAAGAACATTTCTAGTGTTTTAAAGACTGGATCGGTCTCTGTGTAGACTTATTAGGCATGAAAATTTGTTGATTGTTGATGATATGTTGGCTGATTCCATTCAAATGAGATCGTGTCTTGATCCCTTAGAAACAATCCTGAAGTGTCTTGTAGAAATAAGTAATTAAGACATAAGGTGGATCTGATTGTAGGCTGAATGTAGGGACCATAGCATAATTGTTGTAACAGTTAAAAAAAAAAAAAAAAAACTGAAAATGGAAAGAAAAATTCAAGCTTTAATTATTGGCACCTGATATGTGTTGGTGCCAGTTTGAATTAGCCAAAATCAACATGCAGAGTATTGGTTAAGATTTTATATGAAGTTGTGGCAATCTCAGTCGTTGACCTCTCAAGAGTCACACAGAATTTACTTTATAAGGGGTCTTTGGATTAAAAATGTGAAAAATAATACAATATATTATAAACAATTACTAGAATAATCTATGTAAATCATTAGTTAAGATAGGATCTGGAACCAGTAACAGTTTTTTACACTTTGCTAAAAATGTTAATATCTATTGTATCTTGCAAATATATTATGCGAAAATTCAGACAGCTTACTTGGATATTTTATTTTGTATTCAGATAAGCATACAAGGTTTAGTCCTAATTAATGGTTATCAAACGTAATATTGCATTTGTTGTTTGCGAGAGTTTGTATAAATCATAAGTTATAAGGTAGGATCTGGAACCAGTAACAGTTTTGACACTTTGCTAAAAATGTTATTTTCTATTGTATATCTCGCAAATATATTATGCGAAAATTCAGACAGCTTACTTGGATATTTTATTTTGTATTCAGATAAGCATACAAGGTTTAGTCCTAATTAATGGTCCTCAAATGTAATATCGCATTTGTTGTTTGCGAGAGTTCGTATAAATCATTAAGTTAAGATAGGATCTGGAACCAGTAACAGTTTTGACACTTTGCTAAAAATGTTATTTTCTATTGTATATCTCGCAAATATATTATGCGAAAATTCAGACAGTTTACTTGGATATTTTATTTTGTATTCAGATTAGCATAAATATCCAAGTAATGGTCCTCAAACGTAATATCGTATTTGGTGTTTGCGAAAGTTTGTATTATTAAAGCAAACATTTCTTAGGATGTTGCTTCGGTCATTTGGTTTTCATAGTGTTTTAATGACAATCGTAAACCAGACAAACATGAATTTTTGAAATGATAACCTTCAAATAATCATATTTCTATGCAAGGAAAGAAACTAATGGATGGTGCTATATATTGTTTCTTGATTTATACATACTGAAGAATATTGATGAACAAATACTGTTGCACATATAGAAAAATGGGTGAAAAATAATGTAGAACTCTTACCCTTTTTTTTTTATTTGCTGAAAATTTTCAATCAGTTTATTATGCTATTTACAAGGAGTAAGTCATTGCTCTTGTTGGCGGAATGCATATTATGATCAACTCTATAGTTTATTTTATACTCGCTTTGTAAATCTTTGATCGAATCTCCCAATATTATGACCAAAATGGCAGTTTGATGATATCAGTCTCCAAAATTAGCTTATCAATTAATAATGTCTGGTTTGCATATAAATTATATTTTTCAGTCCTTGTCACAATTGTTCTTAATATGGTTCTACTTTCTTTTCTTTTTTTTTAAATTCTTGTAATGTAGATACTTGTGAGGTTGCATCATTGGCATGAGTGGTTTAGGAAATGAAACGTATGTGTTTCCTGACGCCATCTCTCCACAAGAACACCGAGAAGAGACCAGCTGCAATAACACAGAGGCTGAACATACTCTCCTTCAATCACATGCTGTGATCTATGGCCAGCCTGTAATTTGAGGAGAGGTGGATATGCGGGGCCAGTGCCACGAGCTGGGACAACACGGCCGATGGTGACAGTGGGGTTGATCAGAGTAGCAGTGAAGGCTACAGTATTTGGCCAAGAGGTGAGAGGGGACGGAGAGACCATGAAAATTTCAACGGAAATGGTGCAACGCCAGTGTACAAGATTCAACCGCCCCTAGTGGCAGAGCTATATGGCACAAGGATTGACAAAAGAGGTTCAATGTTTGCTTCAACGGTTGAATTAAAGATCTGTAATTTAGTTACTGGAGTTGATTATTTTATTTTGTTATATGTATGCTAATTGAGTAGATTCATCACGGCCTTCTTGTTTTGGCTTTTTTTTTTTTTTTTTTTTTGTGTAATGTATAATTTGGTAGAACTTTGAGAGTTGAAAGGTAACATTGTAATAGCAAATTGGTATTGAACAAGTTCCTTTTAAGTTAATCTTTTGGCTCAAATGATGTTTGTTGGAACAGTATTGAACAAGTTGGATTTGTATATAAAATAAAATAAGAGTGAAGCTGTTATATGACACGAGATCACCAACGGATAAAAATAGAAATTAAAGATGATTTTATTTTTTAAAATATTGAAAGTTTTTACAAATCATTGATACATGCTAAAGTGTGTGCTGCTTTGGTTTGTTCTATCTTTAATACGCGAGATTCTAATGACCCTCGTTCAATCTCTAGCTTGCTTTGGTTTGTTCTATCTGAGAGCGAGACCTGCCTGCCTTATCCGATTTCCAGTTGACGCCATCTAATTGATATCAAAATTTGTGCGTAATTGTTCCGTGCGAATTGAAATTGTCCTCGAGCAGAGAAATTGAGCAAAACTCAGTGATTTACAGAGCTTTAGGCAGTGATTTTGGATAAATCTCCGGGTAGCAAATTGGGCTAGAAAAATCTGAATTCGTATCCTCTGCATTAATGGAACGTGCGTTGATAGATCTGGACCATCCGATTGAGATCTGTACTAATTTTAAAGGGCCATGTGCGTTATAGGCATGAGCCAGATTGGCTCCTGTTATGATTAGAAGTCAATGTTGTTTTATCTTTTTTTTGCATCAATTTAAAGAAATTGTCCTCGAGTACACTACAGAAAATTGCAGCAAGCTTTGCATATAAAAGGAGGAGATTTTGCAACAGAACCAAGAACTAATAAGAAGCTAGCAAGAAATGCCAACTGCCATTGTTTGTTTGAGTTATGACAAGAATATATGATTTAGTATTATAATTTTAATGTTGTAGATTGTAAATATATGATTTAATTATTTGGGCATAAATATTAATCTATGTTGCTTGTACCATATTGCGATTGGTGTCACTATAACTATATAAATGATTGTGTTTATGTTTATTTATATGCAAATTCAAACTTGGTTATGCCATTGTATGTCAATTGATATTGTTCATGTTTGGTAAAGTAAAATTTTGAGAAGAAAATCAACAATTTAAATTTTGTGTTTTTATTCGATTTATAAAAATAATAAAGCATCAAATATGGACCTTTTCATGTACATACAACTGCATAAACAGTACATATTATTTCAGAAACAAATCAAAATAAGGATACGTATGAATTTCACAAATTCGGAAGTAAAATACATAAATGATAAAAAAAAAAGTTTTAATAGTGATCAAATTCACACTCTTTATTCCATTACAAAAATTGATTGCAGAAATAGTGTATTACATATAAGAAGGAAAAGAAAATACCAGAAAACCACTTAAGAAAGGGACCCCTTATCAACTTAACAAATCAATATACAGAGCATCAAAGCATCGCTATGATAAAAAATACAAAATCATGCTCTAAACCAAAACAATCAAAGATAAAATATGTTCTAAATCAAAATCAGCAAGCATCAATACCAGAATCAATAGAAAAAATATCAAACAATAACTGTCCAGAGCCTGAACAGTATTCGAATTAGCAGGAAAAATAGTATAATTAGCAAAACATGAAAAATCCAGTCTTGTAACAAAATATGCATAATCTGAACCAGTCTAGTCCGAAACCCTACTTTAAATCAGTCTATAAATGAATTTGCAATAAAAAATAAATAAAAAAAAACTATACATACCAGATATACTATATTAGTGAAAATCATATGAAAATAACAAACAGGAACTCAAGAATCCAAAACATCACAAAATTAATAAGGATGAATTTACAGAATCCAAGGAAACTCGTGATGAATATGTTATCAGTGTATTACAATTTCTTTTACTCTAGGTTAACGAGTTGAGAGCTGTTATAAATGCAAATGCCAACTACACCGATTGGCGCAGCATTATTAACAACATAATGTCACATTATGATAAGGTTTTTAAAATGAAAAACATAGCTGCAAAAGCCAATGTGTTTCTTATTCCTTTTGGTATGTAGAAGACTCCAAGTTTAGTGATTCTTTCTCTGGCTCGACGGATTTCGTTCATATTATTTGAACTGGCACTATTATGGAGGATTTGCAATTCTGATTTGAACCGGAAATATTAAGATTACACGAGATTATAATTTTTAGTTGTGTTGGAGAGTTACAATAGGACTATTTTATTTGTTAAAAAAAAAGATATAATAAGATAAGATTGTCCCTATATAAATACATATATATATAGAACTAATAAAATAAAATAAAAAAGGTTATGGAGTTGTTCACATAAAACTTTATCATTTCATCTAGTATAATAGGTCTGTTAAAGGGAAAAAAATTTCCTTATCATAACTAACACTTTATATTATAAAAATGGATATAGTTGATTTTGGTTCTAATTTGCAATTATATTTTAGTTTCAAAGAAAATAAATAAACCATTTATCATCTTCTTTTGTTTCCTCCAATGTCTCAAGCATGATTCAAAGTTAATATCTAACTTTTAGTAAATATAAAAGAATATGTATCGTCTAGTGATTTATGATTTATCACAATGCAAATGTACATAAACAACAGAGTAAAAAGAAATTAAATAGGGAATCATCTACAATTGTGAATGGTATCAAATGAATCACACAAAAAGTTTAAGCAACAAACCAGACCTCATAAAAAAAGAATGCAGATCATGTCAATTAAATAGTCTCATAAAAAATAAAAATGTTAGTTGTGTTCACATACAAATACACAAAAGTTATCCGGGCCTAACTACAAGGAATTGGGCTTGATTAAATTTTAAGAATGGTTCCGAGGATTTTTCTTTTTAAAATAGCATTAATTTAAGTATTTCAATGAAACAAATAAGTTGATTCACCGTGAAGTTATTTTTTATAAAAATTAAATTCAGCGTGCTTGTTTTGTTAAAATATTTAAATTTTATTTTATTTAAAGAAAAATCACGGTTCCGAACTACCACCTCTGTATTTACTGGGTTGATTTTTCTTTAAAGTTGATGATATATGACACTTTTTGAGTGGACTCATTACAAATAAAATAGGCCTAAATCAGTTATGGCTAAAAAAATTAGCTTAATAATCTTCAATTTTAAGAAATCTTAAATCTATAAATACTCAATTTTTTCATCCCTTTAAATTTCGATCCCTTCTTTGAAAATAAAGATTTGTAGTCTAAGCATGTAAATAGTAAAAATACAATCTTATTAAAAAATTAAATTGCAAGAAAATAAATACACCTTGTTCTAATTGTCTTTATCCTTCTATCGCAATAGATACAAATGAGAGGTTATGCATTCTGAATGCACATAAGAATTTAATCAAGTGATTCTTTTATCATATAGATATAAACGAGAGGTTATGTGTTTCGAAGTTGATGATATATGACACTTTTTTAATGGACTTATTTCAAATAAAATAGGTCTAAATCAGTTATGGCTTGAAATTAGCCCTAATAGTCTTCAATTAGGCATTAATTAAGTGGATATTTATCCCAAGAAATATTCCTAATATGAGAGAAGAGAGGTTAATATATTTGTATCATGAATAAGATTTTGATATAGTTATTAAGATAATGGTAATTCTTCAAATGGGAAATTATATGCTCGAAATTTGGTTAAAGCATTTTTGTGAATATTTAAAACGATATCGAATGTTTGAGATCGCTTGAACCTTATTTTTATTAAGAAAAAAAATAAGAGTTTTAGATAATTCTTTACCTCTAAAATTAAAATCTAGAGAAGATGAATAAATGAATATTAACAAAAATGACCAAAGTTACAAATGTTCAGAACCATTCTCTTTAATCTTCATTGACGCATATAATATATAGTTCATTATAACAATTCTTATTATTATTGTTATTATTGTTTTTGTTCTAATGTGGTGTTATCTAGTGTCGTTGATATTGCTACATGAGATATTATTTGAAATAATATTAATAACGCATTGTGAAAACAAAATTGGCATATAAATTGAAATTATCTGTAATAGTTTGATTTACATTGTCTATCTGTAGTTTATAGTGTAGTGTTATAAATTATATGATATTACATTTTTAATTTTAAAAATCTTCAGTCTTAATTATTATGTCAGTACATTAGTATGCCACCTACCTTTTTTTTTTTCTGAAAAGAAAAGGTGTGTATGTGTATATATATAGAGAGAGATGGGCTATGGTGCATTGCAATGCATGGACCCCTTTGTGCATTGCACTATAAATCACGGATTCAAAGTCTAAACGACCGATCCAAACCGTTAGTGCTTGGAGACCAAATTTTACATTTTTTGAAATTTTTTTACTATTTATTAAGCATTTTTTAAAATTGTTGTTTTACTGTGAACAGTAAAAAACAGTAAAATTTTTTGGACCATCAGATCAGCGAATTTCAAAATTGCTTAATAAATAGTAAAAAAAATCTAAAAAATGTAAAATTTGGTCCCAAGCAAATATTAATATGGAAAATAAGATGAAGGGTTCGGATCAGTCGTTTGGACTTTGAATCCATGATTTATAGTGCAATGCACAAAGGGATCCATGCATTGCAATGCACCATAGCTCATCTCTCTCTCTCTCTCTCTCTCTCTATATATATATATATATATAGAGAGAGAGAGAGAGAGAGATGGGCTATGGTGCATTGCAATGCATAAAGGAGTTTGTACATTGGACCATAAATCTAAAATATAAAATCCAAATGGCCGATCCAAACCGTTCATCTTGTTCTCCATATTAATATGTGCTTGGAGACCAAATTTTACATATTTTTGAATTTTTTTTACTATTTATTAAGTAGTTTACAAAATTGTTGATCCAACGGTGGCTGCTGATTTTAATGTTTTGTTAAGCCACCGTTGGATCAACAATTTTGTAAAATACTTAATAAATAGTAAAAAAAATTCAGAAAAATGTAAAATTTGGTCTCCAAGCACATGTTAATATAGAGAACAAGATGAACGGTTTGGATCGGTCATTGAAATTTTGAATTTTAGATTTATGATCCAAAGCACAAACCCCTCCATGCATTGCAATGCACCATAGCCTCTCTCTCTGTATATATATATATATGGATTGGTGATGCTATTCTGAATCTGATTCAATTCAAAAGTCAAAACAAAATTTTCAAATACTAAAAACAACACCGGATTAGCTTTATTCTGATAACCAAATAAAAAAGATAAATTAACCGGATAAGTAGCTTTCCGTCCAACACTGCTTAACTATTCATTTCAAATCCATTTGGCAAGAAATGGTTGAAACCAAGAATTAGATCATCATTCCCTTTAAATAGCTCTTTGACTCTCATAATCACCCCATTTGTATCAATCCTGCAGAAATTAAATGTATGAATCAATTTTGAAATTTTTAATATTAAAAAAATAAACTAAAACACCCTTGTTCGGTCAGAATTCAAAAATTACTCAGATCACGGAGCCAATCCGTGGACTCAATTACTGAAGTCTGCAGATTCAATCTACGGCCCAATATTTTTTATTTATTTACAGAAACATTTAATATAAAAAATCCAAAAGCTCAAGTTTGAGATATTTCATATGACTGAATTTTGTATGCAACAAAAGGCTACAACTAGAGTCATAGATTGAATCTGTGGACTCTAGTCTTGATCTGCGGATTGGTTGTGCGATTCTCATTAAATCATACCACAGATTGTCTATACCATATGGCTATTGATCAAATTCCCGAGTGTTTTGGGTTTTTTTTTTTTATGATAAGAATAATAATTAATTTCAGGAATAAATTGTTTCTTGCCAGAATAAGTATCAAATTTGGTTGTTCAAGATATATGTTGGGTTGCAAGATAAGATACCTTTGGCTCTTAAAATCCTTCATAATCTCTAAAAACTCCTCATATTTTCCCTTTTGGTCTTGAAACCTCTCTTTGAGCTGTTTCAGATAATCCAAAGCATCACTGGTAGTCAATTTTGCCTCGCTCACAGAAGCTGCCTCTGTCTCTGTTGGTGGGGCCTGCACAACAGTTGGCTGTGATTGCATCGACCTGAAGGAAAATAAACACGGAACATATATAATTTAGATCCTTTATTATATACTGGTATCGTGTCAGTGCGTTGTAATAGGAACATATTATAAGATTGAATAGAATATGAAGAGACTTTTTTGTTTGACATTCACAAAAAAAATATTTAAATGACAATAAAAGACATAAATTGAAAAAGAAACATAAATCCAAATAATAAATAATAATAAAAGAAACAACAACAAATAAAAAATATCAAATATAAGTATTTTGGTCCACAAAATATGACAATAATTTACCAATTGCATTTTATGTTTTTGTCTTTTGGATGAACAAGTTTACAAATCTACTAACAATGACACCAAAATAAATAAATAAATATAGCAATATATTTTTATGGATTGCTAGCAGATTATATTAACAACAAAAGGGCCTAGAAATATACAACCATGAAAAAAAAAAAGAGAAAATAAGTTGACAATTAACCCAAAAAAGCAAATACCATAATTTTTTTTTTCTTAATTAACTCTTAAATTATAATTTTTATAAGACAGATATATACTACTCAATACTCATAATTGTAAGGAGAATAATATTACAAAATACAAATAACAATTAAAATAAAGAGAGAGCTCACGAATCCCCCTTCTTCATGTATCTCCAAATCACAACCCTTTATCTCCAATCCAAAGGCTCAAATTTGATCTACCTTTCACTGTACTTCTGGAGAGGTGGAGGCAAAGAAAAGATTGAAAGGAAAAAAAAAAGACGCCAAGGTGATGAATAGAGGAGATGAGAAACCGCTATTATGTATAATTAATGATATATCTTTTCTATTTAATCAATGTAATTAAAGCAAATTTAATAAAACCAAATAAGGAAGTGCTGAAAATCTGCTAATATAATAAATATTTAGATCTTTTTTCTTCATATATAGATTTTATAGATTTGAAAAACACAAAATAAGAAAGTAATCTTTAATTTAGATTTTCTTTCCTTCATGTATAGGATATGCATCTGAAAAATATATGAACGTTATTTATTCAAAAGAAAGTCATTGAATTTGATTATATCTTAATTTTTTATTTTTTAGATAAAAGAGAAATTCATTTTTATATACTATGCTTAACATATAATTTTTATTTCAAGTTTGTAATTACAAAGTGGGATAATATTGATACGAGTTTGGCTGGTATAATATCAGTGTCATTTCAGCCTATATAATATCAATTCTAAAACATATCAAATCGACTTCGAACGACTAATTTAAACCGTTCAAACTGATTTACATTATGAGTGATGTATTTACATACAATTTTTTTTATATTTTCAAGTTATTTTAGTATCGAATCAAGTGGTAAAAATTAAACTTTTGTTGATATACTTAAAAGTTTAGATTTAATAGTATTTAATAGTTTGCATTTCCTATGAAACCATTTGATTTTGTTTTGTCTTTAAATATGTATGGAATCCCTGTTGGTAGGGGTGTTCACTCGGTCCAGTTTATTCGGTTTTGAACTGAACCGAATTAGTTTGGACTAAATGGTTTGGATTTTTTATTTAATGGTTCGGTCCGGTTTTATTTTTAAAATTGAATTATAACTTCGGTTCGGTTCGGTTTGAAAATTTTCAAAATTGAAATAACCGAACCGACCAAACTTTTATATATTATGAATTTTGCCCGGACCATCCAGGTTTATTTCTTAATATCCCGATTTATTTCTTAATTAATTGTTTTAAATACTTTAATTTATTTCTTATCATCTCGACTGATTTCTTAATACCCCAGTTTATTTCTTAATATACTTCATTATTATAAATCAATTGCTTTAAATAAAAAAAATTAATATATTTCAGTTTAAACCGAATAAACCGAACAAACCGAAATAAAACGTTGATTCAGTTCAGTTCGGTTGCAATATTAAATCGGTTCAGTTCATTCTATTTTTGACAACGAATTATAACTTCAATTTGCCTAGTTTGATTCGGTTTCAACTGAACCGAACCGAACCGATGAACACCCCTACCTGTTGGGGCAGGGAAGTTTAAATGAAAAGTTTAATTTGTGAGTGTTTTTGAGTCTTTATCTTTTATCTTCTTCTCTATTACTACTTAACCGGTACATGAGTTTAACGGACAAGATCGTAACGGAACCACTTTGCGTTAAACACAAATATATAATTATTGTCATCTTGAAAAACTTCCAAATATGTGCTAAAATGATTGATAATGATATATTTTATTGTTATGGTTTTTGCACATGTTGCAGTTTATTGGCATATATATATATTTTATTGCTAATCTAGAAATGAAATAATTTAGGCCTTTTTAAGAACTGTATTTTCAAATTTCAATTTTTTTTAATGATAAAGGCGTCTCTTTGAAACTCTGATTAAGAAGAGCTGATCAAATAAGGCCAATTTGATATCATTATTTCTTGAACTGATCAAGTCAACCTATTCATCCTTAGGCTTAAAGTGTACTTTTTCTTTACCTTTTTTTTTTATAAATTACTTAAGTTGTTAATGGTACATATATATTTTAGTATTTTTCGATATTCAATGAATCAACAGAGAGCACAGAGTTCACATGGCTACATGTTGTACTGCCTCAAAATAGTACGCATATCCCTGAATTCCAAAATATATCAATTAATTAGAGTAAATTTAATATACATTTAACTGTACCGATTGAATCATACACTTATCCCTAGAATTTTAGGATTAGCTTTGAGATTCGCGCTGCACGATTTTTTAAAAAATCGTACAGTCCTAGAATTAAGTGTACGGTACACTTAAGTGTATATTAATTTTACTTCAATTAATTATATGATGCTTTATATAGGATATTGCAGAGCATAAAGTTAATTTATTTGGACATAAAAATATGTTCATTGGATTTTTTGTTAGTCTTTTATATATTAAATAAAAAAATCTATTTGTTTCTGTATATATACATTTGTACCTTATTCATTTTTATGCAACTGTTATTATTGCCAAATTTGCTGTCCGAAATTGATGTCGTCAATTGTAAAGGAAGAATATATATTTAAATATTCATAAATTTTAATTAGACTTCGAACATGCAATTCGTCATATGAAGAACATTGTCTTAATTACTATATCAAAATCTGATTCTTGATACAAATATATTGACCTCTCTTCTCTTATGTAAGAATATCTCTCGGCATAAATATCCACTTAGATCATGTTTGATTGTAGAGTAAAAGAAGTAAAAGAAGAAGAGTAAAGTAGGTTAATTAAGAAGTGAGTTAATTCGGATTAAGTAACTCCACATTTTTAGATGGATTAACTTACTCCACATTTACTACACTTGTAGGGCCCGCTGTCATAGACAGAGGCTCATTTTCCAACACTTAACTCTTTAAATGGGGTAATTTAAATCATGAATTAAACTACCAAAAGAGATATAAAATATGTGAATAAGATGAAGTAATTTAATCCTTATTAACTTTACTCCACAACTAAACATGACCTTAATGCCTAATTGGAGATTATTAGAGCTAATTTGAAGCCATAACTCATTTTGGCCTTATTTTATTTGCATATCACCTGATCTGGAACCAATTCATATTTCTATTTACTTCCACCAGTGCTTAAAATCGGATAAACTTTATTTCATTGTGTAAATATTAAAATTCCTTTTAAAGTTCGTCCAATATGTGGAAATTTTCTTATTTTGCATAAGAGTTAAAAACATATCTTTCAGCGCTTCATTGGAAAATTTGATTATAACCACATTAATTTTTAAAAACCAGGACAAAAATTCTTTATGAAATTTGAAATTTGAAATTTGATTCTAACCCACATTAAAATTGTGAAAGACATGTAGAGTCTGACTAAGCAAAAATGACCCACTGAATATATGGAATTAAAATTATTTGCCTTGTGACAAAACAAATAGGCCTTTTAATTTAATTAATTTATTTTCAGGGACCTTTTCTTTTATTCTTTTAATTTAATTGTGTTTGATGAGCATGTGCATTTGAATGGTAATAATTCATCTCTAGCTTGTTGTTTCTCTACAGTGACATATCATATCTTTTAGAGGTGGGTTAGGGAAAGAAAGGTTTCTTTTAATCCATGAAAGAGCCAATATATATATATATATAGAGAGAGAGAGATTATTTCTTTCCTAATCAGATGTGACACTTTATTTGAATATTTAATTTCAAAGACCTTTTGCCTTGTAATATTTTTCTCTCTACTTGTAGTTTGAGAAAGAATCAACTGACACTTGACAATGGTTATTTTGATTTTTTTGACAATATAATTTCAGAAAAGATCAAATAAATATGAAAACTGTAAAGTCAATTTATGGGTTTGTTATTGTAGATATGATAGCCTAACAATTAAATTTCATTAAATTTAAATATTATTTGATGGTGCATCAAAAATTATTAAATTAGGACCGTTGAAATTTCAAGTTAATTCATGTATGATTAAAATACATCAAATGTAAATTTTAATTTTAAAAGCATCATTTTTAAAAATTATTAAAACTGTCAAAATAAAGAATTATCAATTGATTGCTTTCTTTTAATTTATCTCACTTCCTAACAAGTTAGTACTCTTTATGTATTTTTTTATTCTTTTCCATATAATCAATTTCTTGTTTGTTCTTACATATAAAAATAAATATTTCTATATATCAATTTCATTTTCCTTTTGAGTTCTTTATTTTTTTAGTAAAATAAATAACTTAAACCATTTCTTTTCTGTATAAAATTCAACCGGGTTGAAATTCAGACATAAATTTTATTTAAGGAGCAATACTTTTGACCAAATATGCAAGGTGTAGTTGTTAAAAATTGTAGGTTAGTTAAAAGGTGGTTATGACAATTTAAAAATGTTCATCCAAGATTGACCTATTACACACAATGATACAAAATAGTATTTTGTATTAGATTAGTAATTAAGGCTGATGGTATACAAAACAATTGAGCAAGGGGTCTGAATCCCCTAAAATATCTTAAATTTTGAACTTATCTTGAGTTTAAATTTGTACCATTCAAATCATAGTCTGGACTGATTCAACTCAAGTTGAAAATTCATGCACCTCATTACATCTATATATTTCAAAACCAATCATTTAAAAAAAAAAAACAAAATCATGGACCTCATTTATATTTGTGGACACTAATTTCCCAAAAGAAAACTCCAATAAATATTCAAATTTCATTAATAATTTGTATTTAGAAAATTGTTAAGGAGATCCTAAATGACCCCATATATATTTCACATAAACATTTAATTGCTGACCCCCATATACCAATTTTGATAAGAGGAAGCGATACAAAAATACAATTGTTTAATGATGTAAGAATGTAAATTTGGTTCTCTCTATCTTTTCTATATTGTCAATGCTATGAAATTTTGGACCTCATATTGTTTCTTGAGCAAAATTAATGTGTGATAGAGAGAAAGGTGAGCATACTTTCAAAAGATTATCGGATTAACTTTGAACTATAAATTTAAACTGTTGAAATTTATATACTTTGTGAATGATGCATGTAAATGCAAAAATTTTACAGTTATGAATTCATTTAGTACATAGTCAAGCAGTCAAAACAATGAACATTTTGTAAGTTATTATTTTTATTGTTTTATGTTAATTTTTTTTTTTTTTGCTTAATCATATACTAAATGAATTTGAAACTTTAAATTTTGCAAACTTAGGAAATAGCGATCAATATTGGTACCAACTTTTACCTGTTTTTTTTTTTTTTTTGCAACTTAGGCACCGGAATTTCTATAAATAACATACAAAATAAATAAATTAACAAAAATAATATCATTTTTTTGGAACTTTCAGAAATAATACTTCTGCTGGAAATTGTAAAGTTACGAATGAATTGAACAAAATTGCAGAAGATGAATCCAATTCCACTGCATTATCTTGAAGAATTGCAATTCAATTCCCCCAAATAATTCAACGAAATGGTTATTTCTGAAAATTGATTGAATACCATGTTATTTAATTTAATTAATTTATTTGTATGTTATTTTAAAAAAAATCGGACTAAAGCATGTGAAGCCCGAACCCAAATATAACTGTATTACATAGTGTTCTTCTTTGGAGAAAATTCAGGGACACAAATCGGGGATCTGTATTACTACTGATATAAAAGCCTAGTTGGTTAGACTGGGCCACTCTTTGACCAATTTATCATGTGTCATCATCATTTTATCTTTTGTTTTTGTTTTTATTTTTTATTTTCATTTATTTCCTGAAGAATCATTCTATGAGGGAATACTCTACACCGCACCTAATCTAAATTGTGTTAACACGCCTAACACCTCTAATCAATCAGTCTATTTTATGAGATATTATATCTTGGTAGTGGAATAAATATTCCTACATGTGATATTTACCAGTAGCTGCCAAAACATTGCTTCGTTGGAGAATATGATGTTGTTTATGACTTGACTTGAGGCAGACAAAGATTCCATCCACCAATTAGCATTATATTTTTCCAATTTACATAAACTTAATTGCTACTATAAAATTAGCTAACTTAATTAACCAATGTCAAATTTGGATTAGGCTACTAACTTGAAGAAATAGTCATATTTAGTATATGATATGTGTAGCTTACCAAACTGCTTACTTTACTAACATAAATATTGAAAATGTCGTTATGATATACCTAGTCAAAGCACATAGATCTCATATCAAACAAATATCAAAACCCTAATAAATTGATACTTAAAAGCAACTAGCTATAGAGTATATACCTCAATTATTATGCAATGTACAAAATGCTAATCATGTAAAAAAGCAAAATACCCCCTACTAAACACCCAGACCAGGCTATCCCATTTACAAAACCAAACCACAAAACTAGAACACCTCTAGATCTGTCATCTATGGATACCCGCCTTTCCACCCGGCATAGGCGTGATTATCCCTACGGTTGTTCCTGAAAGCGCAACACCCGACCGAGTACACAATCACAATGAAAATCAGAAAGATGATGTTCAGAATGGAAACCTTCTTCCAGTCGGACTTGAGATTGGCAACCACACCGGCCTTGCACGACTGGCAGTCATAGCAGAGCGTCGTGTTGGCATTGCTCCAAGTTGTACAGTCGGGATTGGTGGATGTAATGGATGAGTTACTGATCCAGTTGATCGGGCTCACGTATTGAAAATTGCATTCTGACGGTGGCTTGCAGCATCCAGACTGAATTAGAAAAAATCAAATAAAAAAGGTTATTGTTAGAGGAGAATTTAAGTAGAATTTATAGTTTGCAAAACAAAATTCATAAAAGTATGTACTATTTATAAATTGAGGGTGTTTCAATGTCTCCCAAATTAAGTAGGAGGTCAATTAATAGGAATTTTGTATTAAATTACATTGATAAGCTTAGGAATTTACTATTTATAAATTGGGGGGTTTTTTAAGGTCACCCAAATTTTCCAAATTAAAATCCAAGAAAATCCACCAGACACTTCCTTCACACACTATGTAAATTGAGATAAGAGTTCATTGTACCTGAACTGGAGAAAGATTTTCCTTGTAAAATTGATCATAAGACTCATTCTTCTCCTCCAAACTCTGGCAAACCTTCGAATCGACCAAACAAGCCCTAATTTTGGACCAGTTCTTGGTACTATTGACTCTCTTTTGCAACCAACTCGAGTAATCCCCTAATTTGTACTCCTTGTACCCCCTTCCTGACACCACCTCACCTGCCCCCTTGTTCGTCACGACAAACGCAAAAATGGTGAAGCAAAACAAGAGAAGGATCAAGAGAAACATAACAAAGAGATAGATCCAAAGGAGCCATGTCACTCTACAGCAAGCCCCGATCAGACCCGCTAGAGAAACGAGAAGGAGAAACACGCCAATAGCGATCAATGGACCTTGGAGAAACTTCTCGCACTCAGTAGCCTGAGTCGAGTGCGTTTTCAGCCAGATACCTCCAGCGAGGATCGGAATGGAGAGGAGAAAAGTGATGAAGTTGAGAATCCCGACTAGGTTATTGCTTATGCGAAACGCCATTAGAGACAGAGAGAGAGAGAGCTAGTGAAGAAGAAGAAATGAAGAGGTGTGTGTGATGAAATTGAAATGAGTTTGGAATGATTTGAGGAGGTTTTTATAGAAGGGGATAAAAAGGCGTGTTTCTTTGCGTTTGCGACTTTGCCTTCGTTTAAGTAATTTATTTCGCTAATTTGGTACATGTGGATTTGAAATTTGAGAAAGTTCTCCGGCTTTTCTCTCTGTCCTTTTTTTTATTTTTCTTTCCTACCTTTACCCGAGGTGCGTAGTACCGCAGGATTTCGTAAGGCATCAACTCAAAAAGGAATCTTTTCAGAACATCTAACCCGTCCAATTAGCTTTAAGATTCGTACAAATTAGATCCGCACTAATATTAAAGATCCCTATGTTTAAGGCGGAGCCAGATGGGCTTCGTTTATAATTTGACGGTCGATATGTGTTAACTCAAAGAATGCTCTTATTAATGCAAACGATACGGACTCGTACCGCAGCGGGTGGAATAACAGAGGATCTGCTTTAAATTTCGTGTCAGATTAAAACGAACGACTCAGATTTCATTAATCATGATTACGTATTGCAGAGGATCGGAATTCCTTCTGGTTTTGAATAGGAAGAGGCTCACGCGCTTCGACCAGGTGTAAAACACGCCACTGCGCCATCTCCGCACCCGTGAGAGACTCGGACTTTGTTAAAATGGTGAGATTTAGTGTGGCCGGATAATTTTGCAGAACTGTGTAATGAGTTGCTAATATATAATTCAAAGAAAAGACATTTACATTGGTAATTTCATTCCAATTTTAAAATTCACTCATCCATCTCAAAAATTAATTTATATGATGTACGAGAATTTTTCTAAACGCAAAAAATAAACAAAATTAATTACATAAGTGTAATGCTTTTAAAATCAAGTTTAAATTAATTTTAGTTATTTATGTTATAATTTTGTGAATATAGATACTTCGTTTAATTTTGCAAGACAAGAGGGGGAAGCGTGTCATTTTATTTCATTACTATTTTTTTAGAACCTGACAGTATTAATTTATTATCATGTATAGCAAAATTGGTAAGAGAATAGATATGGTAATATGTGATTGTTTTGTCATTATGATTATATAATTCATAGCTATTGCGTTGCTCATTAAGTATGGATTTTTTTTCTATTTCCATTTGATAGAAATCACTCATTTTGGAAATTTTCAAAAATAAAAATTATCATTGATTTTTTTGAATTATGATAATTATTGTCTATATTAAATCAAATATTGTAATCGTATATTTCCCGGAATACTGAAAGCGATTACTATTTAGAACCAAACATAATAAGAACATGTTACCATGTTATCATGAATAATATACCTTCATATTATATTCTCTGGAATTTTATTTTATTTTCATGTAATGATCTATAGCGCGAACTAAACATCCCTAGACGTTTGTATTTAAATTTTGTCAGTGACTCGGCACACGGTGCCACAAAGGACTTGACTTGCTCATGAAAATAGACCAAAGCCCAAAATACTATTTATTCCATTATTTATAGATTGAGTGTTAAAATCATTTCAACATTTATTGATTGCCGCGTGTTACGACTTGCGAGTATTGACCGAAACAACTTGCCATTCACAGAAGTATCCTCAGGAAAGATATAGATTTTAGATTATCTTTCACAAAAAAAATAAACTTATTCGATGAAAACAAAATGTGGATGATATGCATCCCCCAAAAGATGACAATTGGGTCACGTCAATGTTGACCCGTTAGGTCGGTCGTTTGGTAGACCGTGTCCGTGTGGTGCGAATTTACATTTGTAATTAGTAGGTTGTTGAAACAAAATTTTATATTTGTTCATTTAATTTTTTTTCGTAATATTATAAACCTTGTGTCCGTGGGGAGCTATGATTATTAGCATATTCATAAGATTCGTGAATTATTTACGAATTAAATTTAAATAATTCATTTTTTTGGTGATGTTAAACCAAACGCCGAATTATTTGATTGACTAAACTTTAATTAAATTAAACTTGAATAATTCGCTAATTTTTTCTAAATTTTATGAATTATTCGCGAATTTTTTTTTAATTTTTCTCGTAATATATTTTTTTGTTTGTTTTTGCTATTTTGCAAGACTGAGATCTCTAATCCGGATAATTCCGAATCATTCTCGAATTATATCCGAATTATCTCCAAATCATGAATTTTTGACCTCGCCGAACTAAACTCAAATAATTCATTTGTCACTATGATTATTAGTAGGTTGATACAAAATTTGAAATTGCGATAATAATTTATAAATTTTGAGATATTAACTTTTTTTTAGAGATCTTGATAGCATCTACTAAGCTTTAAAAAAAAAAAAAATTTATAAGCATACAATAGCAGCATAATATGAGGAAAAAAAATTAAGAGAAGGCACAATTATTTGAATCTTAAGTATATTTTTATCATTTTTACAAAAATATTAGAAATAGAAATATACTTTTCAATTTTTGTTTTGAGTCATGAAGGCAAATGTCTCTTTATGATTCTATGGGGCACAATTAATAGAGAACATTATAGATGATCTCATTTCATCTAAATCAATTTAAAACAAATAAAAAAAAATCAAAATTTGAATCTCAAATAAATTAGTCTTTAAAATTTTGTTTGCTCTACGGTACCCTCAAATTTATTAAAAAAAAATTATTTGTCATATTCAATGAAAGTTTTTAATCTTCAATATAATATTCCATTGACTTATCTTTTGACGTATGGATTTAATAATTGAATATTAATTGATATTTTCTATCTGAGATTAGAAAGTGACTTGATTTGGACAAAATATATATATATTTTTTAATATAAACATACATTCTTAAATATTTTTATAACAATCCACTTGGTATTATGATAGCAATGTATAGTGTGAATAATTTGATCGGTTCTTCCATCTTTATTTATCTAATTAATATACAAATTAGATATAATTGATAACATGGCTTGGAAATAAATCTGCTTCGATCTGAAATTGTAAAACAATAACCTACAATTCCTATCTTTTCAAATTCAACCGTCTAATTTTTTGCACAAATCTCGAGATAGATAATTTTTTTTTTATGAAGTCAAGAATGCATGTCGGTAAATTTTCATAATTTTTGAAGGTGTTTTGATATGTTAACCAGAGGTGCAAAATTAGGCTTAAAAAAACAAAAAACAAAAACAAAAATCAAACCGTAAATATTATATATAGTCTGAATTTTTAAATAAATAAAAAATTCAAACCGTAAGGAATATTTACGGTTTGAATTTTTAATTAAAACCGTAAATAATATGTACGGTTTGAGCAAAAATAAAATTTTGACAAAAATGTGATTATTTATAATAAAATATTTATAAATTTGGATATTTTAAAAAAACTCGGATTCGGTTCCAAATACCTATATATGTTTTTGATGATCTGGCATTACATGATCATTTATAGTGCATGTACTGCTTGATTCTTTTCCAAATTGTTATTATTGCAGCTACTTCAGCATTTAAAAATGGATGATTCATATCATGTCATATCATATATGAGGTGGCACAACTTGAATCCATGAGCTGGATTAGGTGGTCTAGCCACCTTCTCCAAAAATCAAATTAAGTCAAATCAAAATTAAATTTAGGCAAATTTGGAAGAAAAAAGTCCTCAAGAGTTCTGGTAAGTTGCCACCTTTTTTTGGAAAATTTCAAAATTTCAAAATGACACAATTACTCTTTTTCTTTCTTCAACTTAATGATTACAAGTTGAATTATCAAGCTATATAAAAATGTTTTGACATATTGGCACTATTGGTATTAGGGTATAACTGTGTTTAATTTTGAATTTATTTCCTCGAATCTCTTTCTTCTCCCTCCTTGAAAAGCTTCCTTAGTTGTAGAATATTTACGCAAAGTGTGTGATGCCTTGAATGGAGAATGAACTCTCTTTTATAGCAGAAAATCATGCCCAATTTAGAGGCTAGAATATGCGGTTTGTGGGTGCTATATTTACATATTTTTCAGATATGTCATGTCTAATTTTAGCCCTTGAAACGTGACCAGTAGTTCCGAAAATAGAAAAACGCATCGAAAACACATTTTTAATCTATTTGTGACTAAGGTGCATTAACACTATGCTTCTCAAGTTGTAAATATTCTCACTAGCTTTTCAAAAAGTGGTAATATGCCCAAAACGGAGTTGCGAGTCAAAATCTACGGCTATTTTAAGTTCAGGATCAAGTTCTGCGTTTTGCTACAGTGTGGCCAGGCCACCCGCATTGGCTGCTACAGTTGGTATGTCCAAAGGGTATGGTAAAGAGCTTCAGTACAATTAAGATGTACTTTTTATTCGTAAATACACTTTTGGTTCAGATTGCTAGTATACAATCCTATCAAAGTAGTATATTGCCAGGTATCGGTCCGCAGAGAGTATGATAAAAACTTAGTTTAAACTTAACTAATAAATTTCAGAAAAGGAAGAAAGTAAAGTGCAATAAAGTAAATTGGGGGGGGGGGGAGATTATCCTAACGATTCATAAGGTTGGGTTCAATATCCAAAAGAAAGGAGTTTGAAACAATAATTGTAAATAAAAGTAAAATAAAGGAATTGGTTTACTTTCAAGACTTAGAGATCTAGGGGTATTCGGTCTACAATCCCTTGCTAACTCTATTTACTCCGTATTTGTTTGAATTCATGTATGATTTGACGAGGTTTCTAACCTGATATGTTATTAAGGGTTACTTTCGTAAATTAATAACATGCCTAGGTAATTCAGACTTCTTGATTAGGTCCCTCACCCTAGCTACCTAGACCCATTGAGCTCTTGTTAGTCTCTCATCTCCTCAAATATTGGTACTTCACAATTAAGTCCCTCATACCAATACCCAATTCGAATTGAGATGTCATAATTAGGGTTTGACTTCACGGTTAGGTTCTTCACCAAGTCCTTAACCTTAATTTTTATAGTTCCGGCTTAGATTAAATTGGTTACAATCTTAATCTAAACCTAGGGTATTTGCATTCATAATTTGGTACTATCCTATTGATCACAGTCAATTTTGGTTCTTTCGAATCCAAAACGGAATACTACAATTCAAGTACTAACTATGTAATTAACACAAATGATTAAATCACATAAATTAACAATCAAATCTCATAAAACAATCATAATAAAAACAAATAATCGAATAAAATAGAATTAAACAAGTTCATGCATTGGCCTAAACCCTTAGAGAGAGATTTACTCCCTCATGGAAAGATTCATTACAAAAAGTTGGCAAAGTAAGAAGAAATTAAATAAATAAATGATTACACCCTTTATTGAATCAAGAACCTCTATCTTGCCGAATCTTGCTCAGGAAACCCTTCTTCTCCTTGCTTGAAAGCTTTCCTTACTTCAGAATTTATTGCTAAGTATTGTGTGTGTGTGGAGGGAGAGAATGAGATTGATTGGATTTTGAATGGGAATGAATCTCCTCTTTTATAGCCAAGGACTATGCCCAATTAAGAAGCATAGTTGTGAGGTGAGTAGGGGCTATATTCGAATTATTTCCCAAGTTGTCTTGTCCATATTTAGCTGTAAAACACGTCCATGAAGCGCCAGAATTAGAAATCGTGTGAATTTGGCTTTCTGCGGGTCCAGTGTGGATGGCTTATCCGCACTGCGTATAGTCTCACTTGCACTGAGTTTAAGTTTCATTATTTAACTTCTACGAATTATTCTGAGTGCGGGTGGATACTGCTTTTTCTGAAGTTTCTGAAATCGGCCAAGTCTTGAGTGCGTCTGGCTCATTCGCACTACGGGTGAAACTTCATCCGCACTAGGCTCGGGAAAAATTCCTGCTTAGAGTTTGGATGTTAGAAATGCGGCTAAGTACCCAATGTGGCTATACTGATCTGCATTGCGTGTGGTTGACCCGCACTGAGAGATATTTTTGTCATTTTTTACCATTTCCTGCAATAAAAGACCAAATAACTACAGTAACTTCATTCCAGGTGTATTTTAATCACTTTATATTAAAAATACAAGATATTTGAGGTTGTTTTATGATAAAAATCAGATCGAATATGTATATAATTTAGGTCTATCAACAGTGAGCAGTATTATCAGAACCAGATCAGACTGCCGGTTAAACCCAAAAAAACGGCACCCAGTAACATTTCCGGTTTGGTTCTCTTATAGGACCGTTTAAGTTATTGAGCCGGTCAAAACTGGTTTAATCGAACGGTTTTCAAGATAAACCCGCTGATCCATTCAAGTAAAAAGCCGGGTTTCTACGCGTTGGTTTATATGTGCTCTCTCCCCATCTCTGATGTGATCCGCAGTTCCACTTTATTTTTCTTCATGAATGACAGGATGAGAAAGGAAATCGAACAAATCCATACAGTAATGGAAAGAATTACAGACTTGTTATGACCTTTTTAATTTGACAATTTCGTTAAGACCTCTACATAAGAACTCGCCTCCCTTGTTTAGTTTTCTTCCCCTATCTTTACTTAATTTTTTTAGAAGAAATCATTGAATATCTCTCTTTCCGATGAGAAAGGGAGCAGCAAGTGGTTTAGGTTAAGTTTTTGGAAACTCAGATGCTATCTTATTCAAGGTCCTTTTTGAGGCTAATTGCGAGCTAGTTATTTAAATAGTCTTCCTTTATATTAATTTACAGAAGTTTTATTCCTTTTAGTTTATATAATTATATTGCGTTCTAAACGGTTTTATAAAATAGTACATGCACTGATATTGGGGCATACCATGCTTCACAGAACATTTGTGTATGAGGAAATATTAAATGCTCTCAAGATGCTTGATGAAATGTTCGAATCAAAATTTGATCTCAAACAATAGTATGATTTTCATAAATTTTATGCGACCTCTACTCGGATGATTTTCATAAATTTTTGATATTATTCAAACATGAATTTGAATTCCTCTACTCAAGTTTCATTTTCCCGAACTATGTATGTCCGTTGAATGATTTTATAGAGTTGAATTGAACTAGTTAATGACCCTGTAACTTCCTCATATCCCATTCTGTACATATAAAAGATATGATTATTTTATATACAACCCTCGTATTTTATAAATATACAATTATTTAAAAAACTTGCGATTAAACGAGTTGAACCACCGGTCCAATCAGTAAACTGCTAACTCAAAGCTTTACCGAGTTGATGTCCGGTCCGGTTCTGATAACATTGACAGTGAGTTTGCACTGCGCTCAGACTTTTTCTGTGCGACTGTATTGAGATCCGTGCATCCGCACGGATATTGATGCATAGCTTATTATACCTTTTTAAAATTGGCGCGCATCCAGAAATTCATCTAAGTACTTAGTGCGGTCGTACCGTAAACTGTGCATATGCATTGAGTGTTTTTCTTCATTTCGTATAAATTAAAACCAAACGTATTAACTTGATTTTAAATGTATTCTATTAACTTTATATTCAAAAATACAAGATATTTAATGTTATTTCGTGATGAAAACTAGATCGAATGTATATATAATTTAGGCCTATCAAAATTCACGAAAAATTCGTAAAATTCACAAATTATTCAGGTTTGATTCGGTGAAAATTCAGTTAATATAATAATTCGGCATTTGGTTCGGCACCATCCAAAAAATGAATTATTCAAGTATAATTCGGATATAATTTGCGAATCTTTTGACTATGGTATAAAGTACCACTGTTTGGGCGAGCCATCGACACGTACCGGGTGATTATTACCGTGTTATAAATTTGAAATGAAAAAGAAGATGAATCCCACAAGTGAAATTTCTTTGGGTTTTTGCCCTAACAGGGTTTTTGCTCTCCTAATTTGTCATATTCTCCTGATCCAACACAGAGAGGATGAATGGAACAGTACCAATTGATTTAGGGATTATATATGGTTTAGGCAGGGAACAAAAATCTGTCTGATTTCCAGTCTAAATCGTTCAATCTATCTTATATATTAATTTTGGATGGGTAGTGAACAGTAACATCTACGGGGCACAGACACGTAGGTCCCAGTATCAGCGAAACTTTTTTTTCTCCCGTTCTCAGATATGCTCTCCTCTCAGATATGCTCTCGAAGGTTCTCAACCCCTTTTTCTCCATATTTCTTCCTTCGTTTCTCCTCTTGTGACTATAAATCTCTAATCCGTGTCATGATTCGTACGAGCAAATTTAAATCTATACTAATCGGCTAATCGCACCTTTATATTATTGGGCCCAGGCTCAAATAGAAAAAGAACAAATGATATAAATAGCAAGGTAATATTACATAGAAAGACAAATTAAAAGCCCAACTACAGCCCAACTAGGTCATCTGTAGCGCTTCAAAAATATTCTGCAATCTGGCCCACATGTCAGACCATTCCTTCTCCGACAAACCTCTTTCTCCAATTCGTACAAATTTTCAGTTTAGATCTGGAACGTCCGATTTAAATCCGTACAAATATTAAAGGTCCACGTGCATTGCAGGTGTGGGATGGATTGATCTGGATTCTAATCGGATGGTCCAAAATTAAACTCAATAGATTGTAGGCATGAAGAATTACATGCCGCAAAAAAATTAGGAGGTTTCAATGTCATATTCCATATTTTATAGAGATTGGCTACTCTACTTACATAAGCATATGAGGGTATATACTTATAAGTTATTTTTTCGTGTTCAAAATCTAAAAAGTCGATATGAACCGCTAGATGTGATATCTATATTGAAATGTGCTTAGAGACCAAATTTTACATTTTTCTGAATTTTTTTTACTATTTATTAAGCCACTTTGAAAATCGCTGATCCAACAGTGGCTTCTTACTGTTTTGTTAAGCCACCGTTGGATCAACAATTTTCAAAGTGGCTTAATAATTAGTAAAAAAAATTCAGAAAAATGTAAAATTTGGTCTCTAAGCACATTTCAATATAGATATCACATCTAACGGTCCATATCGACTTTTTAGATTTTGAACACGAAAAAATGACTTATAAGTATATATCCTCATATGCTTATGTAAGTATATTTCAAAAATTTTAATTTTATATATAAAATCAAATGGGATACTTTGTTGTTTTTATAAAAAAAAGTATACAATTAAATGGCCATTAACACCATTTTTTACAACACTATAAATTCATAATACAGACTATTATGCACTTTTTAAAGTATTGTAGCCTCACTCATCTCTCTTTATATAAAAATAAAATTAGTTTTAATCATCCGATGATTGTATTGACGAGACAATTCTAATATATGCAACAAGAACGAGAGGAGTATTCGCGACCCATATTATCAGTATACCGTCGCGAATACTATTGTCACTAATAGAAAAAACACTTTTATAACGGTATATCCTCGCAAGTAGTCACTTTTATCGTTGGAATACACTCCCATTCTTGTTGTATTATTATTTAAATTTAATTAATCATGCAAAATGACATAAGTTTACAATTTCTGTAATTTTCTCCTTCAACCGATTATAAATTTATTGAATTTGCAAAATAAACTTTCAAATCGAAGCGTGTTAGATAGATATAATTTTGTCATTTCTATTATATAGTTTTAGATAGATATAATTAGTAGTCAATTGTGTAATTTGTTTAGAGCTTACTTGCCTTCCAAACTTCTTTTTCTCTGACGATATCTCACAAAATCTCTAGCTCTTGATCATCTGTGGTGCATGAAATATAATATCAAAGTGTTAATTGGTGAATCTTTTTGGTTGAAGAACATTCGCATTGAATCTTTCTTTTTTATTTCTAAAAATACATCGATACTTTTCTATATTTTACATTTATACTTTCTATATGTTTTTTTATTAACTCTTGTTTATAACATTTTAGTAATAATTGATGACGTGGCTACTAAAAGCAATTTATAGTTAATTATACGAGTCTAGAGATTTAGAAATTAAAACCAACTTAATTTATATTTATCACTTAACATTTGTTTTTAATTTCTAGTGGTGAGTTTAGAAAGTCAGAATCGATTATCTAATTCTAAGTAGTGATAAATGAATTATTTTGGTTTGGTTCGGCGATGTTAAAATTTCGTAATTCGGGAATAATTCAGATATAATTTGGAAATAATTTGGAATTATCTGAAATCTTAGTCCTGTAAGAAAACAAAAAAAATGTTCTAGAAAAAATTCGTGAAAAATTTGCAAATAATTTGTAAAATTCGGGAAAAATTAGTAAAATTCGCGAATTATTTAGGTTTAATTCTGTCAAACTTCAGTCAACCGAATAATTCGATGTTCAGTTTGGCATCACCAAAAAAATAAATTATTCGGGTTTAATTCGCGAATCTTGTCACTATGAAATTTCTAACCTCATAATAAAGACTCAGGAGGAGCTGCACGGGTTGAACCACAGAAAATCCAAACCATCGACCGCTATTAATTAATTGTGATTCTGTAAAAATATAATGGTCAATCAAAGGACTTCCTTATAAATAGCACTGAAATATCTCCTCTCTGAAACCCACAATCTGTGTTAATCGTTTCTATCTAAAATCTTATCGCGCAGAAATTAAAGGTACGAGAGAATTCGAACCTCTTTATTTATTTATTTATTTATTTATTTATTCTTTTCTTAATTTAACGATCTGTTTTCTTATTATTTGACTTCGATTTTGGATTCCGGATATTAAATTTTGCATTTCGAACACTTAATAATCATATATAAATCTGTGTTTTTCTCTTCTACTTTTTCCCCCAATTTCCCCCAAAAATATTATATTTTGTTATAATAAATCCTTATATTCTACAGAAGAAGATGCAGATCTTTGTGAAAACTCTAATAGGAAAGACGATCACGCTTGAAGTCGAGAGCAGCGACACAATTGATAATGTCAAGACCAAAATTCAAGACAAGGAAGGGATCCCGCTTGACCAACAACATCTCATATTTGCCGGGAAGCAACTCGAAGACGGAAGAAGCCTGGCCGATTACAACATACAGAAGGAGTCGACGCTGCATCTAGTGTTGCGATTAAGAGGCGGCTACATCTACGACAAGGAACTCAAGAATCTTGCAAATAAACAGAATGTATTCAAGATGATATGCCGCAAGTGTTACGGTCGCCTCGCACCGAATGCCACCAATTGTCGAAGAAAGAAATGCAGTGGCAACACCGATTTGAGAAGAAAGCATGCGTTTTATTACCGATTTATTAGTAAAAAAAATCTACAATGGTCGAAAGATGAAATAAGTGCAAGGACAAATTATTAATAATTAAAATTGAAAGAATATACAGATTTATTATGGATTTTAGCGGATGATTAAAGTGTTGTTTAATTTCTGATGTTCTTTTAGTGTCAGGTTTTATTAGTCTCTTGATTAAATTTTAATTTCTGATGTTCTTGTATATTTTTCTGTTTTAAATTTCTATTGTCAATTCATTAACTACTCATGGTTGTAATAAAGGTGCATTCAACTTTGATAAACAGATTATATACTCAGTATTTAATTTGACAATCAGAATAATCGATTTGAAATTTGTTTTAATGCTGGATTTGGTAGTTTTAATCGAAATATTCAATTCAAGCAATAAATGAGAAAAGATAGATGTCTCTAAGTTCAACCCTCGTTGAGATTTTAGACAACTTCGGCCATTTTTATTAATATCTAAAAAAAAATAGATAATTTTAAAGATAACCTCATTTTTTTTTTTTTTTTTATTAATGCCCTAACCGGTACTAAGCGGGGCGGGCCAAAATAAAAACCAAACCGCTTCCAAGCAGGGCGGGCCAAAATAAAAACCAAACCGCCCCTATGCAGAGCGGGCCAAAATCCAGAGGAAACCGCGCCCAAGCCAGGCGGTCCATGCCCATACCAAACCGCCGGCTTCCAATCCGGTTCATTAAATATAAAAAATTCAAAAGCGGCTGGTCAATTAAAATATTAATTATTTTAATAATATTAAATTCTAATTAAATTCTTATTTTATTCAAAAGCGGCCGGCCCAATAAAATATTAATTATTTTAATAATATTAAATTCTTATTAAATTCTTATTTTATTCAAAAGCGGCCGGCCAAATAAAATATTAATTATTTTAATAATATTAAATTCTTATTAAATTCTTATTTTAAAGACCCGTGACACTCTTATTTTAATTCTTTTAATAATATTAAATTCGAAATAGCGGTGACACTCTAACCTAATATTTTTTTAATAATATTAATTTTTTATTTTAATTTTTTTAATAATATTAAATTGTAACTATTACCACCCTATTCACCCGTGAGCACTCCATCTCTTTCTCCTCACTCTCCACTCTCTCTGTCTCTTCTTCCTCCACACGCCGCACCCAAAAAAAAAATGGAGAACCCTAAACCCTCGCCGCAGCAGTAGAAGAAAAGGAAAAAGAAAAAAAAAATCGCCGCAGCAGTAGAAGAAAAGGAAAAACAAAAAGAAAACTCAAGTTTGGTAACTTTTGCCCGGTGCTTGACCGTTGAATTCGTCACTCCTATTTCTCGGGTAAATTTTTAATTTGAATAGATTGAATGTTAAATTGTATAATTGTTGAATTCGATTGAAATAGAATCGATTCGAATTGATTCGATACGATTCGAAATGATTCGAATCGATTTGAATGTCGAATCGTTTGAATGTTATTGAATGCGATTAAATATGATTGTGATTGTGATTTTGGTTGTAATTGCAGTTATGATTGTGATTAAATTAATAATTGTTATTAAAAAAATATTAGGGTTTTTAAAAACAATAAAAGTTAGGATTGTGATTGTTTAGTGCAAAATTCATGGGATTAATAGAATTGTGTATTGTTAGAATTGTGATTGTTAAAATTGTGTATTGTGATTGTTAGATAAAAATTAATGTTGTGATTGTGATTGTTAGAATTTGTGTATTTGGTAATTGGTTTTAAATTAAATTCGATTAAAATTCATTTGTTAGAGTTATTTGGTTATGATATAATTTTATAAGTGTGATGAGATAAATGGATGAGATGATTTATATTGTCAATTTAGTAATTGTATTGTTAAGTGTTAGTTGTATCATATATTTTTGTTGTGATAATAAAAATATATGTGTTATATTAGTTATTAATGTTTGCATGCATGGTATAAAATGTTAGAAAATATTTACATGCATGTTAATTTTTTTTTCTATATGAATAATGTTTGCATGCATCTTATAGTTTATGGATTGAATGTTAAGTCGAATGGATTGAATGTTAAGTTGTGTAATTGTTGAATTCGATTGGAATCGAATCGATTAAATACGATTCGAAATGATTCGAATCAATTCGAATGTCAAATCGATTCGATAGATTCGAATCGAATCGTTTGAATGTTATTGAATGTGATTAAATGTGATTGTGATTTTGGTTGTGATTGCGGTTATGATTGTGATCAAATTAGTAATTGTTATTCAAAAAATGTTAGGATTTTTGAAAAAATAAATGTTAGGATTGTAATTGTTTAGAAAAAAATTCATGTGATTGTTAGAATTGTGATTGTTAGAATTATGTATTGTGATTGTTAGAATTATGTATTGTGATTGTCATAAGGGGAGTGTTGGTGGTACCCCTGGTTGTCATAAGGGGAGTGCTGGTGGTACCCCTGGTTGTCATAAGGGGAGTGCTGGTGGTACCCCTGGTTGTCATAACCCAAATTGTCATAACCTGAAGGTCCAGCCCCAGCCGAACATGAAGGTCCAGCCCTCGTCTGGGGGACCTTCTTCGAATATATGTCAATTATTGGGACCCCACAAGCCACAAATTGAGTATACACAACTCTCCACAAATTGGCATCTGTTATTGGAAACCTAACAAAGTAAGATCTACCCCCCCCACGTGAGTTGTCAATCCGTGTAGCCAATTCTATTTCATACCTATTGGGGTTTACAGCTGTCTTTTCGTATATTAGTTGCTTCAGTTCCTGAAATGTGGTATTTTCATTAATCTCGAAGCCAAATGCGGCCTCTTTCGTGTACTGCACGCCATCTTCACCTCTTTGTAGCTTGCCGCCCACATACAGTGCAACTAACATCTTTTTTTTAACAAACTACATTTAAAAAATAATTTTAAGAAGTTTAAAGTAATTGTTCACAAATTAAAACAGGTACAATAATCTAATTAGAAAATAATTAAAAAAAAACTTTTGCTACAGTAATGTACAGTAATGTACAATACAGTATAAATTACAACAGTTACAGTAATAACTAATTTAGTAATACAACAGTTACAGTTACAGTTAGTAAATGGAACATAAAATAATTAAAATAAATACCTGTTGTTACAGTAAAATTCTTCTTCAATCGTCAAATAAATCGCCTTCAATCGCAAAATAAATCACCTGCTCTCAAATAGTGAAATTGCATGCCAGTGTACAGAAAGATGAGAGAGAAAAACAAAGAATGGAGCCGCTCCAATTTTTTTTTTAATATATATACTGGTGGATCAATTTTTTAATATATATTCGGGTACAGTCATTAATATAATATTCAATATAATATAATATTCAATACAATATAATATATAATATTCAATATAATATAATATATAATATTCAATATAATATAATATATAATATTCAATATAATAATAATATTCATATTGAATATTATATTCAACATTTGGACAACATGAATATTATATTCAACTTTCGGACAACATGAATATTATATTCAACATTCCGACAACACTCAGATTAATATATATTAAATGGCCCGCTGTGGACCGGGGCGGTTTGGTTGAGCTCGAACCGCCCGTTACACAAGCGGCCGGTTTGGTGTGTGGAGCGCCCAAGTCTGGGGCGGTTCGGTATCAAATTTGAAGCGCCTCCGTACCAAGCGGTCGGGGCATCAATAAAAAAAAAAAAAAAAACCCGGTTATTATTAAAATTTTCTTTTTTTTTAGGGGTATTAAAAAAAATGGCTGAGACAACTTTACCAAAAAGAGCCACAAAATATCACAAATGTATTTATGCAATAATAACCTCATATATTACACAATATTACAGGCATAGATATTTATCAATGCTCGATTCTCGACATGGAAAGAACTCATGAAATCAAAGATGGAAGGGAAGAATTTAAATGGAGTTACTTGCTCCACAATTCTAGAGGGAGGGAGGAATAAAGATTTTGAGAAACTTGTCATTTAATTTATATTTTCTAAAATATGACTATATTGCTCTTATATGATTTCTAAAGCATGAAATAGAAAAGTTAATAATGTTACTTCTGTTCCCTCGTGCCTTTTTAGGTTTGATATCGAGAGAGGTACAGTCAAAAGATAAGTGCTTAACTGCTTATGTTAATACGTACTGCTTATTTATTTAGTTTAGACTGTTTAAATTTATATTGATTGCTAATGTTAGTTTCAATGAAATTTCTTTTACTAGATAAAGAATATTTGAATGAACCTCAACGTCTCTGGAGTGGTGAATTGGTACCTTAATTTGATTGTTAAATAGAAGAAATATGTAAAAATCTTGATTTTCTATTTTCCAATGGTCATGCATTTTAATTATTAGAAGGTTTGCAACTTGTAATTTGATTGTTGGTACCAGTTCCAATTCACAACCAAGTCGAACTTGAATAATTAAATGGGATTTTCTTTCTTAAATTCTTTACTGCTATATGAACTCATGTGAAGTCTACAAATTATTCACATTAGTATACATTTTTACAAACTCAAGATGACAACCAAAACAAACTTGAAATGCCATAATTTTTTACACGTACATAGATAAAATGATATAGTTCATATCCAACGGTTTTATTTTAAATTTTAAGATTTCAATTTTGAATTATTAAAGTTTTAAAAAATGGAGGCACATTTGAACCCTCATTTAAATTATATGGAGTATGTTCGCTTTAAAAGTCGTGTTAGTTAAAACAAATATGCAAATCTCATTCTACACGGTAGGTACCGCACTGGATCTGAATCCGCTATCCTTTTTAAGTAGTGGTACTTCTCTAAATGATTGAGGCCCAGGCCCAAATATAGAACAACAAATGATATAAGTAGGTAATATTAGAGAAGTTCAAAGCCCAACTACAGCCCATTTCGGTAAGCTGTAGCACTTCAAAACTATTCTACTATTTAGCCCACTTCTCAGATCATTCCTCGTCCAACGTATAATTCATACTTAACGTAACAGCAAATTTCTCTTTACATCTAGACCGTCAGATCATAATCCGCACGAATAATAATGAGACCCGTGAATTCTTCCTCGGACCCGATTGGCCCAGATTCTAATCAGACGGTTCATATATAAATAGAAATACTCTGTTACTTCAGAGGATATTTCCTCTCTTCCAATTACCATCTCCGCCATTTCAAACTCTTTCCGATCTCCTTTGCAAAACTTTCTTGCTCTCCAAGCCTCCCCCTTCTTCACTGAGTTCGTTGAGGCACACTTCAAGTTCACTTCCATTGCTCTCACGAACTGATTCCATTATATGTTACTCTCTTAAATCCCTCCAATCTCTACTTGTTCCCTTAAAATTCTACTTCACCTTTCTCCACTTGTTCCTCTGTGAGTCGAGCTTGCTCCTCCCCGACTGATTGAACTTGCTAGTGTTCTTGGGTATCTCCTTTGACAAACAGTATATATGAAATTCCCCGTTTTTTTAATACGCAATTTGCTAACAAGTTAGGATATGGTTTATTAGTTTTTGTTTTTAAGGTTAATATGGTTTCTTAGTTGCAATGGTTGTGATATGTACAATGCGATTTGGGGGCCAACTGTTGGGTATCAACAGTTCCTCTTTTGATTTGTAATTTGTATGATATATCTAAGAGTCTATTTATATTTTTGTTTTTCAATGTTTAACAAGTCTAACAGAGGGTTGATGAATGTGCATGTTGATGCAATACAGCAAATCAGGATTTATGAGCAAGCAAGAGAAATATTTCATTTTTCTAACATAAAAATATAATCAAAGTCCCCTCCTAATGCTAGATGAGAAAGAGAAATAGTGGCTACACTAAAAATTTACTATAGAAAATACATAAATGATTAAAGATTTATACAAATCTAGGATACATTGAGCATTACAAACTAATTGCGAATTATGTTTAAAATAATATAGACATATTTGTTTCCATTTATTCATTACAATAAAATGAAAGTCATTAGTAATAAAATAATATTGTTGTTAAAATCTTAGAACATTTTTTTTTTTTTTGGTAACTTTTAAAGACATTGATTTCATGATTTGACGATAAGAGAGTTTGGGGGAAAGAAGCAAGCACAAGTAAAATCCTAAAACATGATTTGGTTTTGCAAATAAAGCTAGACTATTATTCTTCTTTCAAAATAAAAGAAATTTTTTTTTTCTAGTTTAGAAGCTTTTATTTCAAAAATAATAAGTAAATAAATTAATTAAAGCTTACGCCCAAGCTTTACAATTTATCCGTAATTTTTTAATATATTTAAAAAAAAAACCCTACAAATGTAAGGATCACTAATATGTTATTATAAATCGGTCTTATAATTTTTTTTATATAAAGCTTGTAGGTCGAGCTACCTAATTATTTAATATTTATAAGAATTTTTTATTCTAATTTTGAAATTGCGACTTTTCATATATAAATCATTATTTTTTATTAAATCAAAGATTGATTCTTAAAAAATATAAATTAATAAATAAAGGATGAGCTTTATAAAACATTCTGCTATCAGAAATCGAAAGGATGCCCATGGCAAAAAAAAAAATTTATTCATTTATATTGTGTATCATGTGGAAATTATAAAGCTATCAGCACAGTTATTAAAACCACTGTTATAAAAACCGGACCAGACTGAGCAATGATTCTGAGCCTTTTCCAGTTTAATTAGTTTATTTAGCAGACCGCATGTGCTCTTCAAATGATTCTGAGTCGGTAGCTAGAATAGTAGACTACCATAACCGACTTTGTGGTGTTAAATCTTAGAAGTTAGAACTAAGGAAAATGATCGGAAATGACAGTGAAATTTGTTTAAGCCAAGAATAGGATTACAATAAAATCCAATGATTTCCCTGAAGATCCTCTCTGTAGTCTGTATATATATAGAAATCATGTCGCAGCTCACTTGGGAGTCATAAATAAAGTAGGCACGTCAAAACCCACAGAAATTCAACTCACAGTGGATCTTTATCTACGGCCCTTCTTAAAAAATATGAGATTTTAGAGGATGCGAATTCGGTGGAGAGGCGGATCTATTCCTAAATTGCCCCCATTCTTTTAAAAAATCAAATCAAATCAAATACATGTCTGTTTTTTCGAGGAACGGGTAGGCAGGAACATCCGAACACGTGAGTATCTTGTCCCAGAACGTGTGAGTATCTTCTGCCGGAATCCGTATCACCCAGGTACGGAGGTAGAAGCGGTAGATTGAGATTATTCTTTTAACTTGATACAAAAGGTACTGAGGTACAAGTAGTGGTTTAATACTGGGGCCGGGCTGGACGGACCGGGCATACCCGGGTACGGGCACAGGCAAGTCTCGGGCACGGGTATTTCGGATAGACGGGTACCACTGATCAGGCATCCTTGGATTTTTTTTTTTTTTTTCCAAAAACCGTACCTTGCCTGTCTTGTACCCGCAGGGGGCAGGGCGGTTCGGTCCGGTTTTTTTTTTTACAGTGTCGTACGAATATTAATACGTGTTTATAATTCGATTTTTAAAATCTGAATAGACATAATAGTTCAATATCAAACAGTGTAAATATATATACATAAAATTATCAAGTTACATCTTTATAATTTCTAAATAAATAAAATTTGTAATTTGTACATAAAAATTAATCGTGCAGAAATTTGTATATTTATTCGGCTAAGTACAAATGTATTTATTTATTTCTTTATACGAATCATTTTATTTTATTTTCAAATTCTCCTTCTAATTATATAGTTTCATAATTAATTTATATCTTGAAATTTTTAGTTTACATTTTAAATTGATAATATATTTTTTAAACGTTCATTTTATTTTTAATAGGTTAAATCAATTACTAATTATTTTAAAACAATGTTGCTTAAATCAACTACTTTAAATTGCATAAATTTAATTAATATATGTATAATATAATATATGTATATATAATATATTTACATATAATTATAGAGGAGGGATCGGATTACACCACTTTTTTGGTGACATTGTGTGACAATGTCCATTTTCGAAATTTTAAAATCCAAATAGTCGATTCAAACTGTTCAATATGATGAATATATTAAGAGTAACTTGGAAATCAAATTTTACATTTTTATGAATTTTTTTACTATTTATTAAGTATTTAACAAAATCGCTATATTCAGATCGTTGAATTTTTAAACCCCTCTAAATAAACCCAAAAAAAATTCAGAAAAATATAAAATTTGATCTGTAAGCACATTTTAACATATCCATCAAGTTGAACGGTTTGGATCGACTATTTAGACTTTGAAAATGAACGGTGTCATCCGATGTCACCAAAAAATGGTGTCATTTGATCCCTTCTCATAATTATATATAACTTAAGTTTTTTTACAATATATTAAGTGTTTTAAAATTTGATATACATGTACATATACATATACAATATATATAATGTAGCCATGTAGGGGTTGGGGGGAAATTTTTTTGAATTTTGAATTTTTTTTTTTTAAATAAAAGGTACACAAGTATAGGGGTACGGGCACGGGCACGGGCACGGGCAAGGGTACACAGGTATAGGGGTACGGGCACGGGCATGGGCACGGGCACAGGCACGGGCAAGGGTACACGGGTACATGGGCACAGACACAGGCACAGGTTCAAGGCAGTCCGGGTATACTTGGGTTTTTGCCCAAAAACCGGCGTCCGGTCCGTTTTATACATGTACCCACCATACCTGTTTACCCGTCTATACTTGAGCACAGGTATGGGTACCTCAGACAACAGGCAAGGGCGGACAAGGTAAAGGCTGCCTGGGTCGGGTATAATTAAACCACTAGGTACAAGTGATAAATTGAGACTAATCATTTAACTTGATATAAATCTCAAAGCAAACTTCTTACGGTCATAATAGATATCGGATTGAGTTTGATTTAACTGAAATTAATTTGGACTGGTTTTTTTAAATTGTACCTCAGGTATCTGGGAGACACAAACTCCTTTTGCTGCATACAATATGCTACGTTTAGCCGGATCAAAATAATTTTGATGCCTAGGATTTGCTTTAAGATTCGTGTGAAGTTAAAATGGATGATGCAGATCTCATTCTGTACAATTGGTTACCGCACTGGATATGAATCCTAATTTAACACCGTTTTATTTTATTAATAGGAAAAATATAAATAAAATATCAATAATGGAAAACCGTTTCGCTAGATTTTGAAAAATAGAAAAATTGTTATGATTTATAACATCCAGGACACTGTAGCCGGTCATTATAAATTATAATGTCCAGCTAATCTGATCGCTAAATAATTTCCAATTTACAAAGACACTATAGTTGGACATTATGGTCTATAAAGTCTAGCTACAGTGATTTTTTTGATACAACAAACTATAGCAAAATAATAAATAAATAAATAAAACATTGTAGCTGAATTTTATAGACCATAACGTCTAGCTACATTATATATATATTTTTTTTTTAAATTAAAAATTATTAGTGATCGGATTAATTGAACATTATGTTTTATAACATCCAGCTACAACATTCTGGATGTTATAAACGTTTTTCCGATTTTTCGAAAGTTCACGAAAGTTTATCCATAATCGATATTTTATTTTTAATTTTCCTATTAATAAAAAAAGGGGTAATTTAACGGCCCTCGTGTAATTCTATACGGTAGGGTACCGCACTGGCGGGGTTTGAATCCTAATTTAACGGGGCCCTCACATGTCATTGTATCCGGTGGCCGGTGGGGTACCGAATATATATGATTCCTAATTTAACGGCCCTCACGTGCTGACGCGTATACCAAATACACTGTTTCTTTGCTCTATATATAGCCTTTTTCTTTCCATTTCTCTAACTAGTAATTACTACTAAGCTTAGAAAGAAGTCACTAATTTCATCTCGCCGCTATATTCTCGTTCAGGTATATCCATTATTTGTTAGCTAATTTTTAGAAATTTATGTATTTATTTATTCTAGAATCTAGATGCATGATTCAAAATTTAACACACACAGATAATTCAATGCCCTGACATTAATAAATTATATATATGTGTGTCGATACGTTAAGAGTAATGACAATTCCATTAATTGGCTGGTTCAAAATTAAATCATGTATTTATAATATCAGCATTATACATGATCCAGCTTCCTGTGTCTGGTCTTCTACTTATTGTATGGCACCCACTAAAATTCATGTATAACTTGTTCATTATCCAGCATGACAGAGGTAATTATAAGATTTGAGAGGGCGAACACAAACACAGTCCTTTTTGGGTTCATAACATGGCTGCAGTCTTGGCTGGAGAAGGTTGAGTATGAGTGGGCAACACTACTACTAGGTGACTACAATTCACTGCTGCATCAGGATTTTGTATTCATAACATGTTGTTGGCTCTTCGGGTTGGTTCGTATCGTCTGCCACAGCCATGAACATAACATGCAACAATCGGCGATCTTCTACTTTTTCCAATTCGTCTCTGCCATGATTATTGGTGTTCTCTCAGCATTGCATCTGTTCTACTCTCATGCTTTTGGAATTTCAGCCATACATACATATCAGACGACTCGCTACTTGCCTTTAGTATTTTTCTACATTATCTCGCTTGCACAAGCATTGATGCTCCTTGCTCGCTGTTACCTGCTTAGAGGGTGAGCATGCAGAAACAAATTTGTTGTTATTCCAAATGAATAATAGGTTCTTGTTATTCCAATCCCAACCATTTAAACTCTTTGACATGCAAATCTCAATGAATAAGTTTTTTATGCACGAATCTCAAGAAAGATCAACAGTTGAGATTGGAAAAACAGGTTCTTGTTATTCCTTGGAAATAACAGCAGATTTATTTCGGAGCATGTGATATATATGAAATTCATACAGCTGTTTATTAAGGTTTCTTGATTTCATGTTTGATTTTAGTTTGCTTAATTTTTTTTTTGCAAACTAAGTTTGTTTAATTTAAGAGTAGTAAGAAAGCGGCATGTCGTTTAGTTTGTTTTTATTTTATTTTGAACAACCACATGTATTTTGTAGATTTTAATGAGATAATTTAGTTTTTTTAATAGGGTGTTGGATTTAATTTTATACAGAACCATACCACATATAAAAATTCTAGATATGTCACGATCCTCTAGTGAACACCAAATCTGAAATTTTAGGTTACCTTGATTCGTAGCCATGGTCTTTCAGAAATGCACAATCACCGTTGATTACTAAAAGTCTTTCCTTTCTCAAATCTGATGGAGAGAAAGAGAGGCGGCAGCGGTAACATTCTCTTCCGCATAAAGAAAGACACTTAATTCAAGTTCTAAACTGAAAATCCTCTCCTTAACTACTCTATATCAATCTCTATTCTTTCTATTTTTCTGTAGAGAGAGAGTAGAGAGAGGAACAGAGAGGCGTGACAATTAATTAAAAGGATACCGATCCCTTTTAATGAGCCATATGTATATATAGAGGATACAGACCCAATCATGATTTATTCAAAAGAATTGGCGCCTCTTAACAGAAATTATTTATATAATTAATTAATTAATTTGGATCTATAGCCTATTTTTTTATTGGATCCTTAGTGGGTTTGAATTCAGAACTTGCCTTATTAGATATTTTCTTATTTACGGAACATTGTCATATTTGATTGTGTTTCCCAGGGACCAATAACATAATTGTATTATTACCAAACTTTATATAATTTAGACCATCACTAAATCATAAAGTTATTAATACACATTCTACACATTAAAGGTCCCACTTCTCATGACATATATTGAACTCGATAAATAATACTTAATTTGATCACACTTCGTAATAGGTCTAATTGGATAGTCTATTGTTCAATATATATTTATATTACATATAAGTCCACATATGTTGTAATTAGTTGAAATTAATTCCAACAATCTCCCACATGGACTATATGTATATCCGAATAATATATATTGATAAAACCGAATTGAGTACTCAAACTGTGCTATCATAGCCTTTTGTGTCATGAACCAATTCCGTCCATCAATCATATTCACAAGGACTTAAGCAGTATTCTTCTCATGAATTGAAACTAAACCAACATAAATCACAGTGTAAACATAACTGAATGACATGAATCATGAAGGAGATGTGTAGTTTGAGAATTATATGTAATGTGGTCTACATACCTATCTCCAATTTGGTCACTTTATCTTAATTTGACTTTGAGATCAATCATAAATTCAGAGTGCATAATAAACTAAATAATTAAAGCTGAATAACTACATGATGCACGCAAAAGCGTATGCACAAAGTTTCAGTACAATGATGTACTTTTTAAACCTTTAACACGCGTTTGAGTTGGATTACAAGTGCACAATTCTATCAAAGTAGTATTTGAGGTATCGATCAACAGGGAGTACGATAAAAACTTAGTTCAAACTTTAGTAATAAATTTCAGAAAATAAAGTAAAGTAATGTGCAATAAAAGTAAATGGGGGGTTTGTTCTAACAATTTCTAAATTTGGGTTCAATACCCGAATAGAGAGTTTAAAACAATAAGAGTAAATGAATGAAAGAAAGATTGGTTTGTTTTCAAGATTTAGATATCTAGGGGTCTTTGGTCTACATTCCCTTGCTAACTATATCTATTCGGTATTTGTTTAGGTTCATGTATGATTTGATAAGGTTTCTAACCTAATATGTCATTAAAGGTCACTTTCGTAAATTAATAACGTGCCTAGGTAACTCGAACTTCTCAATGAAGTCCCCCACCTTAGCTACCTAGACCATAAGCTCTTGTTAGTCTCTCATCTCCTCAAATATTGATACTTCACGATTAAGTCCTTATACTAATACCCGATTTGATTTGAGATGTCCTAATTAGGGTTTGCCTTCACGGTTAGGTCCTTCACCAAATTCCTAACCTTAATTTCTGTAGTTCCGGCCTAGATTACAAATTGGTTACAATCCTAATCTAAACCTAGGGTATTTGTATTCATAATTTGGTACTCTCCTCTCGTCCTAACTTCTTTAGATCCTTTGACAAAGAGATACCAAAGCGGGACTACTGCGATTTCAAGTACTAACTATGTAATTAACACAAATGATAAATCACAGAAATTAACATCAAATCCCAATAAACAATCATAACAAAGACAAATAACCGAATAAGATACAATTAAACAAGTTCATGCATTAACCTAAACTCCTAGAGAGAGAACTACTCCCTCATGGAGAGATCCATTACAAAAATTGGCAAAGTAAGAAGAAATGAAATAAAGAAATAATTACACCCTTTATTAAATCAAGAACCTCCAACTTGCCGAATACTTGCTCAGGAAACCCTTTTTCTCCTTGCTTGAAAGCTTTCCTTACTTCAGAATTTATCGCTAAGTGTGTAGAGAGAGAATGAGATAATGGATGGATGGATGATCAATTTTGATTTTTGCGAAGAGATGCCTTGAATGGAGAATGAACCCCCTCTTTTATAACTAAAGACCATGTTCAATTTAGAGTCTAGGAAGTGGAGTTAGTGGGTGCTATATGTGGATTGTTTTTCAGGATGCCTTGTCCATGTTTGACTGTAAAAACGTGTCCATGATGCGCCAAAAATAGAAACCGTGTTGAAACCGTGTATTTCTGGCTGTCTGCGAGTTTAGTGCATCCCACTATCTCCAAATTTCATCTTTTAGTTTCTCATGTTGTAGATCTTATTTCTAGCTTTCCAAAAAGTGGTCGCAAGCCTTAATCGGAGTTACGAGTTAAAAGTTATGGCTATTTTAAGTTCAGGCTGCAGTTATGCGTTCTGCTACAGTGCCATCCGCACTGCGATCCGCACCGCTACAGTACCATCCGCACTGGGATCCGCACTAGGCTCGGACTTTTCCTATGCGACCAGAGTGCGGCTGCATCGATATCCGTGCGTCTGCATCGATATCCGTGCATCTGCACGGATTTTAACGAGTAGCTTATTATACCTTTTTCAAATTGGCGCGCGTCCAGAAATCCATCTAAGTACTTATTACAACCATATTGCAAACCGTGTGTCCGCAGTGGGCATTTTTCTTCGGTTTTTCTTCATTTTCCTTCATTTTATGTAAGTTAAAACCAAGCAAACACAGTAACTTGATCCTAGGTGTAATATATTCACTTTATATTCAAAATACAAGATATTTGGTGTTATTTTGTGATAAAAATCAGATCGAATATGTATATAATTTAGGCCTATCAATACAAATAACATAATATCATATAAAAGTTAACTGCGTGATATCTGAAAAAGTATATCATATAAAACATGATACATAAAATACAAACTCCCACTAAATCTGACAATCATTTTTAACATAGATACCCATGTGAGTGACAAGCTCGTGAAACTATTTGGGTATCAACCCCTTAGTCAGTGGATCTGCTAGCATAGAAGTTGTATCAATATGCTCAATACTTATAAGTCCACTCTAAACTCTTTCCTTATTCGGCTCCAATCTGGTTACCAATTTCTTATCCTTATTGGACTTCTTCTGCGAACTTGTAGTTGCAATATCTGAATTGGCCTTACGTTTTTGTTTCCCTTATTCCTTAGAGGTAGAAGCAATGTTTGCGCTTTCGCTCTTGTCCGACTTCAACCTCTCTTCCTCTTGAACACAGTGCGAGATGAGTTCATTAACTGTCCATGAGCCCTTCTAACAGTTATAACTCACCTTGAACTGTCCAAATGAGACAGAAAGAGAGTTAAGGGCCAAATAAACTAGCATATCATCTGATATATCTAGCTTGTGTCCCTTTAGTTTTCAAGCGGTATGCATCATTTCAAGAATGTGCTCCCTGACATTGCTCTTATCATTGTACTTCATTGTGCAAAGTTTGTTTAAAAGAATGCCTATTTCAACCTTCTTATTCTGAACAAACATCTGCTCAATTTCCTTAAGATGGTTTTTAGCAAGAGTGGAATAAGAAACTAGTTCTCTAAAACTTTCAGAAATGGTCTTTTGCATGACCCGGAGACACAAGCGATTTGACCTCATCCACCATGCATGTGCAGTTTGTTCCTTTTCAGAACTAGTCGCAACAGGCACATTAGGTTTGACCTCCTGCAACGCTATGTCCAGGTCAAGGCACCCAAGGATAATTTCAAGATTATCTTTCCAATCCTTGTAATTAGTACCCATTAGCATCAAAATGCTATTGATGCCGGCTGTAAGATCAGTAATCTTTGTTGAAAAAATATTCACAAAGAGCAAATCAAATAACCAAATAGTAATAAAAAAAACCAAAATAAGGCATATTCCATCAACTAAGTATCTTCGAACAATAAGTGCTCTTTGGAGTCAGTTATTATTCTAAGATAAATAGGTGTAGTAATCAAATATAATAATCCATTTGATGTCAATTAATCAACCTTTCTTTGGACCGATTAACTAATTACATCTAAAACTTAATAACTATTACATATTCATTACCACAAGTATACACATACAACACTTAATTATTGTCTTTCCTTTGGGCCAGTCCAATAACCAAACATCATATGTATATCTTCTGTGTATAAATTGGCAAATAATTAACGCTGGTATAAGAGCTTACTTTGGCAAGATGATACCTTTATCAATCATTTTTCAAAATATATCTTAATCTGAAGCCTTCATGATGATTTAATATTATCCTAATTACAAATTTATCAAAATTTGGCTTAACCAAATAATTCCTCTGTTCTGGTCCGGATATAGTCATTAAATACTACAAATCAATCTTATGCTTAACACAGTGTACAATTTCTGAAAAGTTTCTTAAACGTTGGACACAGTATTTATAAATACTTGTATTTGTTTTGTCCAATTATTGATTGCCTTAAAAAAAAAAATTGGAGTTACGCACAATGATTCGAAATCAATTTTCAATCAACCCTTTCGGTCAAAACATAGTAACGTAACATACGACCAAAAAATTTTGAAATAATTAATTCCCGAAACTTTCAAATAAAATAAATTTCTGAAATCTTAACAAAACTGTGTTTGTGCAGAAATTAATCGGTTCAATTAGAGTATGATCTGATATTACTTGTTGAATTTAATTTTATGCATAATTATGCTGCATATATAAACCCTAAATATGTTACGATCCTCTAGTGAACTCCAAACCTGAAATTCTAGATTATCTTGATTCATAGCCATGGTCTTCCAGGGATGCACAATCATCGTTGATAACCGGAAGTCTTTTCTTTCCAAGCAATCACTCTCAAGTCCGATGAAGAGAGAGAGAGAGGCAGCAACGGTAATGTTCTGTTTCACACAAAGAGAGACACCCGATTCAAGTTATGAACTGAAAATCCTCTCCTTAACAACTCCATATTAATCTCTGTTCTTTCTATTTTTTTGTAGAGAGAGACAAAGAGGCGTGACAATTAATTAAAAGGACACCGATCCCTTTTAATGAGCCATATGTATATATAAAGATACATACCCAATCATGATTTATCCAAAAGAATATGTGCCTCTTAACAGAAATTATTTATATAATTAATTAATTAATTTGGATCTGGAGCCTATTCTTTTATTGGATCCTTACTGTGTTTGAATTCAGAACTTACCTTATTGGATATTTTATTATTTACAGAACATTGTCATATTTGATTGTGTTCCCCAGAGACTAATAGTATAATTATATTATTATCAAACTTTATATAATTTAGACCATTACTAAATCATAAAGTTATTAATACGCATTCTACACATTAAAAACTCCACTTCTCATAACACATATTGAACCCGATAAATAATACTTAATTTGATCACTTCATAACGGATCTAATTTGACAATCTATTATTCAATATATATTTATATTATATATAAGCCCACATATGTTGTAATTAATTGAAATTAATTCCAACATAGGGCACAGAGGCATCTCACTTTAATTAGAACGAAATGGACAATTAGACTGCTTGAAGCTGTAGCCCACCAATAGCAGTCCTCCTAATTAAATATATTACATAAATATATCAGTAAAACAATTTATTAGACTGTGAGTTGGAACACAATTTATTGCATAAATATACATAACAGAGGATTTGGAATTTATTATATAAGTTACAAGTCTCTGTTTCTTAAGGATAGCTCATTGACAATATTTTTTTATTCAAGACACATTATTTTCATGATGAAATGAATGAACATTACATCTTGTGTAACTGACTTCGGGTCGAATTCACATACCCTAAGGTTACCAGAGTGAGTACAATTGAAACCAACGGTCCAAGATCGTTCTGGCCCCTCTTACCATTCCGAATAGGCACCGGCTGAGAGTAAATCCGGGTCATCCGTTTCAATTGTGTTGAGTCAGGTACCTGGTGTTGGAACTTGAGTTCAAAAAACTCAAAATTGTTAAAATCACCGTTTGTAATATTTTGTTAAGTTGAGGACTAATATGAAAATCCTCATATCTAATTAATTCAATTTCAGGTTCTTACTTGCTATAACCGTTATTCATTAAAGGAAACATTGAAGAGGTGCAATCAAGCCTCTATTTATTTCCGTATTTTCTGTGATAACATATATAATTAAACAAGCTATTAATCTCTATTCATTCTCTATAATTAATTGAATTTTGCTTTTGTTAATATATGTTATTAAGAGGTGCAATTCTTCATGATTATAAATAGCTCTCTTTCTCTTCTTTGTTTGGGATCAGCAAATAAACAAAAATAAAGTTATTACACTCTCTATCTCATTTTGTATACATCCCTCAAATTTGATATACATCTCTTCTCTTCGTTTTGTATTCAAAGAAAACATGGATTCTCTCCCACATAATATTTTATTTATCTTGATTGATTATTCTGATCTGTGCTGGATATTGCGGAGTTATCGTCAATTGCTTCCATGGCGTGCCTAAGGAGCAACAACCCTAGATTATCTTGGTTGCGGTTCCATCTTACACGATGAAACGGAATACGCTTAAGGAAAGTGTTTCGTACACGATCCGGGTAACTCTATTTCAATTTGATTTATTTTAATTAATTTCTAACTATTCGAATATTCTGAAAGTTTATACCAACACCTGGAAAGATATGCATCCCTCGAGGTCGGGATGTGTGGGGATGATTATAGAATAACTTCCAGCTGAATGAAAATTGTAAGAGACGGTTTGGAATCGTGTCAGCAGGTTAAAACAGAACGAAAAGAGGACTACAGACTACAGTACTAGTACTCTCCTCTTCTCTCTCCCTTCTTTCTATTGGACCGATTTTCGGACTATAAATTGCGGGTTCTATGCTTTTGATTCTTTGCATTCTCATGTTTTGATCCTTTTTCTTCCTTTCTCTTTATACTTCCTTATACCTCAATCTGAGATTCAAAAGTTCAAATACTCTATCTTTCTCGTAGTTGTTTTATAATAAAACATTCAAACATTACACTTAGTGTTGTTCAAATACTCTATCTTTCTCGTAGTTGTTTTATAATAAAACATTCAAACATTACACTTAGTGTTGTTCAAATACTCTTATCTCAAGTGGTCAAAAGATGATGAACCGTATGTCAGTTGGATTTTTGGACCGAGTTCAGCTAGTTGATTTATCTAACATTGTTTGTGGTTGAGAATGAAATTTTGGGGTTGTATGTCTTATGTAATTGCATACTTAACCTCATACAAATTTGGTACTAGGAGGATTTAAATGGCTTGAAAAATTTCCGTGCATCTATTTGGACCAAGAACTTTGTTATTGGGCTATGGGCCATGGGCCATGATTCAATGACAAAATTCTTAATGGGTAACACTATCTGCTATATGAGCAAATATATTTCACTGCCACGTTGCTGGGCCATTTAGAAAGCGAAATGACAATCTTAATTTTTTTTTATATTTTCTTGAATGACCGGTGGCCCAATAGAGCAAAAACTTTCTCATTACTCGTTTATATTTAAAAATTGAGCTACAAAGCATTAAATTAGTAATTAAATTTTAAAATTATGGTTTATGCAGTAATGAGTAAATAATAAATTAAAAGTTTAAATAGCATTTATAGCGTCATAGCAGTACTATAGTGTTTAGAACCTTGGTAGAAATTAAAACTCAAACCGTGGATATTTCCTTTCTCCAAACCCTATTTATAGTGCAAAATGCAAAAAAAAATAATAATAATAATGTCTGGACCGTGAATTTTTTCAACGGATTTGGACATTTTTAAAATTCCAGCTAAACCATAATTATTTTTAATAAAATATTTTTAAAAATGGGTATTTTTAAAAAAAACTCTGCAACAGACCTGTCCGCTGGATTCCTTATAAAATTCCGGTTTATTTTACATTTGTCCCACAACTTCAAAAGAAAATTTTCAATCCGCTTGATTCCTTATAAAAGAAAGTCGGAAGGCAGAATTTTTAACTGGATAAGTCCGGGACTCAGAAAATGAGTCTTGGATTCGATTTGACTCGGTTAATTGGTTATGGATTCCGATCTGTTTGTACATTTCTATCCTAATCAGTATCTGTATTCAGATACTATTGCAACTTCTTAAAAAAACTGTATTCGAAATTATTCGAATCTGTTTAATCCAGATTCAGATAATTTCTGAATTCAGAGCGGATATCCGTCGAACAGGGCTGTTGATATCCGTCAGTCAATGTTAAGCCCAACAGTAACGCTTCTAATCCGTATCTGTATTCAGATACTATTGCAACTTCTTAAAAATTATCAAAATCTGTATTCGGAATTATCCAAATCTGTTTAATCCAAATTCAGATAATTTCTAAATTCGGAGCGGATATCCGTCGAACAGGGCTGTTGATATCTGTCAGTCAATGTTAAGCCCAACAGTAACGCTTCAAAAACAGTCATTGTTAGCTTTATAACCATCAGCATTGATATAAAATTTTCAACATGATTCTATTTATATTTGGACCAGCCTCCATATTTTTGCTAACCATATATTACTATTTAACATTTATTGATGTTAAACAATGTATCAAACAAAAAATTTAGACAACATAATATATTCATTCACCAAAAAACGCACTAACAAAATTTACATGAAAAATATGAAAAAAATATACAATTAAAATATGAACAAAATGTGCAAATATAAAAAAATTTACAAAGCATTACATGTCTTGTAAATAGATTAGTAGTTGTTCAAGAAAACTCTACACCATTGTCTTGTTATTACATAAAGTTGTGTCAAAATATACTTTTTTGTCAGTAAATCACACTGCATGAGTACATATTAAGTTAATTTTATCCAAGTTATATGAAAATTGAATCAAGTTCAATTGTAAAATACATACATAAGGAAAAACATCAAATTGCGTAGTGATTAGGTCTTGCATGTGTTTCATGACGTAAAATCCACACACCTTCCCACCTTCTTGCTTACGGCTCTGAAGTGATCAATGTAAGTAAAAGCAAGCAATAAAAGAGGTTCTTCACCAAATATGAAGTTTCAGTATAAGTAAATTTAAACACATTAAGGGGCATATAGAGAAAAATAGAACCACGATTGCACCTGATATCCTCAAGAAGACTTGTTTTATACATATAGAAGACTTTTTAAACACCTGAATGGTTATTTATATATATAGAAGACTTTTTTTTCTTATTCTATTTAAATATGAAATGATATCAATAATCGCTCAACTATCAAAATCAATATATAAAATTAAACAAGATAGAAAAAGAGTATTGTGGGCTGATAAAAGCAAGCATTGCAATGCATGACTGACTGAGCTCTACTCATTTGCTAAATATCTCATTTATGGTGAACCTTCTTTTTTATTTCTTTTATTTCAAGTAACCTAGCTACATGACCTTTTTACAGTTAACAGAATGAGCCCCGCTTTGTAAAACGAACAATTGATTAGATGCCCAATTCCATACAAAAGAGCAATTAATATTTTTATTTTCCCCATAACAACGCATGAATTCGATCCGATCGAGCATGTTATAGTTGTAGAGTTGCTTTTACATTCACATCTCACCACATATGTATAATTAAAGTGATAATAGCTTCCTATTAGACAACAATAAATACCAATTTAATTATTTATCACTAACAAAACATAGCTGGCAATAAGTTAATAGACTTTCCCATCTTAATTGCACAATGACATATATGAAATGAACCTAGCTAGCTTCATGTGTATATTAATATTTTCCATGCCATATTGCCATTATGTAAAATTAATGTGCATTTTAATTAATTTTATCCCAATATGCATGGTTGTTTGGTATATCCGTATATATAATCAAAATTCACTACATGGCATGCATGGTGGTACATTCCCTTTATTATGACTTATAATATGAAATAACTACAAGCAAATTAGAACTGCAACATAATATTCCACAAAATATCGTCACATCTAATTCTGAAAGTCTCTAATTATCCATGCCAGTACCAATAATACCATGAACCTGACTCTTGGGTCTTGAGGATATCAGTAGGTTCTACTTCTACAAGGATTCCCTTAGGAATTTGAAAAAATCAATTATCAAATTAAAATAGAGTGTGCAAGTTCACACCTTAATGTATTTCCACACACATTCCTTCCCATGTTTGAGTTGATCCTCTCTTCCCTAGCCTTTTCGATGCCCAATGAAGCTTCTCCCATCTTAACCTATTAAACTTTTAAGATTTTCAAAAATTTGTTCAGAATTTATAAATAGAAGCACTAATACAAGCAAATAGAAGCCCTACTTCAGTTTTGGCATTGAGCACTAATAGAAGCCCTAATTCAGTTTTTCAAGCAAATACAAACAGTGAAAGTTTGTACATACCTGTACCAGGTTTTGTACAAACAGTCAAGCCGCATTTTGGTACTGGTTTTGTGTTTAACTCGACTAAAATAGATAATTAAAGGAAAAATCAGAAGAAAGAAATTGTATTTCTAATAAGAGAAGAATTAGCGCACACAAACTGTTGCTTGTCTCGAATACCAAGGTCGTCAGTTAATTTTCCCACCTCCTTTTCACTTTCTGTCTGTGCATAACAAATAAAGAAAGCAAGATAATAAATATTTTAGCAGCTAAACTATAAATTCATCATATGTTGTTTTCCAATGGTGCACTTGAAAACCAAGGTTTACTCCAAAATGTGGTGGTTGATACGTGCATGGTTACATATGATATGGTGCGGTCAGGTACATATCAGTACCAAAATCATGACAGTTATTTAATCAAAGCAGGCCTTCAAAATTGAAACTGGTACCGAACAGTACCGGTTTGGATTTCCTTAAAATTGAAATTACCAATTTTCAGTCAAAAATATTTCACAATTTCTCAAATTTTAATGGATAACAAGCACACAACTCCATGTAGCAGCTTCGTGAGTAGTGTCAGAAGTCAGAACCTATGCAAGGTGAACGGTAAATTCAAATGAGAGAGCTCTGTTCAGAAACATATATTATACAAAAAATTACAATCAGATTAATACCAGAAATATGAGAACCATATTAAAATGTACCAGCTTCAAGTCAGGTCAGCCTGGTATTATACATTTGTGATACTAAATGGGAGATGCCTCGATAATGGAAAAGATGTGTATACAATCTTTTAATCTAGAATTGAGCTTGTATTTTAGTCCAAATGCCATTCAAGCCTCAAACTTTTACAATATTAGTCTCAATCAACCAATTAAATACAAACAAAACAATTACCTGGTATCTACAGGTAACACTGACTGACTGCAATTTCAACCACGAATTAAAACCAAAAGAAACCAACACATAAGCTTGATTGTAATACGAACCTAATACTACAAATTCCATCAAATTGGACCATTTGTGGAGAAAGGTCGTTGTAGCTTCCTGTTGTCAAGAGAAATCAGAAAAACACCTAAATTAAATGAAAAAACAGATTGAAAATTATAAAGAGAGAAAAGTTATAAAAGGAATCTAACAAAGAGATCGGAGAGGGATTGTGAGAGAGAGCGACAAACACATCAAAAAATCGCAGACAGCTACAAACAAATTTGCTCGCCCCTATCGCGTCTAGAATTGCGTCCATAATTTGTCCCCGTTAGCGGCATCGACGCCTGAGGCGAGCAAGCGACGGTGGAAGGAAGCGGACTCCATGAGAGAGAGCAAGCGGCGGCGGAGGGCTGAGCGGCGGGAGAGAGAGTGATGTGCATCGGGAGAGAGAGCGATGAGCGGCGGGAGAGAGAGAGTGATGGCGGTTTTAAGCTGCGTGGGGAGTGCTTCGCGACTTAGGGTTTAGAAGGAGATGCTTCGCGGTTTTTAGAATGGAAATCAAAATTAGAAGGGAAATACATCGCGGCTGATCGAAATTTTACGTTTCAAATCCGGGAAATAAAATTCACAGCGGCACTGGTGCGCTGATCGAAAAATCACCGACGGCTTCTCCTATAAAAAAAAAAAAAAAAAATGTCAGCGTTAGTTGTCAACACTGGCTGCTTATTTAAAACAGTCAGTGTTGGTTACGGCATGATTTGTTTGATTGGGTTTCAAAGGGCTTCAATTAAATAATTCTCTTTCTAAATAACATATTCAAATCATAGTTATTATATGTTTATTACTCTTATAATTTTTTGTATGGTGATTCAAAATTAAAAGTGATTCGAATCATATATTCATTTACCAAATCCACAACCATAAATCAGTGAACTCGGTATGTATGTTTTACGCATTTAATAAAATTTTAAATTGAAGTAATCATTAAATATATATAATTTCTAAGATAAAGATGAAAATAAAAAATAAACTTTAATTTAAATATTTCCAAGAAAAATGTTGATTATGAAAATGCCTATTAGCTATCACTTTATAATTTAACTTAATTGAAATTGGAATTGAATTGAATTTAAAATTGTTTTGATTTAAAATGAACGATTATGATGTATAAAAAAAAAATTCAACTATTCCAACAGAAATGGAGCTGAACCCAGAAGAAAGTTACAAAACAGTGATTAATTGTGTTCAACATGTTTTAACAAGAAGAAATAAAAAAAATATATACAATAATGACACATTTGTTTCTGTCATAATAACAAATTTATAGTATTTGCAGAGGAAGTTCTTAATAAAATGGGGTAGTGCTGGATACATTTATGAAACCATTTGTTTGTAATAATAGATTAAATCTGAAGTCTGGTAATGATAGCATCATCCACCATTTAAAAAAATATTAAAGCTATACATGCATGATGCCGATTTTTTTATATATATTCAAAAATTAAATCAAATTACAAAAAATAACCGAAGCAATGTTGAATTTCGATTATTACCCAATCCGGTTATCCAATAACCGGATTTGATAGAAATGTTCAGTTATCCACCGCCCTGGACTCAAAATGCACAAATCCGGTCAATGGTTAACCGGATTTGTGCATTTTGCTTTTTCTTTTTTTTGAAAACATAATTTTTTTATTTTTGTATTAAAATATTAGAAATATTGAATATATTTCTTTGAAAATAGATATAATACAATATAATTTGATTTATTAGAAAGACTGCAACAAATAACCCGGATCAATATTTTTCAGATCGAATTTTTCACGGCTGTAAGAAAAATTAATATATTTCTTTATGTGTAATTGGAAAAAAATAAAAATAATTAGATTCTGAATTATTGATCCCGGTTCAAAAGTCACTTCTAGGTAATTTAGAAAATATTGTGATCCTTCTAGTACATTTAATTTATAAAAAGTTGTAAAAAATCAAAAAATTTAATTTATTTAATTATTGTTTTTCAAAAAGAATTCTCAAAATAGATACAACTTTTTATAAATTAAATGTACTAGAAAGGTCACAATATTTTCTGGATTATCTAGAAGTGACTTTTGAACCGGGATCAATAACTCAGAATCTAATTATTTTTATTTTTTTCCAATAACACATAAAGAAATATATTAATTTTTCTTACAGCCGCGAAAAATCCGATCTGAAAAATATTGATCCGGATTATTTGTTGTAGTCTTTCTAATAAATCAAATTATATTGTATTCTATCTATTTTCAAAGAAATATATTCAATATTTCTAATATTTTAATACAAAAAAAATGTTTTCAAAAAAAAAAAAATCAAAATGCACGAATCCGGTTAACCATTAACCGGATTTGTGCATTTTGAGTCTGGGGAGTGGATAACCGAACATTTCTATCAAATCCGGTTATTGGATAACCGGATTGGGTAATAATCGAAATTCAACGGTGCTTCGGTTATTTTTTATAATTTGATTTAATTTTTGGATATATATAAAAAAAATCGGTGCATGATGCATGCTTGTAAATCAGTCGAAAAAATGTATGATCGGTAAAAAAAAATTATTGTATACAAAAAAGTTTGCACTACCCAAAAAAAATAAAAAATAAAAAATAATACATGATCGGTTAGAATACTATTTTTTTTGGTTCTTCATTGATTACCTATGTTAAATTCCTCCCAAATAGAAATATTATCATTGATGTCACCCATCCATGCATGCATTTTAGTTCGAACGATATAATTTAAATAACAGGAAGTTACTATTCGACAATCAATATTAAACTCTAATAAAATTTGGGAGCATATATAATTTTTAATACATAAAAAAAATGTGTGCTTTAATGAAAAATAAAATATATTTTTTATTTTTCGACACATAAAAGTTAAGGCTTGAAATTAAATGAAAATTTATGATTTCCTATTGGTTTACATGAGTTGTATTTTAATTTAATTTCTTACAAAATTTAGTGTATAATTAAAAAGTTACGGCTCCACCAAGTCAACAACAGACCTAAATATATGTTACAAACATGAAATAATTAAAATATTACAAAAATGATCGATCATTGATTAATTGCTCATGATGAAATTGGCATTCGGCAAATGAAACTTTATGTCCTTCTAGGAATCTCCATTTTTATATTATTCACGTAGTTATCTTGATTCGCCAACGACTGAGATTGAAAGATGAATTTTTGAATTAAATATCAACCATTCAATCACATAATTTTTCTTCGTTTGATTTCGTTCATTTATCTTATGTGTAGAAGTTTAAATTTAGTTAAAAACATATTTGCCACACATACCGCTACATAGTTTTTCACATTAAAATTGAATAAATCTCTAGCGATCCTATTTTCATGTAACACTATAAGAAATATTATAAAAATATATATATATATATAATGGTATAATTATAAATTTTGCATTTAAAACTACATAAAGAAATTTCTATAAATAAAACATACATATATATATAAGTTTTTATAATTTTATATATATATAATTGAGTGAATATATATATGTTAATAATCAAATTGGAAGGTCTAAGAGGTATAAAAAAATTTAATAAGAGGTTTTATGTGCAAAATATACAACCTTATGCAATAAATAAAAAATTGAAGGACTAATTTGCAAAATACCCAAAAGCTTGTCATAAGCTTCTCTTGTACCATCCAGTACCATGTTGGTACCGTGAGAAACAAAAAAAAAAGAGGAGAGCGGGTGAGGGCAAGGAAAAGGAAGAAAGAAAGGGAAAGAAAGGAAATTTCGCGATCGATCGAACCGTCCGTAGATTCGAGATCAGAACGAAGCCCTCTACGCAATTAAGCAATTAATTTGGTATATTTCTCCATCTCTCATGATTCTATTCAAAACCCTAAGTTTCGATTCGATTCGGTTTTATTTGGTTTAAAGTTGAATTTGAGCTTCTAGTTGCTATATATGTGCTCAATTTCATTTTTTGTTTGATTAATTGAGTTTAATTGTGAAATAGGGTTTTGGAAATTTACTAGGGTTTGGAATTATGAGAGTTATGCAATTTGTTTGTTTATTTTGATTAAAAATCCAAGTTATTATTTAATCGAGTTGCTAAAATGGTATCGACCGAATTATCACTTGAATAGACTAAAAATTTGAATGATATAAAATTATATGAACAAGGTGATTAGAGATAGTATAAGGTACCCAACATGACACTGTAGATAATCAGGTAATGCGATATTTGAACTGAACCGTAACCGCGTATCGATCGAAACGAGTTTTAACCAAACAATTGAAATTCTGCATGTATATTGCGGGCCGCAATTGAACCCGATACTTAACCAAAAATTTGAGCTGTGATGGTTATGGGCCGCAGAGAGCCCAGTACTTAACCAATTTTTGTATTCTGTTCTGTGTGTACTGCGAGCCGCAACAACACCATTATGGGCCGCAATTACTGTGCAGATTTGTAATAATTGAGTATTTTTAAACCTAATCGAAGGGGTATCGAATCGTAATCATATAATGTCAATTATATAGCAATTATAAGCTAATTAAACCCTAATGGAATATATTCTAAATAGAATTGATAAGGCAACAGCGTACGGAACCTCGAGGAGTTTAAGACGTAAGATTTACTTAAGAGCAGCGTACTCAGGTGCGGGATTTCTGGACTTGTCTGATATTTTATTTTCAGAATTAAATTGTAGTTCTATTGACATGTTGAATATTCTTGTTGATTGCATTATATGAATTGTGCATTTGCATTTCATGCCCTAATATTATCGAACTCGAATTTTGGTAAGTTGATTGACTTGCATATTGGTATTGAATACATTTGTGTCGATCTATTATGATCTGATTGTAGATGAAAAGTCACTGGAATTGGAAATGAGATGAAATGGTATGTTATGGATCACCAAAGTGTGACCAATTTGCAAAACCTGGTGCACGGGTTTTGGGAGGATTCTAAAGCTTTAGTCTCTGAGGCTCGTGTAAGTCCCCAGACCGGTTGGGGCAGGAGCAGTATGAAACTAGTTGTGAATGGTAGTAATATGAGTGACTAGTGTGAGATGTCGTATGCATGATCTGATGAGATATGCGTTTGAATGGTCGGTTGAGATTATGATTCTTAATGAATTTTCTGAATATGACTTGTAACTAGAAAGTTAGGAAATGGTTAAGCCAAGCATTACCGATGGGTGTCATATACTGTACAGTAGGGTGGCCTTCGGTAGGTGTCTGGAACCCTACCGTTGTCGACGGGTTTGCGGTACAGCTGGGTGGTACATCGGTAAGTGCTACCAGACTTATTAAAATAATTAAGCCCAATTGTTGTGATTTGAAATTTGATTTAATACTCTTGTGTTGTAATTCATTTGATTATCTGCTGTCAGGTATGCATTCATGTTTATATAATGTTATACATGTACAATACGTTGTTGATAATTTCTTTTTGAAAATAAAGTTAGATTGCAAGTCCAGGGGTTCATATGTGGCAAATTATCGCACTGAGATTTTATTCTCATACCCGTTGGGTTATCCTTTTCAGGTTCTGGTGCAGTAGGGAGCGGTGAGGCACGACAGTCTTAGGCCTCGGTATTTGTCCTTCTACCAGAGTTTCTATGATACCTGTTAGATTTTGGTTTTGTGGTTGTGATATGTTATCTACGTATATGTGCATATACGTAGTTTTTGTATGATGTGATGTATATTGGTGTCTTTTGAACTGAATCAGGAGTTATGTTTATATTTGTTTTCTCAGAATTGTGTTGAATTGTTTAATTGCTTGTTGAATGGGGTTATATATTTGGGATTTATGGGAAATTGAGTAAATGAATCGTAATTGCCTTGTAGGCATACGGGAAACTGTATGTTTACGGCAGGGACCCTGTCGCATTTTTGTACAGGTTGGCTACGGGGTGTGACATTTCAATTCTTGCAATTAAATTATTTTCTTATTTCTCCATTTTTGTTTTATTTCTCCTCTTCCTCTATAGTTTCAACAAAAATGGAAATAAACATATCTTTTCATATTTTATTCAGGAGAAATGTATCTTTGTGAATAGATGAATAGTAGATCTTTTGCTGATGGAAACAATTATATCTTTTTTATGTAGAGAAATTTCCATTGTTAAAATAATTTTCATCAAGAATATATATGTAGAGAAAATTATTATTTGAATCATTTAATTATATCTTTTCTAAATTTGTTTCTTTACAAATCATTTCTCCTCTAAATCATTTAATGACATATCTTGCTTGTAGAGAAAATTAGATATTAAATCGCAATGATACTTTAAGAATTTTGTCATGTTATATTTGATTTTTTTTTATTTGTTGTTGTATCTTTTATTATTATTATTTATTATTTGTATTTTATTTTTTTCATTTAAATATATATATATTTTTTTTATTTTGTGTGAATGTCAAATCAAAAAATCTTTTTATATTCTATTCAATCTTATAATATGTCTCCGTTGCAACGCACGAGCACGATACTAGTAATTGATATATATTTATTATTTATTTATGTTGATCCTTGAATTCAATATTAGAAAATGTACATGTGTTATAGACGCAGTTGCTTTCACGACTAACCGCTGATTTTTTTTTTTTTCTTGGGAAAATTGTGGACTCGTTAAACATTGAGGGATGAATGCATGATAACTTCCAACATAAAATTATTCGTTCATTAATTTAATTTATTTATCACAGAATGATAATTTCCGAACACTTCTAATTCCTTCATATTTATTCTTACATTTTTGTTTGATTTGTATCAAGATTGGTACGTACGTATTTGATATCAATCATATATGGCTCAGATTTTTTTTTTTTTTTTACAAAATATCAAAATTATAAACAATATAGTTTTTAACGCAAATTAAATCGTTGTGACGAGTAAATTATGAAGAATATGCTTATGATTGATGTAATTTATTCTGCACTTTGATATATTTTTCATTTAAAAAAATATTAATCATAAAAAATCTCAATATAAAATGATGTAGTTTTTTTTTTATGCTTAGTTTGATAGATTAGTTAAATTTATTTTCAAAATCTTTATCTAGTCTTTATGGACATTTTTTTTATTTTAAACAGTTTTCACAATCATATTAATGATTTTTTTTTAAAGTGAGAAAACCCATCAATTTAATTAGAAATTCATGATATTCACAGATGTTGGTAACGAAACAATACCATTCACCTAAATAGTTATACTAGGAAAAGGAAAGTAGCTTAGAAAGGAAAATAAAATCACTGACGGTTCCAAAATTAAAAACAAAAACAGTATGCAAATAATCCAACACTGATGGCTCCAAAACAAACAGTAAATAAATTTATCAACACTGAGTTTTTTAAAAGCGTCAGTATTGGTTGTCAACATTGACGCTTTAAAAACCGTAAGTGCTGATAAACAACATGAATTGTTTTTGTAAAAACAGTCAGTGTTAATAACCATCATTGATTGTTTTTAAAGTGTCAGTATTGAAAAACAACAATGACTATTATTAATAAAAAGATCGGTGTATGAATGTGCAACACTGACGCTTCCGTAAAAATAATCGATGGTGAAGGATTGGTGAAGGAATTTTTTTATATCTGGCTAATTTATTGCTTAAGAGTTAAAGCTGACATGCATGTTCATTTTGTTTTTTATTAAGTGTCCGATAAAGACGAAAACCTAATCAAATAATTCTCTCATAGATTTAAATAATCTAATTAGGTTTTATTTTCCATAAAGATAAAGAATAAAATAATATTTGACTTAAGATAACTTGCTGATAAAGACAATATCAAATGTTCTATAATTAAAATGAAATTTAAAACATTTATTAATATCTCATCATATGCACATAGATAAATAACTAAAAAAAAGGATGAGGAAATCAGTTTTGTAACTAAATTCTCATCTAACAAACACAGTAATTAATATAAAAAAAAACACAAATTGATATTTCCATACTATTGTATTGACATTGTTAGTTGAGAAAGTTGTGTTTTCATTAACTCACGAAACAAGAGTTTATTTTCAAAATCTATTGTTTTCATTAACTCACGACATTGTTAGTTGAGAAAGATGTGTTCTCATCAAATGCGTCTTTATTAACTCAAGAAACAAGAGTTTATGTTTCATGTTCGTGCATATATAGAAGGTGTCATATATGCAACATGCATGTAATGCTATATAATTTAATGTGTCAAAATTATTTAACAATTTATTTTTAAATATATAATTTAAATTTACAAAATTCTATGTTTCTAATTAACATATTTTTATTTATATTTTTTTAACATAATTATCATATTATTTATTTATGTATATACTTTTTAACAAATAATCAAAGTTTAAAAATATATTATAAATTTTGGAAGACTTAATTGTATTGTAAAATATCTACAATTTACTTAATTGGATTCCCTTATAAAATTTGTCAACAGATGCAAAATCCCGATTGAAATCACATTTCATATAACTTGTGATGTCCTTTAGAATTCTCCACCTTCTTGCATTATGTTGTAATGATTAAATTTGTATTTGTAAAAACTTGAAAGTTTTTCAGTTTTAACTTGATTTTATTAAAAAAATTAATGTATTACATGTGTTCAATCCAAAAGAATATATTTTTAATTATGATATTTGAAAAAAGAACAATTAAGAAAAAAAAATGCAAAATAGAATGAAAAATAAAACAATAAAAAATATAAAAAATAAATATAATTATTAAATAAAATTCACATAATACACATAAATTATTATTTTTAAAAAAAATTCAACCCTAATACACTATTTATAAATGTACAAATAAAATTATCTGAATTAATTTCACATAGTTTATTTCTCTGTGCATGTGGTTCTCCTCAACGTGGTGTTTAATTTATTTCATCCTCGCAGGATAGATACGATATACTTTGATTATATTAACAACACTGCCCGTAAAACGATATTATATAATATATAAAATAAATGGAGATTGTACTCCTAATTTTTTATATAAATAGTCGGTGTTGGTTATCAACGCTAACGATTTTTACAAAAACAGTCAGTGTTGGTATTCAACATTTTCAACACCGGTGGTTTATAAAAACAGTCAGTGTTGGTACTCAACACTGACACTCTAAAAATAGTCAGTATTAAACACCAGCACTGACTGTTTTCAAAAGCGTCAGTGTTGTGCACTAATATTGACGCTTTAAAAATAATCAGTGTTGGTGTTCAACACTAACTGTTTTTAAAGTATCAGTGTTAAACAAGAACGATAACTATTATTTAATAAAAGAGTCAGTGTAGTACGAGCAGCACTGTCATTTCCTTTAGGACAGTCGAAGGTTAAAAGTCAGTAAAGAGATTTTTTATACTAATGTATGTTGTAATGGGTAAATAAAAAATTAAAGATTAAAATAGTGTCTATGATATCAGCAGCACTATAGTGTTTAGAACCTCGGTGGACGAGAGATTCGACGAGATAAAATTGTGACGGTTTAATATCTGGAATTGGAATTTTGACTCAAAGATACAAATTCCAATTCAAGTCAAATTCCAATCGGACGGTCAATACAAAAGATACAAAGGATGGAAGGCACAATGTTCGGATCTCCTGAAGTAACCCAATTTTTTAGGAGGAATTTCATGTATCCCCTCGAAAACTTCAATATTATCTATTTTCTCCTCAAAAGTTTGAAATATCATATTTACCCTTCAAAATTATAAAAACTCACATATTTACTCAAAAGTAATAAAATAATAAAATTTAACACTTAAATTTACCAAACAATATTAATTAATAAAGAAAAGACCATTATACCCCTAAGTTGTCTCCGTTCTCACTCTGTGCCTTTCCAATTGCCTAGCGCCAAATCACACTCCAATTCCCTGGCACCAAACAAAACTGCTCTGATTTATTACTTGAAGTTATTGCAATAAAATTTACTTTGTTTAAATTTGAGGGATGGAGATGGCATTAGAAGCATCGTCAATTTCGATGGAAAAAGGGAGATGAGCTCCAGCAATTGATATCCTGAATTTGATTTTTTTATTTTTTTAAGATTTATACAACTGAATTTATAACTCAGTTAGGTTTTCTTCATTACATTTATTTAACTGAATTTATGTGTATCTTTGCATATCTAGTGCTCACAGCAAAACTTCTCACGCATGAAGTGATGAGTAGAAGAAGATTTCATTGTGACTTGAAGTGTGTCACATGCGAGACATGGCCGATTGAAACAATGTCACACACATGTTCTTTTGTTGCTGCAGTGTGGGACAGTTACATTCATATTGGGCATGCGCATAATGTGGCCGCAGCAGTTTAGGAAGGTTTTTTCTTTGGATTAAGCACTGCTAGGTGCTGTACCAGTGTTGGTACCGGTAACTGGTACAATGTAGTGGTTGGCTTAAGCACTAAGGTGTTGTACTAGTTTTGGTGCCGATCACTTGTACAGGGTAGTGTTTGGTTTGTTTTATTTATTGAAGGGGATGCCCTCATTGAGAATTGTAAAATTGCCTTGAGGTAGTACAAATTGACAACCATTGTCAATCTTTAAAAAAAAAAGAAAAAAGAAAAGAATGTAAGTTCACGTCAGAACTGATACAACTTTATACATAGGTGTGTGACGACACAGAAAGAGATTATAAGTGTCATGCATAAAAATGGAGAATTCAGGATTGAACAAATCATAATATTAACTCATTCTCGACCAAAATTCCATAATTGATTTATCTCCTTAACAGTACCACCATATTACAAATCAAGTCACTATATCAGTACCCTCCTAATACAAATCAAAAGCCCCAAAACACGCCATTGCAGTACCAACAAGTTTTTCACATACAAATTGTCAAGTATGCCCAATCATAATCACAACCAAAAATTAAATCACATCATAACTATTAGACAATCAAACAAAATCAACTCATGGCATCACATAGTTTCAACTTCTTACTCCTACATGCTTGTGAATTATTTCCTCGTACCCTAATAAAAAAGAAAAAAAATGTCAGGATTTATAAGCTATAAGGGATCCATAAATATGGAGATTTAATTTCTAAAAAAATTAACCAAATGAGAACATAGACAAGGGATAACCTTTTAGTAATTGATGGTTGAGAATAACCAGATTCAAATACTTGAGATGTAGTCACAAGAGGGGCTGGGTTCTTGAGATGTAGTCACGAGAGGGCCGGGTTATTACAGGTTCTAAACAAGTTCCCAAATAGATGTTCAAAACATACTAATGTAATTACTTCTAAACCATGAAACTTTTTACTGGTACAAAAAGGAATCGACACTGGGCAGAGCAGACAAAAAGGAGCAATTCAAGTCTGATGCACTATCGGAGAGGCACAGAACATACAAAGATAGGGGCGAGGATGCCATATGCAAGAGGAGCAAGGCGCCAGGTTTTCTTTTGGAGCAATTTTTGTTTGGCGCCAGGAATTGGAAAGGCACAGAGGGGAGGATCTGAATTCCAGAGAAAAGGAGAGAACGAAGAGGGGTATGATGGTCTTTTTTAATTAATTAATATTGTTTGGTAAATCTAAGTGTTAAGTTTTATTATTTTATTATTTTTGGGTAAATATGTGGGTTTCTATAATTTTGAAGGGTAAATATGATATTTTAAATTTTTGAGGGAGAAATACGTAATATTGAAGTTTTTGAAGGGGAAACATGAAATTCTCCCAATTTTTTATGTTAGATCGGGACCATCAAATTCAAGGAGCTCAGTACTCTCCATCTCAGACCGAATTAGCCGAATTCGAATCCAATGGTCAGGATCTAAACTCACAAATTGAGTTAATTTAGGGGATCCGGACCCGACCCAATGAATTTTTTTTTATAAACTGTAATTAAAAAAAGAGTGGGGTTAAAATGCACCCTCTTTTTTGTGCTCCAAACGTGCACCCTTTCCTCGTTTCTTCATTTTTAAAGTTCAAATAGTTGATTTGAATCTACCAACGTGTTCTACATATTAAAATGTGCTTGGAGACCAAATTTTACATTTTTTGGAAATTTTTTACTATTTTTTCAGAATTTTTTATTAAACTTAACAATAATAAAAAAATTCAGCACAGTGATGATTTTCAAAAATTCTGAAAAAATAGTAAAAAATTTCCAAAAAATATAAAATTTGGTCTCCAAGCACATTTTAATATGTAGAACACGTTGGTAGATTCAAATCAACTATTTGAATTTTAAAAATGAAGAAACGAGAGGAGGGTGCACGTTTGGAGCACAAAAAGGAGGGTGCATTTTAACCCCACTCTTAAAAAAATAAATTATGAAACAAACATCATTATTTCTTTTTTCACAAAAACCATACGAATTGAAATGCCATTTAATTTGGTCTGAATTTTTTTTCGAGACCGAAATGAGAATTCAATTCGAGATCTTTTCATAATTTTTCAATGTATTTCTTTATCAAAATTTATGAAAATGATTCAGACTGGATTGCCATTTTAGTGTCAAAAAATAGAATTGAAATGAAACCTCGGTTGTTATCAAAATCCTCTTGTTAAGGAAATGACGTTAGAATCGGTTTAATCTGAGAATAGGATTACAGTTCCAAACCCAATTGATTTCCCTGATCTGCTGAAGACTTTTTCGCTGTGCGGTTATCAATCGTTTCTCTGAAAAGTACTTCTGTATAGAAAACATGTCGCAGCTCACTTTGGAGCATAGTGACAAGGTACGCGTTTTTATTCGCGTTTAATTTGTGAATAATTCGTTTTTTTGATATTATCGAACCAAACACCGTATTAAACGTTGACTGAATCTTTGACTGAATAAAACGAGATTAAAACGCGAATTTTATGAATTATTCGCGTTTTTTACGTAAAAATTCGTCTGAACTTCTACTCAAAAACCTTCTCCTCAGTCCTCACGTGGCCTGGCAGAGGGGAAAGACGTGTGGATATCAAGTCTCTCCTCACGTGGCATTGTCAGAATTATTTGAGTGGATATCAAGATCTTCTGTGGCTACGAATTACATAAATTTTGTATAACAATTTAAATTTGAGTGGTTTCTTTTTGCTTCCTGGTTATATACTTGTACCGAATCATTCCCGAATTATATCCGAATTATACCCGAATCACAAATTTTTGACCTCGCCAAACCGAACCCGAACTATTCATTTGTCACTATGCTTTGGAGTCATAAAATAAAGTAGGTACGTCAACACACACATAGTTCAAGCCACAGTGGATCTTTTTTTACAATAAGAACGTAGTGCTTAAAACTAATTACAATATACAAATTGAAATTTAGTTAAAAGTAAAACTAACTATCATGAATTTGTCTGTCTTGTGCCGTGTTAGTGCTTCTCATACTCAACTAACCTCATTTTGTGCAATTTATTAATTTTACTTCCTTCATTAATTTAATTATAAGGCCTTACCTATAAGCTATAGGCTATGACCCTTTCTAATTCAATGTACTGGAAGGTTGCACACTATATAACTTTGCTTCCCTTTCAATTACATGGCACCTCACATGTCTTTCTTCTTCCTCAGATCTGAATGTAAGTGCTTTCCAATCTTTTATTCAAATAAAACTTTCATTCATGCACCTTTTATTTGCCCCATGCAAATTTCAAGTCAGACTCAATAAAGTAGGTACGTTAACATGCTGAGAGCGTATTCTCTGAGATATCTCATATTTTGTGTGACCGACGTGTCCAGTGCCTATTCGAGGTAGTTTAGGGGGCCAATACTATTTGAACTTTGAATCGTGCAGAAAGTACTTTAATGGTTGTGATGTCCTGAAAAGTCACGCAAAATATGAGATATCTCAGATGATGCGAATTCTAACATGCCCGCATCCCCACAGAGATAATTCTTTATTTTCTTTTTATAATAGCCCGTAGCTCACTCAAAGACAAGGAGAAAACAATTTTCTTTTGGCTTGAATCATGCCCGTAGGCCAGTTACAATACTCTCTTGTCAGATGACGCAAGACTGCACTTTTTTTTTATTATTTAATATCTAATCCACTTAAAATGATTTTTGGTTTTTAATTCCACAAACCGATTATCAAGTCCGGTTTTTATTTATTGAATTTTCTGTGGCATAACAAGAAGGAAATAGGTTCAAATAGATTCAAATTCGATACCAAGTATCGTATTCGGTTTTCAAATTTTCATACCCAAAATAATATTATTTTCGGTGGAGATAACTTATATAAAAAGGATTGTAATCACGTTAATTTCGTAACTTTTCAAGATTTGATGTTGCTTTTTAAAAAAAAAAATTAATACAACTCCATAGGTGCTACTGTCATGTGACACAGAAACAGTTATGGGTGGATATATATATATTTTTTTGAAATTTATGGCTGGATATTGAGAAGGAGAAAACTCAACGCACGTGCCGACGCGTAACCAAATGGATGTACTGCTCTTTTCTTTTCTTTTTTATTTTTTTATTAATTAAAACAAAGTTTCGAAACGGGATGAAATAGTGATTTTTAAGACTAAATAATCACATAATTGCCTTAACTAAAGAATTTGTATTACAAAGTCATTATACCAAGTATTAAAAATCAAGCATATTAATTAAATTAAATTAATGCTTAATTTACTCATGATAATTCCTTTTCAAGATAGGCAGCCTACCACTGATTTAAGCTTGAATTGCTTTGATTTAAGCCTGATTTAAGCTTGTTGGCAATGTTGCTGAAGAGCAAATTTTCTTAATTTTATACATATCTATAAAATAAATGCATCTACTTGAGTCTGCATCGTCTGCATTAACTCAAAAGAGCATCTTTTGAGTTAATACATATCGGCTATCCGATTGTAAACGGACCCCATCCAGCCCCAACCTAAAACATAGGGGTCTTTAATATTAGCATGGATCTAATTTGCATGAATTTTGAATCTGATCGGACGGTTCATATGCATTAACTCAAAAGAATTTTGTTTCTGTTAATGCAGAGGATAAAAATTCTTACATATTAAAGTACTTGTTCATTATCTAGCATGCCAGAGGGAGAATTTGAGAGGGTGAAGGCAATCATGTTTGGGATCATAACATGGCTGCAGTCCTGGCTAGAGAAGGTTGAGTATGAGTGGGCAACACTACTGCTGGGTGACCACAACTCGCTGTTGCACCGGGATTTTGTATTCATAACATGCTGCTGGCTCTTCGGATCAGTTCGGATCGTCTGCCACAGCCATGAACATAACATGCAACAATCGGCAATCTTCTACTTTTTCCAACTCGTCTCCGCCATGATTACTGGTGTTTTCTCTATGCTGCACCTCTTCTACTCTCATGCTTTTGGCATTTCATCAGCCATGCACACGTATCAGACAACCCGTCACTTGCCTTTAGTGTTTTTCTACATTGTCTCGCTCGCACAAGCACTAATGCTACTTGCTCGCTGCTGCCTGCTTAGAGGATGAGCATGTGACATGAAGCTCATACAGTTGTTAATTAAGGTTTAATTAGACTGTTTAGTGTGTTCTATTCCTTAGCTAGATTGTTTTGTAATATTCAGACTTTGATCTTCTTACTATATATTGCTTAGGTCTATCGGTCTGTTATACTAGGATTATTTTTCTAGTTTAGTCAGCCTTTTATATTGTTGCATGCTAGTTCTATGCTTAGACTTAGTGATCTGTATTGATTCACTAATTGTATGTTATCAAACCACTACAGCAGAAAGGATTTTCTGCGACCGGTATCAGCAACCAGCGCTAATACTGGTCTCTGATGCGAAATTTTTCCAAAAAATTAAAAAAATTCATTTTTCTTCAGGTGACCAGTGACATCAGCGACTGTATCAGCGACCGGCGTCATGACCGGTCGCTGAAAGTTTTTTTTTTTTTTTTTAGTGTCGCTGAAAAAAACAAAACAAAAACGCGGCGCTGAAAAGTCGGAAACGCGCGCCACTCCGCCAGCCCAAATCAAAACCCTATCTCTGCCCCGATCAAAACCCTTCCCGCGCACCACCCCTCCCCCCCCACCAGATTGCCTGAGCGCCGCCGCTCCGCTTCGCCCAGACCACTGGAGCCCCGCCTAAGCTCCGCCAGCCGTTCTCCCTCTCTCTAGCGAGCGGTCAGATCCGCCGGGTCTCTTTCTGCGCACCTCTCCGCCAGCCCTAAGAGAGCAACGGATCTGAGATTGGGAAATCAAGTTGAGGTATTCCTTTAACTTCTTTATGAGTTTTGAGAAATCACGTTGAGGCACGTTTTTTGGTTTTACTGGTATTTGATCTGTACCAGTTCGAATTGATCTATAACAGTAAGTATAATTGGGTATTAGAGGTGTTACAACTGACTGTTTAATGGAACTAGATGTTAAGATATTTCCTTGAATCTTAGCCATGGTAGCACTCTAAGCTCTTTACGGTTCTTGTCTTATTGGGTAATTTTCTCAATTTCTCTTGATTGTGCTTTTTCTATCAAGATTAGGGTTCTAATTATAACCTTAGAGAAATGGAGCACACAAATGCTATATTGCTGTAAATTTAGTTCAATGAGTGATTGAAAGTCTTATTCCTTTTTATTGTCTTCTTTATTGAGTTTAAACCTTAACTTGGTGCCGATGCCCTTTTGGTACTGATTTCTCTCCAACCAAAGAGTTGAGACTGATCAATTGATGACTTGGCATCTCTCGACATTGTTTGATAATGTGTGTAATAAAGGTCAGTTTCATTGCTCTTGTGCAGTTTCAATCAACAATTATACCTAATTGTACAGAGAAGTCCCAGGAAAAAAGACAAAATAAATAATATGATATTTCTAACTTAACACTGAAATGTTGATTTTATATAGTATCTCATTATAATTGGTCTATGTTATCTAAATAGGAGCAAAGAACAAACAAAAGAAGCGCAAGCTACAACAAAAATATGAGCAAAGAGGAGTTAAAGGATCAAGTATACCTTCCCTTTTGTGTTGAAATTGAGGTACCTTTTAATTATTTTATGAGCTATTTATTATCATATCTGTTTATTATTATTTTTTTTGATTATGTACATAACAACCCTTGCTAAAGAATATCACTAATTAGTACATTTTTGGACTAAATTAGTGATTATATATTCTGAATATCACTAAATTAGTAGTTTTTTTGATGCAAACCCTAACATTTATGATGATGTGTATCTTTTATGATTAATGCAAAGTATTTTGAATTTTCTATATGTCTTGTATATATCGATATCAATATTTATGTTTAAATTTATTTGTATGTTTTATATTGTATGTTGGTACATGTCGTACCTGGTGCAAATTTAAATAACAAAAGAAATCTCAAAAACCAGGCATAATACTTTCTGCGACCGGTTTTGACTATCAGCGACCGGTTTTTCCGGTCGCAGAAATTTTTTTATGACGTCAGCAAAAATCAACAGCGACCCAAAAAAATTGGTCGCAGAAAAAGTATCTGCGACCGGGTGACGTCTTTCTGTGACCGGTGACGTCATCAGGAGAGTATCTGCGACCGGTCTTTCAGCGACCGTAAATAGTATCTGCGACCAGCGAATGGACTTTCTGCGACCGAAAAACCGGTTGCAGAAAGTCTGTTTTGCTGTAGTGAACTATTCCAGTTTTGTAATAAAACAGATGGGTTCATCCACTTTTGTCAAAAAAAAAAAAAAAGGTTTATCGCTGGTTGATTTCATGTTTTTGTTTTTAGTTTGTTTAATTAAAGAGTAGTAAGAAAGGGGCATGTCATTTTTTTTTTTTAAGAACCACATGTATTTACTTGGTTTTAATGAGATAAATTTCTTTGAATAAGGCACAGAGGCATCTCATTTTTTTTTGTTAATGTGGTCTGGACGTCTAGTAACATCCAAATTATGAACATATTTATTTTAATTAGAACGAAATGGACAATTCTTTTTCTTCCTTTCTCTTTTATCCCTCGTTATCCATCGAATCGGCTTCAAACGGCGAATTTAAACTGTTAAAACCTGCCTACCTCATAAGTCATGGGTCTACATGTAAAAAATAATAATAATTTTGCATAGAGTCAAAGTGGTAAAAAAAAGTTAAAAAATGAATGCATTAAAATTAATTAATTTACCTTCTAATTTTGACAGCTTGATTTTATACTAAATTAATTTGAATATTTAAAATTATCACATGTGGACACATCACTAGTAAGATAGATGGATTTCAACAATTTAAATTTGTCATTTGAAACCGATTCGATAGGTTTTAGACTTGAGTTGGTGAACATAAGAACACCCTAGTTCTACTCCAAATATCCGTCTCAAGCGGTCAAAAGATGATGAACCGTATATATGTCAGTTAGATTTTTGGACCGAGTTCAGCTGGCTGATTTATCTAACATTGGTTGTGGTTGAGAATGACATTTGGGGATTGTATGTCTTATGTAATTGCATACTTAATCTCATACAAATTTGGTACTAGGAGGATTTAAAATGACTTCAAAAATTTCCCTGTGCATCTATTTGGACCAAGAGCTTTGTTATTGGGCCATGGGCCGTGATTCAATAACTGGTTCAAATTCTTAATGGGTACACTATCTGCTATATGACAAATATATTTCACTGCCAAGTTGCTGTATGAGCAAATCTATTTGGCCCAAGAGAGCAAAAACTTTCTCCTTACTCGTTTCTGTTTAAAAGGTTACAAAGCATTAAATTAGAAATTAAATTTTAAAATTATGATTTATGTAGTAATGAGTAAATAATAAATCAAAGGTTTAAATAGCGTTTATCGCATCCTAGCGGCACTATATATAGGCAACGAGAGATTTGACGAGATGTATAAATTGTGACGGTTTAATATCTGAAATTGGAATTTTGACTCAAAGATACAAATTCCAATCGGACGGTCAATACAAAGGATACAATGGATGGAAGGCAAAATGTTCGGATCTCATAAAGTAACTTAATTTTTTATGTTAGATCAGGACCATCAAATTCAAGGAGCTCTGTACTCTCCATTGAAGACTGAATTAGCTAGATTCGAATCCAACAGTCATAATCTAAATTCAAAAATTAAGTTACTTTAGGGGATCCGGACCCGACCCAATAAATTTTTTATATAAACCATAATTAAAAAAAAATTATGAAACCAACATGATTAATTTTTTTTCTTTTTTTTTATAAAAACCATAAGAATTGAAATGCTATTTCTGTCTGAAATTTTTTTTTGGGACCAAAATAGAAATTCGGTCTAAGATTTTTTCACTATTTTTTAACGTATTCTTTTTCTTAAAATCTGTAAAAACAATTCAGGCCGAATTGTCATTTCGGTCCAAAAAAATGGGACCGAAATGACTTCTCAGTTCTTATTATTGAATCTTAGAACTTGTAAATCCTCTTGCTAAAGGAAAATGATCGGAAATGACGTTAGAATTTTTTTAATCCGAGTATAGGATTACAGTTCGAAACCCAATGATTTCCGAGTATGTAAGAATTGAAATGATATTTCTTTCTGAAATTTTTTTTTTCAGGACCGAAATAGCAATTCGGTCTGAGATTTTTTCATAATTTTTTAATGTATTTTTTTTCTTAAAATCTGTAAAAATGATTCAGGCCGAATTATCATTTCGGTCCAAAAAAATAAAACCGAAATGACATCTCGGCTCTTATTATTGAATCTTAGAACTTGTAAATCCTCTTGCTAAAGGAAAATGATCAGAAATGACGTTAGAATTTGTTTAATCTGAGTATAGGATTACAGTTCGAAACCCAATGATTTCCGAGGACGTATCCTCTAAGATATCTCAACTTTTGCGTGACCGCCGTGTCCGGTGCCTATTCGGGGTAGCACAGGGGCCCAGTATTATTTGAGCTTCGAGATTCGTGTAGAACTTATTTGAACAGTTCATATTTTCCAAAAAGTCACGCAAAATATGAGATAGGATGCGAATTCATGATTTCCCTGACCTTTTCGATGTTCGGTTATCCACCGTTTCACTGAAAAGTACTTCTGTATAGAAAACATGTCGCAGCTGACTGTACTGATTCATACATGGTACGTCAACACACGCATAATTCAAGTCACATGTTAATCTCAGAGGATGCGTATTTACTCGTATTAACATGAATTTGTATCCTCTGAGATATCTCAAACTTTGCGTGACTTTATGGAAAATCTAAACCATTTAAATACGCTCTTCACGAATCTCAAAGCACGCAATACTGACCCCCACATCACCCCCGAATAGGGACCGGACACATCGGTCACGCAAAAGTTGAGATATCTCAGAGGATACGCACTCGGTTAACATGTACGCATCCCACACAGAAATAATTCTTCATTTTCTTTTTATAATAGCTCGTAGCTCCCACAAAGAGGAGGGGAAAACAATTTTCTTTCGGCTTGAATCATGCCCATAGCCATAGGCCAGTTACAATAATATTCTTCAGCTAAAATAAACAATACTCTTTTGTCAGAGGTTCATTTTACAAAAGAGATTCCTTGCATTTTCCTTATCATTTCATCAAGTACCAGTACCTCTATAACTTCCCGTATAGCAAGCGTGTTCTTCATAAAATACACCCCGTGACCCATCTCACTCTCTACAGAGAACTCGCTACATCATGTAATACACTAACCATTGTTAGAGAAATATTCGTAGTCATCTCTTGTAGCTAGTTTTCTAGCCATGTAGATCTCCCCGACTGCGTAAGTGCGCGTATGCTCTGAATTAACTCAAAAGGAAATCTTTTAAGTTAATCAATCTCAATCGTCCAATCTGTTTTCAAATTCGTAGAGTCTAGATCTGCACTAATTTAAAAGACTCCTATTTTATAAGCAACAGCCGAATCAATCTGTTGCTTATAAAAAACTTCAATTCCTACTTGCTCATTGTTACCTGCTTAGAGGGTGACCATGCAGAAACAAATCTGCTGTTATTCCAATCCCAACCGTTTAAAATTTTCAATGTGCAAATCTGAATGAATAGGTTTTTTTATGCACGAATCTCAAGGAAGATCAACAGTTGGGATTGGAATAAGTTTTTTTTTTTTTTAATTTAAGAGTAGTAAGAAAGTGGCATGTCATTTAGTTTGTTTTTATTTTATTTTGAACAACCACATGTATTTTGTTTATTTTAGTGAGATAATTTAGTTTTTTGAATAGGACACAGAGGCATCTCACATTCTCACTTTAATTAGACTGCTTGAAGCTGTAGCCCACCAATAGCAGTCCTCCTAATTAAATATATTACATAAATTAATAAATATATCAGTAAGACAAAGTATACTCGTTTCTGTTTAAAAATTGAGTTATAAAGCATTAAATTAGTAATTAAATTTTAGAAAGGTCTCAATTTACAAAGTAAACTACACGCAAGAGAAACTTAAATGGTGATTAATTAATTAATCCACTAAATTGGTGACTAATCTGCTAAATCATATGCTAAATCAGGTATCACACTTTTTTAAATATTTTAGCTCCAGATTAATTTACGAAATCACCAAAATAAATCCCATTTTTCAGTATTTAAGCGCAAGATTAATTCATGTAATCCGCAAAAGAAATCATCAAAATAAACTCTGAGTACTACAAAAATCAAAGTAATTAGTAATAAAATAATATTTTTGTTAAAATCATAAGAAAATAATTTTTTATTAATTTTGTAACATATGAAAACATTTACCTACATCATGTTTTAAAGGGTGATAAGGGAGCTTGTTGGAAAATCATTTTTTTTAATTGCACGAATATATTTGTAAATTTATAAAAATTTATGACTAAAATCTGACTGTACTGTATTGTACGAAGCTCACGTGCTTTGACAATATCATTAATTTTAGACAATTGTGATGAAAAAGCAATTCATATATAATACTTAACAATTATGTCAAAAAAACATTTTTTTTTCCTAGTATTGGCGTGTTGATTAACATATAATGATATTTTGTCATTATAAATGTATATATTACCTACACACATATAATTATTGGGTAAAGATTTTAACAGAGCTGTTTTGGCTACATACAGCGCACAGACCAGATGCTTCTTCCTTTTGATTCTATAGTCGGTATGCTGCATGGAGCCAAAACTACTCTGTTAAAATCTTTACCCTAATTATTTATTGTTAACAACATAATTTGATTTTTACTTTGTGCAACTGTGATGTTATGAATTTTCTTAATGAGTTTGTTGGTCAATTCAATAATTAGTATTTAGCTAATATGACTTAATATTTAACTAATTGTAACTAATATTTAGTGAGTTAATATCTTAATTAATTGAAGTAAGCCTTTTTTTTTTGGTGAGAAAAGCCTGTAGGGCTCTTGTCAGTTCATAACACAGGCACTTGCAAGTGGAAAACAACAGCAAACACAGCTAAAAATTAATTTAGTGAAAACTTCTGAAAGATTCATGACAGCAAAATTGAGCAAGAATTATTAGTATTATTATTTAACAAAATAACTAACGTCCGTATAAGAAGGATTACTACACAATATATATATTCTACTTGACTACTTCAACACACACGCACACACACCAAAAGAACAAATTCTCACACTCACAAACACAGAGATTGCACACAATATGTATCTTGCTCATGGTTACCCTCAGTTGAACCAATAATAATCAATTCCTTACCCTCGTCTCTTATCAGAACTCGATCCAGACCCAACACCAGAACCAACAATTAGAGGAACCAGCCGACGACCCCACACCGGACGAACCAGAGCCAGTAGAGCAGTGGCGTAGTCAGGATTTGAGTCAGGGGTGGGCAGAAATCGGATTCGAATATTTTTTTTAAACGGGTTCGGATTCGAATCGCCTTCATAATTTTCTTTCCGCCTTCGTCCGCCTACCAAATTGCATTCTACCTATCGAATCGGTTGTAAAATTGCATGTGCATTACCGAATTGAACAAAGATTTTAAAATATATTTCTTTCTTAATTAGATTAAACAACTCACAAATCATCTCTGAAATATGAATTGACAATTGATACTCCGAATTGAATCCAAGTAGGCAAAATCAAATTCAGGGGTAAGCAAGACCTATCGAAGAACCTAGTCAAAAAAAAAAGAAAAAATTCCAGGGGTAGGCAGCTGCCTACCCCTGTGCCACTGTGGCTCCGCCGCTGTAGCAAAGGAACTAGCACTAGACCTGGCAGAGGAACCCAACCCGGATCCTACTGAGATTGAACCCGAATTAGAGTTAGACCGAGAAATAGAACCAGTCAGGGTAGAAACTGAGCTGGACTCAGAACTCGAACCGGATGCAGACACGGATCCTCCACTGACATCAATAATTTTATTTTGACATATAAATTTAATTTTTTTACATGCATGCATGTAGTGAAAATAATACATACCACATCCAATAATTCTATTTTGACATATAAATTAATTTTTTTTATTATTAAAACTATAAAATGTAGAAATATATATAATATAGGCACAAAAAAAATAAAAGCATTTAAATTCTTCTCTTAATTACTTTTAGATCAAAATTATTATTTCAGGCATCTAAGCTCTTGTATGCTCATAACACAAGCACTTTGCATGTAGAGAAAAAACAACAAACACATCTAAAAGTTACACTGATTACTTCAAAAAGTATGACAACAAAATTGAGCAAGAACTTTTACTTAACAAGACAAACAAATAAGTACCTAAAAGGCTTCACAACATATTCAACTTCAACACACACACACTTGAAAGTTTGTGCGTGCCCACTTCAATATTTGTGCAGATCAAGTGCGCACTAATAAAAAACTAAATGACATGTCGTTTTTTTACCACCCTTCAATTAAACAAACTCATATCCAAAAAGAAAAACATCAAGTTATCAAAGCATCAAGGAAATGTTTATTAATACGAGTTCCATGTCGCATGCGCGCTCAGCCTCTCTGTAAGTAACAGCGAGCTAGTAGCATCAGTGCTTGTGCGAGCGAGACAACATAGAAAAAAATTAAAGGCAAGTGACGAGTCGTTTGATACGCATGTATGGCAGATATGTCGAAAGCATGAGAGTAGAAGAGGTGCAGTGCCGAGAGAACACCAGAAGTCATTGCAGAACCGAGCTGGAAAAAGTAGAAGAGCGCTGATTGTTGCATGTTATGTCCATGACTGTGGCAAACAATCCGAACCAACCCAAAGAGCCAGCAACATGTTATGAACACAAAATCCCGGCGCAAAAGCGAGTTGTGGTCACCTAGTAGTAGTGTTGCCCACTCGTACTCAATCTTCTCTAGCCAAGATTGCAGCCATGTAATGCAGCCATGCAGAAGTATTGCGTTCCCCCTCTCTAATCTTACCTCTGCCATGCTGGATAATGAACAAGTACATGAATGTCAGTGGGTGCATTTATTAATTTGATAGCTGTAAGAGGGAAGAGTTCTTATGCCATACATTAAGTACGTAGAGGATCAGACACAGGAACCTGTGTGTGTAATGACTTCTAAATACAAATTATATAGTTATAAGGCAATTATATATGTGAATGTAAATGAGTTAATAATATAAGTTTGTAGATATGGATGGTTTCAGTTTTTGAAACGGGAGGCATTGAATTATCTGTGTGTGTTAAATTTTGAAGACAAATCATCTAAAAATTACTACTGCTTTCCGTCACGAAACATTTTTATTGATAAGAAGAATAAATATATACATAAATTTCTAAAATAAAATAAAAATTATGGATATATATACCTGAACCAGAAGATAGCGGCGAGGTGAAATTAGTAGCTTCTTTCTAAGCTGCTATAGTTACTAGTAGTTAGAGAATGGAAAAAGCTCAATCCTTTATATAGAGAAAAAACAAAACAGTCAAGTTATAAAAATAAATAAATAAATAAAACAGAGTCACTGTATGAATCCGCATCATTATTGGTTCAATAAGAATTTTGGAGAGGTCACCTAATCATTTTAAACGGTATTGTTTACCGGGAAAAAAAAGGAAATTATTGGAGAGTAAAAAAGAAAGTGATTGAAAGTTTTTTTTGAAAGAGAACAAATTAAAATCATAAGGTGAAATTTAAATTGATGTGAAGGATTTTTCTTTCGTAATTGAGGTTCGATTTTTATTCATCGACTATTTACAAATTATTAAATTATTTTCATTGTACCTTTTAGATGAAGGTTACTTTTAATATATTATTTTCATACTAAATTTTCTTTTAGATTTTGAATTTTTGTAAAAAAAAAATTAAAATTATGATAAAAATGATATGTTTATAAAATTATAGAAGAGATTATTTAAATTTTTGTATATAATTTGAATTCAGGTAACATTATGTCTTAAAAGAAATATCTTAGACTTATTTTTCCGACATTTTTATCAATATCTAATTTAAAATATCATTTTTTTTAATTTTTTGAAATCATGTAATTTGGGAGAGTTTTGAATTATATTTTAAACTGGATATTAATAAAAATGTCAGCTTATTTTTAAGGCAAAAAAAAGAAAATAGTTAGTAAAGAATCATATTATCTTATATTATATTAATTTTGGTTTTTATTTTAAAAAAAAATTATGTAATATTTATATAGTTAGCCCCTCCTATACTTAAAATCGAGTTCCGCTCTTGTGTCCAACCTGCCTTTTCGTGTCAAGTTTCTAAAAAAGCTTGTTGGAAACATATTACAGTAATAAAAAAATAGAGTAATTAATTTTATCAACTAAAGTACCTAGTAACAAAATTAACTTATTGACCTAAACTTACATCTAGAATAATTAATATTCAACAAAAGTATCTAGAATAATTAAATTGTGATCATATACAGTATCAAAAAAAAATATTATATGATTGTTATGTATATATACCGACACAACATTTAATATTTCATATAGAAGTAAAAATTATTGATGATTATTAAATTATATTATACTTGTCTTAAAACAAACTTAGTAAAAATTTAATTGCAATTTAACTGGTTCAAGCAAATGGAGTTTTTCAAATTATCAAACCTTCTTCCTTGTTCCCATTCTAACGAATATGACGTAGCATCCTCAATTTTCTGTACACACTTCCCATGTAGTTATCCATGTAACGGTAACAGAGCATAGTATTTTACATAACCAATGTAGATAAATCAACCAGCTGAACTCGGTCCAAAAATCTAAGCTCATCATCTTTTGACCGCTTGAGATAGAGTATTTGAACAACACTAAGTGTAATCTTTGGATGTTTTATTATAAAACAACTACGAGAGAGAGAGAGTATTTGAACTTTTTAATCTCAGATTGAGGGATAACGAGGGATAAAAGAGAAAGGAAGAAAAAGAATTGTCCATTTCGTTCTAATTAAAATAAATATGTTCATGATTTGAATGTTACCAGACGTCCACAGTCCCAGACCACATTAACAATAAAAAAATGAGATGCCTCTGTGCCTTGTTCAAAAAAATTTATGTCATTAAAACCAACTAAATACATGTGGTTCTTCACAAAAAAAAAAAAAAACTAAAACTAAATGACATGCCCCTTTCTTATTACTCTTTTATTAAACAAACTAAAAACAAAAACATGAAATCAAACCATCAATGAAACCTTAATTAACAGCTGTATGAGCTTCATGTCACATGCTCATCCTCTAAGCACGTAGCAGCGAGCAAGTAGCATCAGTGCTTGTGCGAGTGAGATGGCATAGAAGAAAAGTAAAGGCATGTGACGGGTCGTCTGATACGTATGCATGGCTGATGAAATGCCAAAAGCAGAGAGAACACCAGTAGCCATGGCGAAGATGAGTTGGAAAAAGTAAAAGATTGCCGATTGTTCGTGGCTGTGACAAATGATCCGAACCGACCCAAAGAGCCAGCAGCATGTTATGAATACAAAGTCCCGGTGCGGTAGCGAGTTGTGGTCACCAAGCAGCAGTGTCGCCCACTCATACTCGACCTTCTCCAGCCAAGATTGCAGCCATATTATGAACCCAAACAGAATTGCCTTTACCCTCTCAAATCCTCCCTCTGGCATGCTAGATAATGAACAAGTTATACATGAATGTCAGTGGATGCATTTATTTGATAGATATGTATTAAATTAAGAAAATCTCCTCTTGAGCAACATTGCCTAAAACAAGCTTAAATCAGGGGTAGGCTGCCTATCTCGAAAAGCCAATAGTTATAAGTTCTATAGTTAATATGCTTGATTTTTAATTAGTTGGTATAATGACTTGTAATACAAATTCTATAGTTGAGGCAATTATGTGATTATTTAGTCTTAAAAATCACATTCACTGTTGCATCCCCTTCCGAAACTTTATTTGACTAAATAATACTTAAGATCCTAAGAATTAACAAAGAAATCATAAATACACCTGAACCAGACTGATTTAGAAGATCGCAGCGAGGTGAAATTAATGGCTTCTTACTAATAAGCGGAGTAGTAAGACTGTAAGAGATGGAAAGAAGCCTTCTGTTATATTATATAGTGCAAAAAAACAGAGCAGGACATGCATTTCGTATGTAAATAAGAAAAGATCCTCTGTGACTTGAATTATGTGTGTGTTGACGTACCTACTTTATTTATAACTCCAAAATGAGCTGCGACATGTTTTCTATACAGAAGTACTTTTCAGAGAAACCGTGGATAACTGCACGGAGAAAAAGTCTTCAGGGAAATCGTTCGGTTTCGAGCTCTTATCCTAAACTCGGATTAAACAAATTCTAATGTCATTTCCAATCATTTTCCTTTAGCAAGAGGATTTACAACTTTTAAGATTCAATAATAAGAGCTAAGATGTCATTTCGGTTTCAATTTTTTGGACCAAAATAGAAATTTAGTCTGAGTCGTTTTTACAGATTTCGAGAAAAAAAAATATATTAAAAAATTGTGAGAAAATCTCGGGCTTATTATATTTTTAATGATCTGAAAAAATATGTTAAAACAAATTCTTCAGGGAAAGAGACAGGTGGATGAGTTAGCGACTCCGACTTGTATGTTTTTGTTGGTGTACCTGTTTTTATTATGTGGGAATTGGGATTGAAGGTGGATTATATTAGAATTTGGATTAAGGATTCATTACCTTAATCTTCCAAGTTGTCTCAATTGGGAGCGAAAAAGTCTTCAGGGAAATTGTTTTAACATATTTTTAATGATCGGAAATGACGTTAGAATTTGTTTAATCCGAGTATATGATTACAGTCCGAACGATTTCCCTGAAGACTTTTCCGCTGTCGAGGAATCAATAGTTTCTCTGAAAAGTACTTCTGTATAGAAAACATGTCGCAGCTCACTTTGGAGTTATAAATAAAGTAGGTACGTCAACACACACATAATTCAAATCACAGTGGATCTTTTTTTACTATATCCTTATTTACATTAGTGGATTGAATTCGGGTAGGGTACGGGTACCTCGGGTACGGGTAGGGCGGGTACGGGTAGGGCAGGTAGTTGGGTAGGCAGATACGGGTAGATCGAGTACGGCTTTAAAAAAGTGTACCCTATCCGTTTCGAACCCGTGCCCGTCCCGGGTAACGGGTACGGGTACCTCAGGTACGGGTAGTCATGTAGGGCGGGTAGGGTACGGGTATTTTTTTTTTCTTTTTGTTTTTCTTTTCTTTCTGTTTTTCTTTCGGTTTTTTTTTCTGTTTTTTTCTTCTGTTTTCTTTTTCTTTTTTTTTAGTTTTTTTTTTTCTGTTTTGTTTTTCCGTTTTTTTTTTCTGTTTTGTTTTTCCTTTTTTTATTTTTTTCTGTTTTGTTTAATGTTTTTTTTTCTGTTTTTTTAGTTATTTTTCTGTTTCGTTTTTCCGTTTTTTTTTTCTGTTTTGTTTAATGTTTCTTTTTCTGTTTTGTTTTTCCGTTTTTTTAATTTTTTTTCTGTTTTGTTTAATGTTTTTTTTCTGTTTTTTTTTTGTTTTTTGTTTTTTTTACAGTGTCGTACGAATATTATTACATGTTTATAATTCGATTTTTATAATATGAATAGTTCGATATTAAATAGAGTATATATAAACATGAAATTATCAAGTTGCAACTTTATAATTTATAAATGAATAAAATTTGTACCTTATATATAAAAATTATTTGTGCGAAAATTTGTTTATTTATACGGCTAAGTACAAATATATTTATTTATTTCTTTAAGCAAGTCATTTTATTTTATTTTCAAATTCTCATTCTAATTAAAACAATAAAATATAAATAAAAATATCTTAAATTAATTTATTACATTAAAAATAATTATGAATAATTTAAAAATAATAGATTAAAAAATAAAAGTTACCCTCCTCCTTTATTCCGGACTTGGGACCGGCTATGTAAAATAACATAGGTGGAGTTCTAGCTTTTTTTTTATTAGTAATTGTTCTTTAAAATGAATAATTTAAAAACTAATTGAAATGTTTAGAAATTATAATTTTAAAAATAACCATAAATATTAAAAGAGGTTAGAAAATTATACCGACACTACCTATCTAGTAGTTTGGATTCATATACCATTGTTCGCTTTCTTCCGCACCGTCTGAATCTGAATTAGCTTGGGGCTGCGGCTCGGTAACACTTTCTTCAGTATCAGCTGCGGATGATGATTCTTGATCTTGATGTTGGTTGCGCTCGTCAGCCTTAATCCAATCTTTCAAGCACACAAGTCTCTCAAAAACATGTGGACCCAATTTACTGCGTTTGTCGGAGAGGATCCTGTTCGCCGAACTAAAACAACTTTCTGAAGGGACGGTTGACACGGGTACAGCAAAGACGTCGCGGGCCATCATCGCCAGTGTTGGATAAGACCTTTCATTCCTCTTCCACCACGTCATGATGTCAACGTTTTCATTTTCGTTGCGCATATTTAAATAGCTCACTAACTCATTTGTGGATGCGTGCGGTTCGCTATCTAACTGAAAATCTGCTAACAATCTACTACTGCTAGTGCTCCTGAAATTGGAACTATTAAAAAATAAATAAAAAATTAGTGGACAAATAATGCAGATATTAAAAACAGAAATTAAAAAACAGAAATTAAAAACAGAAATTAAAAACAGAAAGTAAAAAACAGAAAAATAAATCTAATCTATTTAAAAAAAATCTAACATCTTTTCTAACCTATTAAAAATAAATCCGAATTTCAAATAAAAAATCTAACATATTCAAAAAACAAATCTAATTACTTCACAAATTTTTAAAAAAAATCTAACATCTTTTCTAACCTATTAAAAATAAATCTGAATTTCAAAAAAAATCTAACATATTCAAAAGAACAAATCTAATTACTTCACAAATTTTTTAAAAAAATCTAACATCTTTTCTAACCTATTAAAAATAAATCTGAATTTCAAAAAAAAAATCTAACATATTCAAAAAACAAATCTAATTACTTGACAAATTTTTAAAAAAAATCTAACATCTTTTCTAACCTATTAAAAATAAATCCGAATTTCAAAAAAAAAATCTAACATATTCAAAAAACAAATCTAATTACTTCACAAATTTTTTAAAAAAATCTAACATCTTTTCTAACCTATTAAAAATAAATCTGAATTTCAAAAAAAATCTAACATATTCAAAAAACAAATCTAATTACTTGACAAATTTTTAAAAAAAATCTAACATCTTTTCTAACCTATTAAAAATAAATCCGAATTTCAAAAAAAAAATCTAACATATTCAAAAAACAAATCTAATTACTTCACAATTTTTTTAAAAAAATCTAACATATTCAAAAAAACAAATCTAATTACGTCACAATTTAAAAAAAAAAACTAACATCTTTTCTAACCTATTAAAAATAAATCCGAATTTAAAAAAAAACTAACATATTCAAAACAGATATTACTTCACATCTAACAAATCTAACATAAACTAAAAAAATCTAACATATTCAAAAAACAAATCTAATTACTTGACAAATTTTAAAAAAAAAAATCTAACATCTTTTCTAACCTATTAAAAATAAATCTGAATTTCAAAAAAAAATCTAACATATTCAAAAAACAAATCTAATTACTTCACAAATTTTAAAAAAAATCTAACATCTTTTCTAACCTATTAAAAATAAATTCGAATTTCAAAAAAAAATCTAACATATTCAAAAAACAAATCTAATTACTTGACAAATTTTAAAAAAAACTCTAACATCTTTTCTAACCTATTAAAAATAAATTCGAATTAAAAAAAATCTAACATATTCAAAAAACAAATCTAATTACTTCACAAATTAAAAAAATCTAACATATTCAAAAAACAAATCTAATTACGTCACAAATTTTAAAAAAAAAACTAACATCTTTTCTAACCTATTAAAAATAAATCCGAATTTATAAAAAAAAACTAACATATTCAAAACAGATATTACTTTACATCTAACAAATCTAACATAAACTAAATAAATCTAACATATTCAATAAATCTATCAATCCTAACATAAAATAAATCTAAGAAATATAATTATTTAACAAATTTAACAAATCTAATTACTTAACAAATTTAACAAATCTAATATAAAATAAATCTAACAAATTTAACAAATCTAATTACTTAACTTTCAATAAATCTAACTTAAACTAAATTTACTCTACAAAAATAAATTAATCTAACATAAAATAAATCTAACCTTTAAATCTCGCGGAAAAATCTTGCGGGAGGTGCCGAACTTTGTAATTTCGATACCTTCGTAATTCTGTTTGCGTATTTGTAGAATGAATTAAATTACAACTATATAATTTTTTTTAAAAATAAATTGAGAAATTGAGAATAATGAAAATTGAGAGAATGAGAGTTTGAGATAGAATGTGGAGAGAAAGAGAGTTAGAGGGGGTGTATTTAAAGAAAAAATTGGAGGGGGGAATTAAATTCGAAATTAAAGAAAAAAAAACCGGGATTTGACCCGGGTGGGTCCGGCCGGGTTTGATTTGACCGGTCTAGGCCCGGTTTGTCTGAACCGGCGGCAAAAAAATTCAAATTTCAAATGAAACGGGTAAACGGGTAAAGGGTCACGAGTAAACGGGTAAAGGTCACTGGTAAACGGGTAAAAGGGTAAAGTTAGTTGGGTAAACGGGTGCGGGTACGGGTAAAACGGGTGCGGGTAGATGAGTTTCGGGTACGGGTAAAACGGGTACGGGTTGGGCGGGTTTGTTCCCGAATCAATGAGTCCGGTCCGTCTCAAACTCGTACCCGTGTACCCGTTTACCCGCCTATACCCGGGCACGGGTACGGGTACCTCAGGTAACGGGTACGGATCGGGTACAACGGGTCATACCCGTTCGGGTAAAAGCAAAAGTCTAATTTACATACCATATTTGATAAGTTTAATTGATAAGTTTAATGAGTTAAATAAATTATTTTCAATAAATTATAATATATATACATAACATGATACTACGTTTATTTTTTCTTAACGCATAAGCACTTTATATGTGTAAGTAACACATTTATTTAATAAAAAAATAAATTTAAGAATTAAATTTTTTCAAATCCTATTAAGTAATAACATATTATTTGAAAGGAATGAAATATTCTAACATAAATCACTAAATTTTCTTTATTATAACAACTTAGTTTCGAAATGAACATATCGTGCTAATTGAAAAAGTTACATCAGTAACTAATAAGAAAAATATATGGTATATAAATAACAAAAAAATTAATAATTTCAAATAAGAAGAATAAATATATATGAAAAATATGGGATGTATGTCCATGCACAAATAAAATTACAATATATGATTTATAAAACTTATTAATACACACTATCATAGAAAAAAAGTCAAGGTGAAAAATAAATATTCATTGAAATAAATTAGAAAACAAGCATCCGTTAAGTGTAATCTGTAAAAACATACAAGTCCGAGATTTTCCCACAATTTTCTAACATTTTTTTTTCTCAAAATCTGTAAAAACGACTCAGACTAAATTTCTACTTCGGTCCAAAAAATTGAAATCGAAATGACATCTTGACTCTTATTATTGAATCTTAGAACTTGTAAATCCTCTTGCTAAAGGAAAATGATTGGAAATAACATTAGAAGTTGTTTAATCTGAGTTTAGGATAAGAGCTCGAAACCGAACGATTTTTTTTTTTTTTTTTTTTTGGAATTCAACCGAACGATTTCCCTGAAGACTTTTTCTCCGTGCAGTTATCTACGATTTCTCTGAAAAGTACTTCTGTATAGAAGACATGTCGCAGCTCATTTTGGAGTTGTAAATAAAGTAGGTACGTCAACACACACATAATTCAAGTCACAGTGGATCTTTTCTTATTTACATACCAAATGCATGTGCTGCTCTGTTTTTTTGCACTATATAATATAACAGAAGACTTCTTTCCATCTCTTAGTCTTACTACTCCGCTTATTAGTAAGAAGCCATTAATTTCACCTCGCTGCGATCTTCTAAATCAGTCTGGTTCAGGTATATTTATGATTTGTTTGCTAATTTTTAGGATCTTAAATATTATTTAGTCAAATAAAGTTTCGGAAGGGAATGCAACAGTGAATGTGATTTTTAAGACTAAATAATCACATAATTGCCTCAACTATAGAATTTTTATTACAAGTCTATACCGCCTAATTAAAAATCAAGCATATTAAGTTATTAACTATAGAACTTATAACTATTGGCTTTTCAAGATAGGCAGCCTACCCCTTATTTAAGCTTGTTTTAGGAAATGTTGCTCAAGAGGAGGTTTTCTTAATTTAATACATATCTATCAAATAAATGCATCCACTGACATTCATGTATAACTTGTTCATTATCTAGCATGTCAGAGGGAGGATTTGAGAGGGTAAAGGCAATTCTGTTTGGGTTCATAATATGGCTGCAATCTTCTACTTTTTCCAACTCGTCTCCGCCATGACTACTGGTGTTCTCTCTGCTTTTGGCATTTCATCAGCCATGCATATGTATCAGACGACCCGTCACATGCCTTTACTTTTTTTCTATGCCATCTCACTCGGACAAGCACTGATGCTACTTGCTCGCTGCTACGTGCTTAGAGGATGAGCATGTGACATGAAGCTCATACAGATGTTAATTAAGGTTTCATTGATGGTTTGATTTCATGCTTTTGTTTTTAGTTTGTTTAATTAAACAGTATTAAGAAAGGGGCATGTCATTTAGTTTTTTATTATTATTATTTTTTTTTGAAGAAGCACATGTATTTAGTTGGTTTTAATGAGATAAATTTCTTTGAATAAGGCACAAAGGCATCTTATTTTTTATTGTTAATGTGGTCTGGACTCTGGCCGTCTGGTAACATCCACATCATGAACATATTTATTTTAATTAGAACGAAATGGACAATTCTTTTTCTTCCTTTCTCTTTTATCCCTCGTTATCCCTCAATCTGTGATTCAAAAGTTCAAATACTCTATCTCTCGTAGTTATTTTATAATAAAATATCCAAACATTACACTTAGAGTTGGTCAAAAGATGATGAACCGTATATATGTCAGTTAGATTTTTGGACCGAGTTCAGCTGGCTGATTTATCTAACATTGGTTGTGGTTGAGAATGACATTTGGGGATTGTATGTCTATGTAATTGCATACTTAAATCTCATACAAATTTGGTACTATGAGGATTTAAAATGGCTTGAAAAATTTCCCTGTGCATCTATTTGGACCAAGAGCTTTGTTATTGGGCCATGGGCCATGATTCAATAACTGGTTCAAATTCTTAATGGGTACACTATCTGCTATATGACAAATATATTTCACTGCCAAGTTGTTGTATGAGCAAATCTATTTGGCCCAAGAGAGCAAAAACTTTCTCCTTACTCGTTTCTGTTTAAAAATTAGGTTACAAAGCATTAAATTAGTAATTAAATTTTAAAATTATGATTTATGCAGTAATGAGTAAATAATAAATCAAAGGTTTAAATAGCGTTTATCGCATCCTAGTAGCACTATATATAGTGGTTAGAACCTTGGTAGAAATTATAAAGGCAACTAGAGATTTGACGAGATGTATAAATTGTGACGGTTTAATACCTGAAATTGGAATTTTGACTCAAAGATACAAATTCCAATTGGACGGTCAATACAAAGGATACAAAGGATGGAAGGCAAAATGTTCGGATCTCATAAAGTAACTTAATTTTTTATGTTAGATCGGGACCATCAAATTCAAGGAGCTCTGTACTCTCCATCTAAGACTGAATTAGATAGATTCGAATCCAACGGTCATAATCTAAATTCAAAATTTGAGTTACTTTAGGGGATCCGGACCCGACCCAATGAATTTTTTTTATAAACCATAATTAAAAAAATATATTATGAAACTAACATAATTATTTTTTTATTTTTTTACAAAAACCATAAGAATTGAAATACTATTTTTTTCGAGACCAAAATAGTAATTCTGTCTGAAATTTTTCACAATTTTTAATATATTTTTTTTCTTAAAATCTGTAAAAACGATTCAGGCCGAATTGTCATTTCAGTCCAAAAAAATAGAACCAAAATGACATCTCGGCTCTTATTATTGAATCTTACACCTTGTAAATCCTCTTGCTAAAGGAAAATGACAGTAAATGACATTAGAATCTGTTTAATCCGAGTATAGGATTACAGTTCGAAACCCAATCCCTGACCTTTTCGCTGTTCGGTTATCCACCGTTTCACTGAAAAGTACTTCTGTATAGAAAACACGTCACAGCTCACTTTTGGAGTCATAGATATTTTGCACGTACATCAGCACACACATAATTCAAGTCACAGTGAATCCGTATTTACTCGGGTTAACATACACGTATCCCACACAGAGATAATTCTTTATTTTCTTTTTATAATAGCCGTAGCTCACACAAAGACAAGTTAAAAACAATTTTCTTTTGGCTTGAATCATACCCATAGGCCAGTTACAATAATGTTATTCGGTTTTCCTCAAAAATAAACAATACTCTTTTGTCGGAGGTTCTTAATCCCATCACTTAATCAAGTACCAGTACTTCTATAACTTTCCGTATAGCAAGCGTGTTCTTCGTAAAATACAACCCATCTCACTCTCTACAGAGAACTCGCTACATCATGTAATACACTAACCTTTGTTAGAGAAATATTAGTAGTCATCTCTTGTAGTTTTCTAGCAATATAGTACTCTCCCCGACTGCGTGACTGCGCGTATGCTCTGAATTAACTCAAAAGGAAATCTTTTAAGTTAATCAATCTCAATCGTCCAATCTGTTTTGAAATTCGTACAGACTAGATGTACACTAATTTTAAAAGACTTCTATTTTATAAGCAACAGCCGGATTGAGAATCAAACGGTTGAGATGCATTAACTCAAAAGATTTTCTTTTGAGTTAATGCAGAGGATACGATTTCCAACTCTCCTGGCCCAATCTTTTGAGTCAATGCAGAGGATACGAATTCCAACTCTCCTGGCCCCGGTCAAACATAACAGAGAAAACATTAGCGCACAGGCGAGAGAGAGAGAGAGAGATGAGAGAGAGGGGGTCACCAGGCATCCATTCTAAGAATTCAGAAAATCTACTACTTCTCACAAAACATTAGCACCTATTACCTATATAACCTACTACATCTCAGAAAATCAAATCACATATTTCTGCTCACCACATTCATTCTCTTACTACTCCGCTTATTAGAAACAAGCCACTAATTTCACCTCGCCGCTATCTTCTAAATCAGTCTGGTTCAGGTATATTTATCATTTGTTTGTTCATTATTTTTAGGATTTTAAGTATTATTTAGTCTTATTATTTATTAAAACAAAGTTTCGGAATGGGATGCAGCAGTGATTTTTAAGACTAAATAATGAGATAATTGTCTTAACTATAGAATTTGTATTATTTACAAGTCATTATACCAACTAATTAAAAATCAAGCATATTAACTATAGAACTTGTAACTGTTGGCTTTTCAAGATAGGCAGCCTACCCCTGATTTAAGCTTGTTTTAGGCAATGTTGCTAAAGAGGAGATTTTCGTAATTTTATACATAGTTATCAAATAAATGCATCCACTTATATTGAAGTACTTGTTCATTATCTAGCATGCCAGAGGGAGGATTTGAGAGGGTGAAGGCAATCCTGTTTGGGTTCATAATATGGCTGCAATCTTGGCTGGAGAAGGTCGAGTATGAGTGGGCGACACTATTACTAGGTGACTACAACTCACTGCTGCATCGGGATTTTGTATTCATAACATGTTGCTGGCTCTTCGGATCGGTTCGGATCATTTGTCGCAGCCATGAACATAACATGCAACAATCGGCGATCTTCTACTTTTTCCAACTTGTCTCCGCCATGATTACTGGTGTTCTCTCTGCTTTTGGCATTTCATCAGCCATGCATACGTATCAGACGACCCGTCACATGCCTTTACTTTTTTTCTATGCCGTCTCACTCGCACAATCACTGATACTACTTGCTCGCTGCTACCTGCTTAGAGGATGAGCATGTGACATGAAGCTCATACAGCTGTTAATTAAGGTTTCATTGATGGTTTGATTTCATGTTTTTGTTTTTAATTAGTTTGTTTAATAAAAGAGTAGTAAGAAAGGGGCATGTCATTTAGTTTTTTTTTTTTTTTTTTTTTTTTGTGAAGAACCACATGTATTTAGTTGGTTTTAATGAGATAAATTTCTTTGAATAAGGCACAGAGGCATCTCATTTTTTTATTGTTAATGTGGTCTGGAACTGTGGACGTCTGGTAACATTCAAATCATGAACATATTTATTTTAAGTGGAACGAATTGGACAATTACTTTTCTTCCTTTCTCTTTTATCCCTCGTTATCCCTCAATCTGAGATTAAAAAGTTCAAATACTCTCTCTCTCTCGTAGTTGTTTTATAATAAAACATCCAAACATTACACTTAGTGTTGTTCAAATACTCTATCTCAAGCGGTCAAAAGATGATGAACTTAGATTTTTGGACCGAGTCCAGCTGGTTGATTTATCTACATTGGTTATGTTGAGAATGACATTTGGGGGTTGTATGTCTTATGTTATTGATTTAATCTCATACAAATTTTGTACTAGGAGGATTTAAAATGGCTTGAAAAATTTCCCTGCATCTATTTGGACCAAGAGCTTTGTTATTGGGCCATGGGCCATGATTCAATTACTGGTTCACATTCTTAATGGCTAAGTTGCTGGGCCATTTCGATATTTTCTTAAATGACCGGCGGCCCAAGAGAGCAAAAACTTTCTCCTTACTCGTTTCTGTTTAAAAAATGAGTTACAAATTAAGCATTAAATTAGTAATTAAATTTTAAAAAGGGTCTCAATTTACAAAGTAAACTAGTACGTGAATTGTGCATTTATTTAAGATATAAAGGTAAAAAAGAAAACTAATTCTTAGTGGTACAAACTTATAAGCAATGTTTTAAAGAAGTTTTAAAAAATATAATTATTCTCAAGTAAAAGTTAGAGATCAAGCCATCAAACTAATTAATATTTACAAAGAATTTTTTCCAGATTTTAAACCTACGACAACCTATACAAATAGCATATTAATCACTAGATCAAAAACTTATTCTTAAAAAATATAAATTAATAACTAAAAATGAGCTTGTTAAAACTTTGTGCTATCAGAAATTAAACGAGAGAATGTGCATGGAAAACAAATTATTTATTAATCTTAATTAGATGGCATATATATGGCTTCTCTTTTTTTTATTTTGCTTCACTATTCATGTAAGTCATATAATTAATGACGTTTACAAAAATGAGCTCATGATGTTACAGATAATTATATTTGACAACCTAATAATTAAGGAATTGTTTAACAATAATTAATAGAATTTCTACTTGACCCCTGAGGCAAAGACCATCAAGTCAATGTTCATTGGGCGTACTGAATTCTACACAAGCTGTAGGTTGTTGGGGATGAAAGAGTAGAACTATATAGGGTGCTCACTAGCAAAACTGCAAAAGGACTGAACAGGGGGTCAATTTCACAATTTGGCAATTTTTTGTCGGCGTATCCACCCACGTGCATGCAGCGTTGGCAGTTGGCAGTGACGGATGAAGGTAAAGGGAATCATATCCTTATCTATTTGCTTGTAGAAAAAAAAAGTTAGTGGGAATTTCATTCATACCCCCACAAAAATTTAAAATTATGTATTCCTTTTCTAAAGTTCATAATATCATATATATTTACCCTTCTAAACTTCAAAAATACACAAATTTATTCATCTTAATGACTTTTCTATTAAAACTAATTTTAATTTCTCAAATATCTATTTTATCCATTATTATAAAAAAAATGTGGCGTACTTTAGAAAAATGGATCATCTCTCTACTTCACATTTACACAATGACACTAAAGTATATATGTGCTTATGTAAGTGTCAAAAATAGAGAAATAACATATTTATGCTCGGAAGTCAACCGATAGAATACAAACTGATATTTTTCTAGAAGCTAAAAAGAAATTGAAAAATAAAAGATGAAACTTGAAAGAATGAAAAAAATGCTCAAACCTCAGTCGTCTGTTAATCAAATTAAGGTCAGATAAGTACCATGACATTGCTTTCATAATTCATATCCCCTAATTTACCTCAAATTTTGAATTTGAATCCAGCCGTCAAAATTACTTTAACACAAATATTAATATGATTAAGTATATTTCATCCCATACAGAATTAGCCCAAATTCTAAATGGATGGTCCCGATGCAAACTCAAAAGAGAATATTTTGAGTTAATAAATTTTGACCATTCAATTTATTTTAGAATTCGTGCAGACTAAATCTGCACTAATATTAAAGAGGCTCTTATATTATAAATAGAGATCAAATTAACTCTGTTTAAAATCAGACGGTTGAAATTCATTAACTCAAAATATTCCTTTTTGAGTTAATGCAGAGGATACGCATTCAGCTTTCATCCCCAAGAAGTGCCAAGCATGCACGCGGATGCGCCTACAAAAAATGATCAAATTGACCACTGTTCAGTCCTCCTGCAGTTTTGCTAGGAAGCACCCTAGTTCTACTCTTTTGTAATATTGCAGGAATCTTCAGGAAAAATTAAATATTTCCTGGCTCCCCATATATTGGACCAACCAATGAGTTGGCGCTCTATGCAATTGTTCTGTAATTGCTGTGCTCTGAACATTCCAAATTAAATTTACATATTTTATAAATCTACACGGAAGTACTAGCTAATTGATCTGATAACCCTGTTGTATATTTCACTAATTGTGTGTCCAAATAATATGCAATTTTATGAACTTTGATGGTATGGTCAAAAAAATATATAGCAAAATTATCTAGAATAATTTAATTTTGATCAGAGAACTAGTTTTTAATTTAATATTAAATGATAATACTCTCCACGTAAGAAGTTGTAGGTTTAAAACACGAAAGATTACTTGTGAATATTCAATAGTTGAATAATTCAACCCAAACATATTTCAAAAAAAAAAAAAAATTGATTGATTGCTAATGACAACTATTCCAAACCTAAATTAAGTCCAAATAGTTTCTTTCAATACTTTTTTTGTAATAAGGAAAATATTCACACAAAAAAATATCTTAATGACCTGTGTTAGATGTCTAATTTTTGTTAATTGATTTGATTATATCTTCCACTAAACAACAGATAAAGTCAAAGAGTACTAGACTTTTTCACATAAAACTTGACCAGATGAGAATACAACTTCACCTAATCTAAATTCAATAAGAATTAGCACCGAAAGACACAATTTTGCTAGTAAGCACCCTACAAAATATGACCAAATTGACCCCCTGCTCAGTCCTTTTGCTGTTTTGCTAGTAAGCACCCTAGTTCAGTGTATCTTTTAGATGAAGGTTAATTTTAATATATTATTTTCATACTAAATTGTCTTTTTAATTTTAAAAAAAATTAAAATTATGATCAAAATGATTTGTTTATGAAATTATAGAAGAGATTATTTAAATTTTTGTATATAATTTCAATTCCGGTAAAATTATGTCTAACAGAAAGATTTTAGACTCTTATTTTCAAGGGTGAAAGAAAGCAAGTTAGTGAAGAATCATACTATGTTATATTATATTGATTTTGGTATTTATTGAAAAAAAAATGTAATATTTATCTAGTTAGCCTCTCCTATACTCAAAATCGAATTCCATCTCTGTGTCCAACCTGCTTTTTCTTATCAAGCTTCTAAGAAAGCTAGTTGGAGACACATTTTACAAAATTAACTTATTAACCTAAACTTTTTTTTTTTGTAAACGTTGTAGATAACATTTGCTGAGTCCGGTGGTGTAAATATTTATGTACAATACTTTTTATTTCTTTAATGGAATAGTCGGTAAGTGCTTGCTAACTGACCTTCAAAAAAAAAAAGAAAAAATAAGAATGTTGTACAAGTAGGTGAAGTAAAGCTGCATACAGGAGGCTAACACAAAGGCTGCTTGGATATAAAAAACTAAAGGTTCTAGAATAATTTCTTGTATGCTAGTATGGTCATTCTCACTAAGCCCTTATGTCGATGAGCATGCTCAGTTGATCGGGTGTTTTGTGTTGTATCCTAGCAATGAACTAACCATAGCCTCATCTCGCCAACTATCCTAGCTGCTAGCAATGTGGCAGGTACTCCTTGGTTTCAAAAAATCAAGTAATTCCTGTTTTTCCATATATTCCATATGGTGCATATGAATCTGGACACCCATTCATTTTTGCTCATACCTCCCTGAGAATTCACCATCTCTCACGAATTTCGCCAAATCAAGTTTACAGTGCCTGCCACTTTCATAATGTGCCTTTTTAGAGATGCTGCGACATGGAACCAAACCTCCACTGCGAATGGGCAAAGAAAAATAAGGTGGAGTAGCGATTCAACCAGGTAGTTAGAGCAGCATACGCACATCATGGGTGTTTGCATTCCTCTGCTCCTCAGCCTTTCCCTTGTCAGGATTTTGTCCCATAGTGTCAGATATGCAAAGATTCTTGCCGAGGGTGTAATTGGTGCCGACCACAGATAATTAAAAGCACTTTTGATTTTCCCTCCCATACACAATATCTCATACGCTGATTTGGCCGTGTATACACCTTTACTGCCCCATTTCCATGAAATGCGATCTTCATTATCTGAAAATTGGATTGATAACACTCCTGATTCATTCGGGTTAATAGCATCCAATCGAGTCCATGCCTCTTGGAGAGAGATGTTTGGTTCCAGAACCAAATTCAGGGTTGCTCTCGGAAATTCATCCCACACATCAAACCAATAGAAAATCTTTGTGCCATTTCCTATCACCCATTGGGTACACCATGTAAACAGATTCTTCAGACTTTGTAGCTGTTTCCAGAAAAAAAGGAACCCCCAGTGCACCATAGGTGCGGCCTTTGGAGGTCTCTAGCAGTTCTCTTAATGCTATAGATCGTTGCTGACCACAAGCAGTCCGGGTCACTGTATGCTAACCACCACCATCTCATAAGAAGTGCAATGTTGAAAATGGATAGATTCAAGATTCCCATGCCACCCCATTTTTTTGGCAAGATGGTTGTATCCCAATTGATCAAGGCTATGTATCTTGTGGTGCCCTCTTTTATGCCCCATAAAAATCTTCTTCTTGCTATGTCAATGCGATGAATTACCCATTGGGGTAGGCAGAAGCACATCATGAAATACACCGGTATGGAGGATAAAACCGATTGCACTAGTTGGAGCCTTCCTTCCTTAGAAATAATCTTGCACTTCCACCCAGCCAATATGTTCTCAACTTTCTCTATCAATGGCATAAACAGATCTCTAGTAGGTTTGGTTATGGTTAGTGGCAGTCCCAAATATTACACCGAAAAATTTGTTCTAACACAGCCAATTACTGCTTGCACCCAAGGAAGATCTAGTGGTTGAATATTAAGGGGTATAAAAGTGCTTTTGTTGTAATTAACATGAAGACCGGATATGGAAGCAAAAATTCTGATGGCCATTTTAAGCGCAACCAATGTTGTGGGTTTAGCAGAAGCAATGACGGCTGTGTCATCCGCATACTGCAAGGCAAGGATAGAGTCATTTATTTTTCTTGTAATTTGGTAGTTGATGGAACTATTGATCCTCAAAATCATTTGTTGAAAGACATCTGCTGCCAAGTTAAAAAGTAAGGGTGATAATGGGTCACCTTGTCGCAAGCCCCGTTTGTGATTAAAAAATTCAGAAGGTTGGCCATTTATGATTACCCTTGAAGATGCCAAATGTAACAATTCCTTTAGCCATGTTATCCATCTGTCGAGAAACCCTCTAGCAGCCAATGTCTTAAAAAGGAAACTCCATTCAATTGTGTCAAAGGCTTCTGAGAAATCAATTTTGAGGAAAATTGCTTGGTTCTTGGTTGAGGCTATGTGTTGTAATAATTATCTGGTTGAATTGAAGTTTTCTGTGATTTGCCTTCCTTTAATGAAGGCTGTTTGGTTTTTGGAAATGAGGTTGGGCATTTTAGCTCTAAGGCGGTTGGCTAGTATTTTTGATAAAAGTTTTGGTATTGCATTTAGTATGCTAATCGGTCTATAGTCACTAACGGTTGTTGGGGAATTCATTTTGGGTAGCATCACCACATTAGCTCTATTTATTTCTTGTCAGTTGATCTGGTTGTAGTAGAATCCTTGTATTATTGAAAGGAGATGCGGTTTTAGTTGGGTCCAATAGGTTTGCAAGAATTCATTTGGGATTCCGTTTGGACCTGATGCTTTATTTTTGGCTAACCCCTTGATTGCATTCAGGATTTCAAATTCTGTAAAAGGCCGGTCTAGGTCTGAGAGGGTTGTGTCATGGGTGTACAGGGCCGATGGGTCAAAGTCACAAATATTGTTTGTGGTTCCTAAGACAGATTTAAGTTTAAGTAGGAAAGCATTCTGGATCTCAATTGGGTCTGATATAGTTCGGCCTTCATTCTCAACCAACACTATTCTATTTATACTCGCTCTTGATGAACCTGTAGTGTGAAAAAACCTTGTATTTTTATCACCTAGCTTCAACCAATTGCAATGTGAACATTGTCTCCATCTTTCCTCGATATTGTTAGCTAACTCAAAAGTTTTTTCTTTAATTTTGCATCTCAATTTAAATTCATGTGTTGCCAAGTTTCTTTTTTCTTCAATCCTATCAAAAAAATAAGATTGTCATCTTACAATAATTTAATTTTGCCTGCATTTTGCCAAAAGTTTCCTTATGCCAAGCTGTGAGTGCTCTATGGAGGATTTCAGTTTTTGTTTGGAACTGGGATAGATATTGTTGGGGATCTGAGAGAGGTGCATTCCATAGTAATTGAACTATCTGTCTAGGCATTTCATACTTGAACCAAAATGTTTCAAGTTTGTAATTTTTTTGTTGTGGGGCATTATTTTTGCATGTCAAAATTAATGGGACGTGGTCTGAAACGATCATTTGAAGTGCTTGAAGAGTTATTATGGGAAAATAAAGGTTCCAATGTGTAGACATAAATACACGGTCAAGTTTGGAAAATGTGGGTTGCGGTCTCTTATTAGACCATGTGTATTGGCGGTTTTTGAGAGGGATATCGATTAATGCAGCATCTTGAATGAAACTGTTAAACAGATCCATTAGAGGAATGCTATTTAAATCCCCAGATCTATCTATAACCCATCTAACCAGGTTAAAGTCCCCGGAAAGCATCCAAGGACTATGTATGAGGTCCTTTAAGGTGTTCAACTCTTGTACAAAACCAGGTTTTTCAATATCTACACTAGGGTCATAGACTACTGTGTAACAAGCTTTGTATCCGCTGGTTTGGTCTAGCAGTACAACTGAGGTAGTGTGGATAGTTGACCAACATGAAATAAGTTTGAATTTTTTCTTCCATGCTATCAGGATACCACCTTTAGAACCATTGGCTAAGTTATACATGCAATTAGGGTCAAAATAGGAAGGCAATAAACACAATAAGTAATTTAAAGGGATTTCATTTAATTTGGTCTCTTGCAACATGCACAAATCACACCTAGAGGATCTGATGGTTTCACGAACAACATTACATTTTTCCTTCAAGCCTAAGCCCCTCACATTCCAAGTCAAGATTTTTGTTTTTTTGTAAATCATTGGGAACAAGTAAAACTACAAACTAAGAAAAAAGGAACAGAAACTAGGAATCATACTTCATCCTCCATCAAGTCTTCATCATCGCCATAGTCAAGGAGGTCTTCGTCCAATGTTTGGTCATTCCAGATCGGCTCTGATGTATCGCCCTGGTTTAAGTGATCCTTTTGCCTTAATTCCTCTTCAAGCCGTCTTGCAATGTTATCAACCTCCAATGCGTCGAATACCTCATTAGATGCAATCCCACACCCTTTGCTAATTGCTTCGCTGAGCTATTGATCAATCTGCACCTCGTAGTATCCAGCTGGGTTTAGAGACACATCTCCATGTTCTTTTTTCCCTGCTAGCTTCTTTGTTTTAGAATCGGCCTGTTTTTTTGAAGGGCCTGCTTCGTAGATTAGGGCCCTGGTTTTTCTTTTGGTAGGGATTACTTTAACTGGCCCAGGAATAGGCCCAGTAGGAGGAGGCATTGCAATTTTAATTGGTATCTCAATCAGGTTCGAGACACGTGACAAGGGCATGCTTGGCTTTGGTTTATTCCCCTTGATTTTTTGCTTCTGAATGGGTTGCTTACACGGCTCAAGTGCACTTGTTTCCATGCCTATCCGACCCGCCTCACCACTTTGATTGGATTGTTGGAGCTCTTCTAATCTCGGATGGCCCTTCCCTTTTTCCACGCGTTCCCTAAAGCATGTGTGTAGAGGTGTATTTTGGCACTGTTCGACCTATCCCCCCTTCTTTTTGTTTATCAAGGATCTTCTGCGGCTGCCTATTACTCCCTTCTTGCCTTCTATGTTTCCCTTGTGCCTTGAACTGGAATGGGTAATCCGCCACATGGTTCATCTCCTCATTCTGCGAGTTAGTGTTACATTACGAAATTTTTACAATTAAATTTAAATGATTTAAAGGCAAATTGATAAATCATGCTAACAAAATAGAAGTTTAAACCTTAATTAAGGTTCCTCTAAATAAGTAAATTAATTATGAATCAAAACCGCGTTGAAATTTTGAGATTTTGAGATTTTATAGGCTGAGTGCGGATGGGTTGACCCGCACTGCGGGTGGGTGCGTCCGCACTCATGCAAACATGTGTTGATTTGAATTTTCTGAAAATTGACTAAGTACTGAGTGCGGGTGAGTGATCCGCACTGCGGATGGGTTCAGCCGCACTCATGAATTCCTGTATTGAACTGAATTTTCTGAAATCGGCTAAGTCCTGGGTGCGGATGAGGTTGACCCGCACTGCGGGTGGGATTCATCCGCACTGCGCTCGGACTTTTCCTGAAGTTCTGTCAAAAAATTTACCAAGTACCGAGTGCGGGTGAAGTGACCCGCACTGCGGGTGAAGCCACCCGCACTGCGTGTGATTTCTGTGTTAAAATTCATTTTATGAAATGACCAAGTGCTGAGTGTGGGTCAAGCCGCCCGCAGTGCGGATGGATGCATCCGCATTCAGGGTATTTTTAACCCTAAAACCCAAATCAAAGCTTCTCTCTCTCCCACTTTGCCATTTTTCCCATTTTCAAGTGATTTTTGGCTAAGAGAGAAGAAAAAGAGCGTGTGAGTTTCCGTTTCTTTCAGACTTCCGATTGTTGCGAGAAATCGAGTTTGGAACCGAGTAAGCAGCCGAGGATCTCTCATAGCTCTCCTATTTGGTATTTCTTTCTCTCCTTCTTTCTTTCGAAACCTCGAATTTTCTCGATTTCTCAGATTCTCGTTTTAAACTCGAGATTTGTGTTCGAATTGCTCGAGGACTAGTTCCTCTACACTCCTCGCTTGTTATTTGTCAATCTTTTTCCTGATTTCCTTCCGATTTAAGGATTTTGATTTCTAGGGTTTTGTGCCAAAATCCAAATTGAGTATAATCGTGAATTGATCTGTTTAATCCAACCGATTAGACTTATAATCGGTAAGGTTACCCTTTGATCTTGAATTTCTAGAACAATTAACGGCTGATTGGAGGTTTTGACTAAATTAGGGTTGACCAAACGGTAAATTGAATTGAACCGAGAACCAAAGTAGTGAAACTGTGACTGAATGGTTACCTAATTATAATTGTGTAGGGTATGAAGGACCCTGAGGTAAATGGTGTGATTTGAAAGGTTGTAAATAAGAAATCAGGAATTGAATGGATTGGTACCAAAGGATAGGAAATTGATTAAGGTGTAAGCCTGATGTAACTCGAGTAAATGTTTCCAATAGTGAACCAATGTTAAACCAAGTATACGTATAATATAGGTGTAGGCTCGGTCGAGCAAGAATTTGCGAGGCAATTCGAGACGCCTGATCTGTAACTAAGCGGTACGCTCGTCGTAACCAGGTGCGGGATTCTTGGACTTGTTTGATACTTTATTTTCAGGAATTAAAATGTTTATTCGTTTGTCATGTTGAATGCTTAATTGTTGCATATTTTGGAATTCATGCTGCATATTGATTCTTGCATAATTGAGAATGAATTGAATTGTTCGGTAAATGTTAAATTGGCATGTTGGTATGGTTATTGTTTGATTAGTTATATTAAATGTTTCTTGATGTGAATGAATCCGCCAGGCTGACCTGTTAAGGTGGCTGGATATGATAACGGTGACCTATCCGTTGACCTGTGTTTATGAATTTGCCAGACCGACATGTTGAGGTGGCTGGATAGGGTGACGCTGCTGACTTATGCGTTTGACCTGTTATGGATTTGCCAGACCGACCTGTTAAGGTGGCTGGATAAGGTGACGGTGACCTATCCGTTGACCAGTTAATGAATTGTGCAAAGCTGATAGCTGATTGTGATGATTTTGCGAGGCTGACCTGTATGTGTGGCTTTGATAGATTTGCTGGAGATTTAGCAAAGTTGACCTGTATAGGTGACTTTGATTCTGTGCGATTGCATTTGTCAAGTTGACCTGTATTGGTGACTTGTAACCGGACCTTAGGAAATGGTTAAGCTAAAACAACTACAGATAGGTGTCAGATAAAGAGTCCAGCTTGGTTGGCCATCTGTAGGCGTCTGTAACCCTACAGATGTGGGTTTGATAACGGTTCAGCTCGAATGAACATCTGTGGTTGCTACCAGTCCTAATGAATTGAGTTAGGAATCGAGTTAAGCCAAATACATGTTGTGTTTTGAAATTCATCTTGTAAATTCCGTGAACTGTGTTTCAGGTTGATTTAATTGTTGTCGAGCATCGGTATTATGTTATTTATGATTGTTTACATCTGTTTGCATTGTTTATTGTTTGGGTTTCATTTTTGAATATAGAGTTTGATTGCAAGTCCAATAGTTCAAACTGTGGCAAATTCGCACTGAGAATTTATTCTCACCCCCACCCTCCCGGTTATTTTACAGGTACTGGTGCGATTGATTCCGGAGAGGCACGCGAGTAGTAGGCCATAGTAGCTTACCAGCTCATGACCCTAATTATGTTTCGATTGTGTAGTTTAGGGTATGCCTCGTGGTTGGTATCCGGATGAGATACTTTTGTTGTATTATATTCTGACCAGACTGTATACTCTGATTGTGTAAATATAAACTTGGTTTATATTATTTAGTATTGAATTGTTAAGTATGAATTGAGTAAGCCTTGTAAGTATACACGGCGTTGTATGCTTACGGCGGGAGACTGCCGCGTTCCGTGGCCGCGGGGTGTGACAGTTAGTCTCTGAGATTAGTTCTTTGTCTTGTCTCGCTTCTGGAGACTGATGGATTGTCAGCCCGTCAGGCTCCGTAGCTGACTCCACTGAAATTTGGACAATCGCTTGCTGACTGTGATTATCCATTTTGTGAGAATGAGCCCCCTGAAATAAGGCCGTTGGGTTAGGTGATGTAGGTTTTGTGTGTCTCATGTTTGTGGCCGTATGTGTAATTGAACCCAACTGATGCACACTCTGACCCGCCCCATCAGACAGTTGCATGTTTTGATCAGTATACATCAAGTTTCGTTTGGCTTGGGGAGGGGCCTGTTCATGGCCAGCCACCAGCTGCCGGAGTTCCGGTGGAAGGCGAGCCGTATCTATGCCCTGACATATCTCCATGAGTGCCTGCTGTGAACAGTGAACCATCTCCCCTTGTTGAATGGGTGCTTTGCCTCTGTTTTTGTTGATGTTACCTCTGTTTCTGTGTAATTCTCCCGGTTGGTGATGGATGGAGGCATCTGGTTGCGGTGGCAATGGTTTCGAGTACCGCATTAACGGCGGTGGAAAGTCAGACTGACTATAGATTGGGCCAGATTGCCAAGTGACTGGATTCACTCGTACCTTGTGTTTGATGCCACCAACTACTATTGTCAAGAAATCCGGCACCTTGCCGAGGTCATTGGTGGCAACCACCACCCTCCAATATGAGCGGTCCTCTACATGATCCGAAGGTACAGAGCCTAGATAAACTCCTATCTCCGCAACAGCTCCAATTACATGCTTCTCTCGCCATATGTGTAGTGGGAAATCAATGAGGTCCAGCAGGAGCTTGAACCGGGGCATAACTATCTCTGTGCTATCCGCTTGCGACCATGGCTGTATTGAGATGCCCTTGTCCCATAATGAAGCTGGTAAAGCTCTTATAAAAGTGTCGACCTTCAGCCCTCTCGGAAGGTGGATGAGAGTCCTCTTGTTAGCAAGGCTAACCTAAACTTACATCTAGAATAATTAATATTCAACAAAAGTATCTAGAATAATTAAATTGTGATCACGTACAGTGTAAAAAAAAATATATTATATGATTGTTATGGATATACATACCGACACAACATTTAATATCTCATATAGAAGTAAAAATAATATAAACTTAAATGACAAATTGATGATTATTAAATTATATTACACTTGTCTTACAATAAACTTTGTAAATATTTAATTGCAATTTAACTGGTTCAAGCAAATGGAGTTTATCAAATTATCAAACCTTCTTTCTTGTTGCCCTTATACGTACGAACCCTTCAAAATTTCTCTAACTATATAATAAATGGGGAGGAACCCAATTACACTTTTTTCGGTGATACCAAATTACACTTTTCATTTACAAGATTTTCAAAATTTAATTAGTTGATTCAAACCATTCAACATAATGAATATATTACAATGTGATTGCAGATCAAATTTTATATATTTTTTCAAATTTTTTTATTATTTATTAAGTATTTAACAAAATCGCTATATTCATACCATTCAATTTATATACCTATAAAATTAAAAAACTATATATATGATGTCAGATAATTACCAATGAGGGGAGGCAATTTATACATAACACTTTTTAATTTTTACACAACATTTTTTTTGAACGAACCATTTTACTCTTCATTTAATAATTGAAAGGACCTGTCCACGTCACCTCCCACCCCTCTCATTTAAGGGTGGCAACGAACCGAACCAAACCGAACTTATCTTAGGTTTGGATTTGGTTTGAATTAATTTTGAACCGAACTTGGTTTGATTCGTTTCGAACCAAACCCATTTCGAATCGAATTAATTGAGAACTACACATTTTTCGAATCAAACCCGAATCGAATCACGAACTAAATTATTTTTTAGCAGTCCTAGTTATACTGGTAGTTTATACATTAATTTTTTCTCTCGGGACAATTCACATGGCTTCCTTTTACTGGTATGAACTATGAAATTAGTGTTTTTAAGTTCAAAAAATTGTTTATGAAAAAATACATCAGAGACGACTTTCCTGGTATAAACTATGGAGATGACCGAAGAGAGAGGAGAGACAGTCATCTAGGCTGGAGAGAGCCAATCGTCGAGAGCGTCGGCTAGATTTTAGAGTTAGAGGAAGAGGTGGAGAAAGAACTAGGTTATTGAGATTTAAGAGCGAGGGAGTGTCGGCTAAATTAAATTATGACTCTCTATGTTAGATTTTAATTTTATCAAGTAAATGGACGGCCGATGTTATTATGAGATTCGAACCATAAAAATGATCGAACCAAGCTAGGTTTGGGTTTGGTTCGTTTCAATTCGAACCCATTTCGAATCGAATTAAACTCGAATCAAACCCGAATCAAATCCGAATCGAATCACGAACCTCGAATTTTTTTGCCAGCCCTACTCTCATTCTCTTTTCTGCTTAAAACTGAAAAAAGGAAGTTATAAAAATAAACAAAAACCAAACAGAGTAGAAAGGAAAAAAGTGAGAAAGAAATAGAAATAGAGATAGAGAAACATTTTGTGCGGCCATCATGTCCATGGCGAAGAAAGCACCTACAACGGCACAGGATTTGAAGTTCAGTTAGGAGGAGGTAGCGAAAAAGCTATCCCTTTGGCACACCGCCACCTTCCGCCCAATCCTAACCCACAATGATCTCGAGCCAATCCTTGCCTCCGCTAGATTTTGTCCAGTCCGAAGTGCCGCCGCACCGTCGCAATCTCCTCCAATAAAAGAAGATGGTGCTTCATCGACAGTGGTAACATGGCGGGAGTACGAATATTGCAACGGAAGGAGAGATTCGTGAAGGGTAAAATGGAAGGTGAGATTCATAAAGGGTAAACTAGTCCATCCAAAAAAAATGTTATGTAAAAATTAAAAGTGTTATGTATAAATTACCTCTCACTAGTGGTTTAATTGGCAGGCGGGTACGGGTACACCGGGTATACCCAGGCACGGGCACGGGTACGTCTCGGGTACGGGTATGACGGGTACAAGGGTATATGGGTATGTCGGGTATTTTTTTCAAAAACCATATCCTACTCGTCCTATACCTGTACCTGTTGTACCCTTGACTGGTAGGGTGGTCCGGGTATGGGTATTTTTTTTTGTTTTGCTGTTTTTTTTTCTAGTTTTTTTTTTCATTTTTTTCGTTTTCCTGATATTTTTTTTTCTGTTTTTGTTATTTTTTTTACTTTAAAACAATAAAATATAAATAAAAAAACATAAATTAAAACAGAATTTTAAAAACATAAATTAATAAACAAAAATTAAAAACTGAATTTTAAAAGCAGAAATTAAAAAACAGAAATTAAAACACGGAAATTAAAAAACAGAAATAAAAACAGAATTTTAAAAACAGAAATTAAAAAACAGAAATAAAAACAAAATTTTAAAACAGAAATTCAGAAATGAAAAAACAGAATTTTAAAAACAGAAATTTAAAAACAGAAATTACAAAACAGAAATAAAAACAGAATTTTAAAAACAGAAATTAAAAAACAGAAATTAGAAAACAGAAATAAAAACAGAATTTTAAAAACAGAAATTCAGAAATGAAAAAACAGAAATAAAAACAGAATTTTAAAAACAGAAATTTAAAAACAGAAATTAAAAAAACAGAAATTAAAAAACAGAAATAAAAACAGAATTTTGAAAACAGAAATTAAAAAACAGATTTTTAAAAATAGAAATTAAGGGTTTGGGGGGAATTTGAATTTAGAGTTTTGAAAAATTTGGGTCGGGTATAAGGGTACGGGTATGGGTAAGGGTAGACGGGTACCCGGATAGGGTAAAGTAGGGTACGGGTAAGGTCAAGTACGGGTATGGTTGGGTAGGGTATAGTCGGGTATGGGTCCAAAAAATCCCATCCAGTCCGGTTTTTGCCCCTACCAGCGTACCCGATCCATACCTGGGCTCGGGCACGGATACCCTAGGCAGCGGGCTCAGACACGAGTACCCCGGACAGCGGACACGGGCGGACAAAGTAGGGTATACCCAACCCGGGTATTATTAATAGACTACCTCCGACCAATGAGTGATGACATTCATCTGATGACGTAGCATCCTCAATTTTCTGTACACACTTCCCATGTAGTTATCCATGTAACGGTAACAGAGCGTAGTATTTTACAATTTCACAGGCTTGGTAAGGCACAAAAACATAAAGAACAAATGAACAATAGAGATAGAGCCAAAAGTATTATTAATATGGAGCAAAAAAGAGTACATATATAATATCCCATTAATTATTTCACACTATTTTATTCCCAAATTCAAACATTTTTAAACTTTTTTTTTATAAACCATAATATCGAAATAGAAACCCATGCATCGTCCATGAAAAATGATTCTTAAAATAAAGGGAGAAAAATGTATCAATAAAGCTACTAGAGTATATATCATCGCGTAATTATTCGATTAATTATATGATCTTCCACGGAATTATTTACTGTTCCATTAGAGGTGGATTTATATATGTATATGTCAGGAGCACCAAGGCATCCTATGATTTTAAAATTCTTAATTATCTATATTAAAATTTAATTAAACTTTTAATTTTTTAAAAATTTTATATCATTTAGCCCCTCTCATAAAATAACAAATGTGTGTTTGTAGTCCATTGGTTTGAATTCTAGTTAATATATGCATTTGTTCAATTCTCACTAATCACATTTATTTTGTCTTTTTTTACATATTACATTTTATAGATTAGTCCCTCCCATTCAAGTTTTCTAGTTCCGCCTCTGTATTTCATCGCATGTCTTTATGTCAATAAAGCTACTAGAGTATATAATTTAACATTTTACATTTGATGGAAGTCATTAAAGTTCTGAAACCCATTTTGCATTGGAATAATACTCGCATCATATATATATATATGAAGATTGCTGGTAGAGTGAGTCTATGGTACTATGCATATTACGATTTGACACTGTGTTACGGTTTTATATTCGAGTTTTTAAATCCTAACGGTCGATCCGAACCGTTCATCTTATTCTCCATATTAATATGTGTTTGGAGACCAAATTTTATATTTTTTGAAATTTTTTTACTATTTTTTTAGATTTATTGAAAATCACTGTTTTTGGATGGTCCAGAACTTTCAGATCAAGTGATTTTCTAAATATCTAAAAAAATAGTAAAAAAATTTCAAAAAATATAAAATTTGGTCTCCAAACACATATTAATATGGAGAACAAGATAAACGGTTCGGATTGACCGTTAGGATTTGAAAACTCGAATATAAAGCCATAGCACGGTAACATTCCACGATATGCATAGTACCATAGACTCACTCTTGCTGGTATATATTATAAGCTGAAAGATTTTAATTAATTATGTATAGAATACAAAACCATACTCAGTAATTCAGTGATCAAATGAGAAAACTAACCATTAGTATTTTGAATTAGTGTACCAAAATCGAACGATTAACATTGTCGGTAACTCGGTTTATCAGGTTCAAAGCATCGCTGAAGATCACAAATCAGTAGCATTTCCGGCCCAACAATTCCCGTCCATTTAACTCAACAGGGCCTGAGGCCCAATGTAGAGAAAGCCTGCCGTGAAATCCAAAATTAAGGAATTTCAAACCGTTATTGTGAGACAAATGGAGAGGTCTTTGACCAAAGATCCGGATTTTCCCGCTGCGCTAGCGCCGAAATTTTTATTTGTAGCGCGCAAAAAAAAAGGAAAAAAAAAACACACACACACTTTAGATTTTGGGATTTTCTTATTTATTCTAGCCGCACAGTTAATCTGCAGCTCATTTATGGAGGGCCGTAGATTGTCTTAGAGACCTATCAAAAACACAAAAAATACAATGTAATATTAAATATATTTATGTTTTGATGAACTCTAAATCAATTTGCAACCCTTCATAAATAGATTGCAGATTAGCTGTGCGGCCCGCATAAATATGAAAATTCTCAAATCTAGGGTCTTTTGTTTTTTGTTTTTAATTATGGTATTTAAAAAAAATAAAATTCGGGCGCTAACGAATGCAATATCCGGCAAAATTTTCGAGAATTTGCAATATGTAGGTTTAGGTCAATGAGTTAATTTTGTTACTGGGTATACCGAATTATTAAAAATAGTACTTCGGATGAAAAAATTAATTACTTCATTTTATTACTGTAATGTATCGCTAACTAGCTTTTGGAAGCCTTACATGCATGAGAGTCACCGATATCCTTTTTTTTTTAATAATTTTTTTTTCCTATTTTTAGTACATGACAAACATTTGCTAAAAGAAATACAAGTTTTCCGATTCAATTCAACCGATTTTGACCGATTCACCTGATTCTGATTTTACAGTGAAGTGGCCGATTCCAATACCGATTCCGATTTTGCGAACTATAATAATAATAAGTTGATAACCAACAGTAGTTGCACTTCTTCAAAACTTATTAAATTTAGCAATTTTAAAGAGTCTTAATTAATAGCTTTTTAAAAACAAAATTATCGATAAAATAATTAAAATTAAAAGAACTTCCTTTTAGATCAAAGTTTTTATTTTAGGCATGTAATTAAATAATTAATGCTCTCAGCTCATACCACAGGCGCTTGCAATGGAAAACAACAACAAACACAGCGAAAAATTTACTGATAACTTCAAAAGGTATGACAACAAAAATGAGCAAGAACTATTATTTAACAACACACACACACAGACAAAATAAGGTACATAAAAAGGATTACTACACGACATATTATACTTCAACAAACAGACCCACCAAAAGAACAAATTCTTAGAAACACACAAATTGCACACAACATGTATCTTGCTCATGCCTACCCTCACTGGAACCAATTTTCAAATCCTTCGCCATAACCCGACCCGATTAGGACTCACTTCCTTACCCGTGTCTCTTATCAGAACTCGATCCAGACCCAACACCAGAACTAGCAGAGGAACCAGCCGACGACCCCGCACCGGACGAACCAGAGCCAGCAGAGGAACCAGCACTAGAACTGGCAGAGGAACCCGACCCAGATCCTACTGTGATCGAACCTGAATTAGAGTTAGACCGAGAAATAGAACCAGCCGGGGTAGAAACCGAGCCGGACTCAGAACCTGAACCGGATGCAGACACAGATCCTCCACTGACACCGACACCGACCCCAAGACCGAGCCCGAGCCCGAGACCAAGTCCTTCGTCTTTCCTCATGGGTCGGCTCTCCGTAGTGACTACAGCTAAAGTCAGAGAGAATATAAGAAGTAAAACTGAGATACTGTTACTTGCCATTAGTTTCTAGACTTGTAGTAGTATAAGGGTTTCTGAGACTGTGTATTGAACTTGGTGCTGTGAGAATGTGAGATTTCTAGCTAGTGGTTGGTTTTTGTAGAGGATAAGAGGAGGTTATATAGTTGCTAATGGTAGGCTCCTTTGAGCATGAATTGTCAGACAATTGAGGAAAAGACATACTAACGGTCGGGCTCCTTTGTACATGAATTGTGAAACCAATGACCAATTGACTTGTGAAGACTATTTTGGTTGGAAAAGCAATGTGGCAACTTTTCTTTTTCGGGGCAAGAATTATGGTGCAAATTAAAAGCATGATTTTTATAAACCATAATTGAAAAACAAAATTTATGAAACCAACATAATTACATTTTTTTTTTTTTTTTTTACAAAAACTATAAGAACTAAAATGACATTTCGGTTTGATTTTTTTTTCATGACCGAAATAGCAATTCGGTCTGAGATATTTTCACAATTTTTCAATGTATTTCTTTTCTCGAAATCTGTGAAAACGACTCGGACTGAATTGTCATTTTGGTTAAAAAAAAAAAAAAGGGTCCGAAATGACATTTCGGTTCTTATGATTTTTGTAAATAAACAAAGCAATCAAATTGGTTTGGTAAAATCTATTTTTTTATTTATGGGGGGGTGGAATTAACTTATCTTGCAATTGCAAGAGTAAATGACAATATTTTCGCTCCTGATTACTTAGATTAATTGATGAAGAGAGAGCTAGTATATTTGCCCATAATTAAAATGGTGAAGTTGCATCTGTATATGTTTATGATATATATATTATGGGTAAGTTGTGGTACTTATGATTTACATAAAGTGAAATTAAAAAAAAAATTGATACGATCGAGTATCTTTCTTTTTCTTATTAACCATGCTCTGAGAATTAAAGCTAATGAATTTTACAACAATTTGGTTATTTGCAGTGGCGTACCTAGAATTTTCATCCGAGGTAGGCAAAAAAAAAAAAAATGAATCCTTCCAAACAGAGACATTACCCACTATTTATAGTCCCATACAACTTGTCTCCATACAACCACACAACCACAATTTAAAATTTTTATTTCTCTGCAGTTTTTACTTCTTAAACAATGAGAAATTGAATACTAGAAGAACATAATATAGTGGCTAGGGTTTACGGAAGAGCGCCAGATTTTTGTACGGATTGTAGTACTGATGTCAAAAATCTAGAATCATATATAGTTCTAAATATCAGAATCAAAATTGATAAGTTGATAATGGAATCAAGATCAGATGAATTGGTAAACAAAATCAAATCGAAAACTCATATTTTCTCGAAGTTTTATACTAAAAAAATAGAAAAAATTATACAATTTTTTTTTTTAAATTATGTTAACTCAAGAATACATCCAAAAATCACTAATATAATATAGGGTCTGTCTAAATTGCTGCTGGCAGCAGTTCTGCCCAGGTGCTGCCGGGGCTATTTTTAGCCGTGTGATGTCCAAACAACAAATCTAAACTATTAGATGTTTAATCTATATTATAATCTAGTTGGAGACCAAATTTTACATTTTTTGGAATTTGTTTACTATTTATTAAGCTGGTTTGAAAACCGCTGATTTCAGTAATTTTCTGCAGCATTGAAATTAGCAGTTTTCAAACCAGCTTAATAAATAGTAAAAAAATTCCAAAAAATATAAAATTTGGTCTCCAACTAGATTATAATATAGATTAAACATCTAATGGTTTGAATTTGTTGTTTGGACATCACACGGCTAAAAATAGCCCCGGCAGCACCTGGGCAGAACTGCTGCCAGCAGCAATTTAGCCACAGCCAATATAATACATTCATTTTGTCGAAAAATTAGTTTCCAACTTCTATTATAGACTGCTATAATTTTATCAACTATTAACTTTTCGGTATCATTTTTATCAAATAATTACTTTTCTTTTCTCCTAAATCAAGCTCCATCTCAAATTTTCTAATGTTGATCTCCGCTCAAATCTCCCCACACAAATATCCACATACATTTTTCTCTACTTTATCAGCCACGTACATTAGAGGTGTAAACGGAGCAAATTCAGAGCGGATAGTGCTAATACCATATCCGTATCCGTTTTTCAATGAGCGGATACGGATACGGGTAGTGAGCGGATACGGATACGGATAGTAAACATATATCAAAATTTAAAACCATATCCGTCTTAAACGGATACAGAGCATATAATTGTCGGATAATTGAGTTATATGCACTTTAAGATATAAAAAAGTAACTTCTTGTTGTCTTGAAATAATAACTAAAATCAATTTAGCAGAAACTAAAAATATACTACATTCACGGACTAAAATCTTGAATGGAAAATAATGGAGAATGAAGAAATGAAAGTAAAAAGAAAAAAAAAATTGTTTTATTGTAGCACCATCATCAGCAAAAAAGAGATTAAATTGAAAAACATATCATATTATCATTTATACCACAACCAAGACTGAAATGAATATATGATAATATATAACAACTTCTATCAAGAGCAGTAAAGTTAAAGCTGATTGAGAGTAATTTCATATCCGGATAATTGTGGATACGGATTGAAATTATCCGTATCCGTATCCGTCATTTTTTCGCCATATGCAAAAATTATCCGTATCCGTATCCACAATTATTCGTATGCGTTTAATCTAGATTCAGATAATCTTTCGATACGGAGCGAATACAGAGCAGATTATCTGTATCCGTTTACACCCCTAAGCCACATACATCTTTATTTTAATATTCTATTTTTAAGACCCACACAAAAAGTCAGCCCAAAAAACCATCTAAACAATGGTCCCACTTTGTCATAATATCCTTCTACCTTGGTTCTGTTTAGACTTTCCTCTTTGAACAATCATCTAAACAATGACTTTGACGCTAGCTGTGGAATCTAGGTTGTGAGTTTTTTCACAGAGTAGGCTATGAACCTTATCTGAGGTAGGCAACGATCCTTATCAGAATTAGAGTCTTATATACTCAGTACAGTTTTTTAAAATTCAGGGTTAAGCGTTTTTCAAAATCCAGTAGTAGCCTGGATACCTACCCCTGGATACATGTGTCTCCGCCTCTGGTTGTTGTAAAAAATTGTGGGGGCTCCATGAGCTTAGATACAGGAAAATTAATTCTTAATTAGTTGCAGCCTGACACGTGCATGTACACAGAAATATTAAATTAAAAAATTGTCAGATTTCTTGTGGCGTAATTTTATGTGTCATATCATGTGGTATGTCACTGAGAGACTGATATAATTAATATTGTGGTCTATTTTGGACCATGTACTATTTTGCATTTATTTATTAAGTATGGTTTTTTAATTAATTAATTAATTTTTTTTTGTTTGGATCTAGATTAATAGCAATTAATATATAGCTACATGCAAACAGCAGAATAGTAGGTTTGGAATATTGTCAAATTAGATAATTGAATGATCAAGATGAGATAATAATTATTATTCTAGAGGAGGGTTCAAATGCACCCAAATTTTTGTGCATCAAAATGCATCTTATCTTTCAAATTCTTTTTTTTTTCCGTTTTCAAAGTCCGAATAGTAAATCCGAACCGTTAGGAATCAAGAATTTGAAAGATAAGATGCACATGGTGACTAAATTTTATATTTTTTGGAATTTTTTATTATTGATTAAGTCACTTTGAAAATTGCTGATTTTACATTTTCTGGACTATTGGTTTGTAGTCATTTTCAAAGTGACTTAATAAATAGTAAAAAATTCCAAAAAATATAAAATTTGGTGTCCAAACACATCTTAATATATATATCACATCTAATGGTTCGGATTTACTATTCGAACTTTGAAAACAGAGAAAAAAAATAAAATGTATTTGAATGTGCAAAAATTTGAGTGCATTTGAACCCTCCTCATTATTCTAAGTACCTTTGTTGGAGATTGGGACGGCGACATTAGTTCAGAGAATGTTCTCTCTGGCATTAGATACAGAAACTTCCATAATAACAGTTTGACAAAATTTGCTACTCATCCCATAGATTTTAATAACTGTGGTATCTGTTCGGCTCCTATTGTGTCTGTGAAAAAAATAATTTCATTTAGATTGAATTTTTTTTTCTACATGCATAGTGTTTCAGTCATTCAAATAGGATCCGAATCAAAGTCTATTATTGTTTCCGCCTAACAGCCGAACATGTCCGTAGGGATTATTTGAATTTGCATGTTTTGATGAAATTTGATTGTCATGTTATTTATATCATAACAACATGTCTCTCAATTTACTTTCTTTTTTAAATTTTATTACATTTAAAAAAAATTATTGTGAAGTGATTCCTCCTTTTTTTTATATATCTTCACTCGGAGTTTAATTAAATAAGTTTGAATCTAACTCATTTCAAACAATATTACAAAATTGAACAATAAATCTATCTAGCAGAAATAGTGAGAGAACTTTGTGATCTTTAATTAAAAATGACGTTTAAGAAGAAATGTTGCCAAAATTAACACGGAACCTTTTATTTTAGAAAAAAAAAAATAGCATATAATTAAAATTGTTTCGTACGTCTATAAACTCAAATCATTATACTAAAATCAATTTTGTGATCAGGACAATTATCTCAAACTATTATAGTTGTCATCGCAATTAATTTCATAAATGGTAACAAATAAATTATTCGGATTCGGTTTGCCAAGGTCAAAAATTCGTGATTCGGGATGATTCGGAATTATCCGGACTAGAGATCTCAGTTCTGCAAGAGAGCAAAAAAAAAACTAAAAAAAATATTCTGGGAAAAATTCGGAAAAAAATCGCGAATAATTTGGAAAATTTGGAAAAAAAAACACATAAAATTTGCGAATTATTCGGGTTTAATTCGGTCAACCGAATAATTCGGCGTTTAGTTCGATATTACCAAAAAATTAATTATTCAGGTTTCATTGACGAATAATTCGTGAATCTTAATGATATATATATTGCCAACAAGTAAAAACCCAAAATTTGATCCAAATGATTAAAATATATTTGAAATCCATTTTGCATTGGAATAATACTCGCATCATATCATATGAAGATTTCTGGTATATATTATAAGCTGAAAGATTTTAATTAATTATGTATAGAATACAAAACCATACTCAGTAATTTTCAATTAGGGTACCAAAATATTAACATTGTCGGTATCTCGTTTTATCAGATTCAAAGCATCGCTGCAGACAAATCGGTAAGAAATCCGACTTTTGTCAGGCCCAACAATGCCAGCCCATTTAACCCAAAAAGGCCTGAGGCCCAATGTAGAGAGCCTGCCGTGAAATCCAAAATTAAAGAATTCCAAACCATTATTGTGAGACAAATGGTGAGGTCTTTGACCAAGGATCCGGATTTTGTTATCAAGTGCATCTACGTTCCATCAACTTAAATAAGTTTTTAAATATGCTTATCACATTTTAAAATTTCTAAATTTTGCATTTCTAAAACTAAGTTCATAATTTCTATTAAGTTATGCCATAAATAAATTAAAAAAAAGAAGTAATTAATTTGAGTCAATCATTTAGTCATTATGAAATTTATAAACAGTCTTAATAATATTTTTTCTTGCATATTTCTAAATAAAAATTTCTTCCGCATCTTTGTAACTGAACTAGAAACTGCCATGTAAGATTAGAAACTATCATAATATTAGAGAATATTAAAAATGTAGATGCTCTAGTATACCGAACTTTTAAAAATAGTACTTTAGTTGACAAAATTAATTACTCCATTTTATTACTGTAATGTGTCTCTAACTAGCTTTTCGAAGCCTTGACATGAAAAAGACAGATCGGACAAACTATGATAGTCACCGATTCCGGTTTTTTTTAATCATTTTTTTTTTTCTATTTTTAGTACAAGACAAGCATTTGCTAAAAAAAAATAAGAGTTTTCCGATTCTATTCGGCCAATTTTGACCGATTCACTTAATTCCGATTTTACGGTTAAGTGACCGATTTCAATACCGGTTTCGATTTTGCGAACTATGACAATAAGTTAATAACCAACAGTAGTTCCAGACTTCCAGTATGTTTCATGGACTTACTTCAAAACATAGATTTAGCAATTTTAAAGAGTAGTTTTGAATTATCGATAAATCTTAAAATTAAAAGAACTTCCCTTTAGATCAAAGTTATTATTTTAGGCATTTAATTAATGCTCTTCTCAGACTTCTCAGCTCAAAAAACAGGCGCTCACTAATGGAAAAATCCAACAAACAGAGCTAAAAATTTACTGATAACTTCAAAAGGTATGACAACAAAAATGAGCAAGAACTGTTATTTAACAAGACAAACAAAATAAGGTACATAAAAAAGATTACTACACAACATATTCTACTTCAACACACACACACACACACCAAAAGAACAAATTCTCACAAATACAAATTGCACACAATATCTTGCTCATGCCTACCCTCACTGCAACCAATTTTCAAATCCTTCGCCATAACCTGACCCAATTAGGTACACTTCCTTACCCTCGTCTCTTATCAGAACTCGATCCAGACCCAACACCAGAACCAGCAGAGGAACCAGCTGACGACCCCGCACCAGATGAACCAGAGCCGGCAGATGACCCAGCAGAGGAACCAGCACTAGACCCGGCAGAGGAACCCGACCCGGATCCTACTGAGATCGAAGTCGAATTAGAGTTAGACCGAGAAATAGAACCAGCCGGGGTAGAAACCGAGCCGGACCGAGAACCCGAACCGGATACAGACCCAGATCCTCCACTAATGCCAGCCCCTAGACCGAGCCCGCCCCCGACAGCAACTCCTAGATCTTTCCTCACGGGCCGGCTCTCCGTAGTGACTACAGCTAAAGTGAAAGAGAATATTATAAGTAAAACTGAGATACTGTTACTTGCCATTAGTGTCTAGACTTATAGTAGTATAAGGGTTTCTGAGTCGACTCAGTGTAGTGAACTTGGTGCAGTGAGAATGTGAGATTTCTAGCTAGTGGTTGGGTTTTTGTAGAGGAGAAACGGTTAATTAGTTGCTAATGGTAGGGCTCCTTTGAACATGAATTGTCAAACCAATGAGGAAAAGACATGCGCATGCATATACCAATTGACTTGTGAAGATTATCCCGGTTATAAAAGCAATGTGGCAATTTTTCCTTTTGGGGGCAAGGATTATGGTGCACAAATTAAAAGGTGGTTGTGGGTGGGGGGGGGGGGGGGGGGGGGGGGTGGGGGCGCGTTGTGTGGGGGGCGGTGTTTAATGGTCACCTACAGTACAACAATTAACTTCTCTTTCAATTGCAACAGTAAATGACAATAATTTCGCTGAGATTGATGAAGTGAGAAGTAGTATATTTGCCCATAATTAAAATGGTGAAGTTGCGTCCATATATATATATATATATTTATGGCTAAGTTGTGGTACTTGTGATTTACATAAAAATGAAATTAAAAAAAAAAAAAAAGTTGCTACGATCGAGTATCTTTTTCTTATTAACCATGCATGCTCTGAGAATTAAAGCTAATGGATTTTACAACAATTTGGTTTGTTGTAAAAAGTTGTGGGCGCGCCATGAGCTTAGATAGAGGAAAATTCTTAATTAGTTGCAGCTTGACACGTGCATGCATACAGAATATTAAATCAAACAAGATGTCAGATTTCCTGTGGCTTATTTTGATGTGTCATACCATGTGGTATGTCACTGAGAGACTGATATAACAATGTGGTCCAATTAATTGGGACCATGCATTTATTTTTTTGCATTTATTTATTAAGTCTGATTTTCTAATTGTTTCTTCTTTTCTTTTGTGATGGGTTTATATTAATAAATGACAACAACAGCAACATGCAAACAAGAGAATAGTAGGTAATTTGGAGTATTGACAAATTAGATAATTGAATGATAATTATTATTCTAAGTGCCTTTTTTGGAGATTGGGACGGTGACATTAGTATCCAGAGAATGTTCTCTTTGGCATTAGATACATCTAGAAATTTCCATGATAACAATTTGACAAAATTAACTGCACATCCCCATAATTTTTGGTAGAGATTTTCATATACCTGTAGAAATTATTTGTATTTGCATGTTTTGATGAGCGTTTATGTGAATAACAGGAATTTATCTTTGAGAGATTCTTTTTTTTTTTTGACAAATGACAATTATTAAAAAAAAGAAGTTAAAATTTAAAATTTAAAATTAAGCAATAATCTATATTATCCATGTATAATATATATGAGATTTAATACGTGTCTAACGTAAATCATGTGAGTTATAATTTTCACAATATTAAATTGACATTTCAATACCAAATTTGCTGTCAACAAGAGTCAATAGAGCATTTATTTTTACTATGTCCATTAGCACAGTAGGTTTGGTTCTAATTAGGTAAAAACCAAGATATAATGCACCAATGACACACTTGGGAATATATTATAATATATTCTAAGTCCCTTGAATACATTGATGAGGTTGGTCTTCTCATAGTTCTTAGTGAAGTTAGCTAGTCTCTATGAAAACATAGAAATGATCTTTGTTTTAATAATGCTCTCATTAAATCTGCTAGAAACATGATACTAACAATTAAATCTTTGTGTATATAACTGATAGGGCACATGAAGAAAATATTCAAGGATGCACACAATTGGCTTCTAGTAATTGAGGATGCCATTCCACTTAGTCAGTACATGCCACTCTCCATGGTGGTGTATCAGCCCACAGGGGTCGCACCAGATGTAGAGATTCCATAGGTAGATGATGAAGCTCAGGATTTTGTTTTGCTCAACTTAGTGTTAATAACCTCAGCCCTTTACTAAGTGGCTTAGTTTTTGCAATTCTTAAGTTCTTTTGGCACTTGGCATCTGTTATGCTTATGTTGATGTATGATTTGGTATATTTTACTTCTTTTGCACTTGGTAGTTGGTCCAGAATAATGGCCACTTAAGAACATCAGTTTGGTTTGTATTTAACTCAATTTCAGTAATAAAATGGGCTTTTTGCCTTTTTAAAAAATAAATAAATTGACATTTCACGGTACGGAATTTGATTGTTATGTTATTTATATTTCCAACAATGCACGTATTTCTCAATTTACATTTTAATTTCTAATTTTTTATATATATATATTTTTTGCAATGTTCCAAATAGCGATTATAGCGCTATAGCTTTTTAAGGTACAAAATTGCTATAGTGTAACCATAGCTAGTTATTTATAATCATTATAAAAGAAAAACGGTTAATTGCGTTATAGTTTTTAAAAGTTGAAAAAGCTATAGCGTAGCTATATATAGCTAGCTATTTAGAACCTTGTTTTTTTTTAAAAAATATTGTCAAGTGATTCCTCTCTTTTTTTTTTTTTTTTAAATCTTATCTCAAAGTTTAAATAAGTCAAGATGGAGTGGTATCATAGTTGGTTAGCTAAGAGAATAATTCCTACAATTATGATTACCCAACAAAATTAGGAGTTTGAATCTCTCTCACAACTTTGCAGCTTCTGCAAAACTTAAAAAAAAAAACGAACAAGTTTAAATGAGCCCAAATCTGACTGATTTGAAACAATATTTCATAAAATTGAACAATAAATCTTGCACAAACAGTGAGAACTTTGTCATCTTTGAATGACGTTTCAGAAGAAATATTTGCCAAAACTAACACGAAAGCTTTTATTTTAAAAAAATCATATAAAATTGTTGCCAAAAACATCTTAAAACTCAAATCATCATACTAAAATATATATATTTTTTTAGTAAAATTGAAAATCAAACTATCAAACTATTTAATACCTTTGTTATTACAATAAATAATTTCTCTCATTTGAATTTCAAACCTAAAATCAATTTTAACAAAGCAATAATCTTGTTGCTGTTATAAATAAAATAAGTTATGGATGGATGTCCATTTGCAACTCTTCTATAATTACTTCAAAACTCCTCATAAAGATTTATGTTATTCTCTTCTCATTTATCAATACAATTAATTTACCATGGCTTGTTATTTACATTTTCTACCTATAAATAGAGGATTGTAAGATTGTATTTTACACACAAGAAAAGAAGAAGAATAAGAGATATCTTATACATTGTCAATAGCTTGTTTGATTTCTTTATCTTTATTTTACAATACGTTATCAGCACGAATTGCTCAAAAGTTGCAAAGTAACCATGTAAGTAATTTATGTGATTAATTTTTATATCTTTCATTAATTTAAATTTCATTTAAATTTTTGATTATATTTGTTTTAGTTTATAAGAATCATTCCTTGAAGTGAATGATGGAATAATAATCTGAAGTTATTATCAAAACTAAATGTTTATTTAGAACCTGAAGTTCTATTAGAATTTTTAGTATAAAGTTAATATAATAACCAGCAGTTATTATAGGCCACTGGATGAATAATAACCTGAAGTTATTCCCAATTAAAACTTGAAGTTCATTAGAAATTTTCATATAAAATTAATATAATAACCAGCAGTTATTATAGGTCATTGGATGAAAATATAACCCGAAGTTAATTCAACTTAAATTCTACAATTGCGCAGTCAAGCAATTTAATAACCGGAAGTTATTAAATAAAATATTTTATTATAACCTGAAGTTATTAATATATTTAAATTTATTTATTTATTTAATTTGCATATTCTTTTATTTACTTTTATTTATCTCCATTTTCATTTATTTGAAGTTATGATATTCATAACCTGAAGTTATGACATTAATAACCTGAAGTTAATACGTATATATTTTGTAGTACATATGACAAATCTCACAAAGCTTGAATTTGCTGCTCTTGAAATTTCGGGCAAGAATTATCTCCCATGGACTCTCGATGCCGAGATCCACCTTACTGCAAAGGACTTAAAAAAAACTATTACAGAAGCAAATATCGCCTCCCCGCAGGAGCGCGCTAAAGCTATGATTTTCCTTCGTCACCATCTCCATGAGGATTTGAAAACTGAATATTTAACAGTGAAAGACCCGTTAGAACTCTGGAAGAGTTTAAAGGAGAGATATGACCATCAAAAACTTGTTCTCTTACCAAATGCTCGTTACCAATGGATTCATTTAAGATTACAGGACTTTAAATCTGTTAGTGAGTATAATTCCGCAATGTTTCGGATAACTTCCGAACTCAAACTATGTGGTGAAACAATTACAGAAAAAGACATGTTGGAGAAAACATTCTCTACATTTCATGCCTCGAATTTGCTCCTGCAGCAGCAATATCGAGAGCGGAGTTTTCAGAAGTACTCCGAGCTAATATCATGTCTTCTTGTTGCGGAACAAAATAATGAGCTTTTAATGAAGAACCACCAAGCACGACCTACTAGTGCAAGTCCATTCCCTGAAGCGAATGCGACTTCATCTAAGAAAGGACGTGGCCACGGTCGCAGCAATTTCTGCGGATGTGGTCGTGGACGTGGTCGAAACAATGTTTGGCGACGTGATGGTCAATACAACAAAACAAAGGAGAATAATGTGGTGAAAAATGAGAAAGAGAAACATTCTGAAAATGTTTGTTATAGATGTGGGATGAAAAATCATTGGTCACGTACCTGCCGTACACCAAAGCATCTAGTAGAGCTTTATCAAGCCTCACTTAAGAAAAAGGGAAAAAATGTGAAAATTAACCTCACTGAAAATGAACCCGAAAATGAATGTCATATAGATACACATCTTGATGTATCAGATTTCTTCCAAAATGTTGATGAAGAAATTGACACTTTTACCAAGGGAGAGAATAAAAAGTAGAAGTTTATGTTTATGCTTATGCTTAATAAAAGTTTAATTTACGTTTCAGTTTTTTTTTTATATTGTATGCAAATGAATAAATATAGTTTATTTTAATTTGTTCTTGCATTCTTTTATTTTAAAGGAAAATAACTGACGCAATGGTAAGTAAAGAAGATCCATGTCTAGTAGACAGCGGAACAACAAATACCATATTGAAAAGTAAGAAATATTTTTCACAATTGCATCTTGGTGAGACTAATATCCATACTATATCTGGTACAAGTAATTTAATTGAAGGCTCCGGAAGAGCTTGTATTTTATTACCTAAAGGAACAAAATTAATAATAGATGATGCATTATATTCAAGTAGATCCAGAAGAAATCTACTAAGTTTTAAAGATATTCGAAAGAATGGTTATCATATTGAAATTATAAATGAGATAAATTGCGAATATCTTCATATCACATCTATTAAGAATAACTAGAAAATCATAATGGAAAAGATGCAAGCAATGTCCTCTGGACTATATTGTACTTATATAAGTACAATAGAATCAAATATGGTTACTAACCAGAAGTTAGTTGATCCAAAGTTATTTACATTGTGGCATGACAGATTGGGTCATACAGGAGATATAATGATGAGGAGAATAATTGAAAGTGCAAATGGGCATCCCCTAAAGGACCTGAAGATTCTATTATCAAAAGATATGACATGCGAAGCATGCTCTCTTGGAAAACTAATTATTAGGCCATCTCCAAATAAAGTTGGACCTGAAGCTCCTTCATTTTTAGAAAGAATTCAAGGAGATATATGTGGACCTATTACACCTCCATGTGGACCGTTTAGATATTTTATGGTGTTAATTGATGCATCAACACGCTGGTCACATGTGAGTTTGTTAGCAACAAGAAATGTTGCATTTGCTAGACTATTAGCACAAATTATCCAATTGAGAGCTAATTTTCCGGATTATCAAATTAGAAGAATCCGGCTTGATAATGCAGGTGAGTTCACTTCTCAAACTTTTAATGATTATTGCATGTCTATTGGAATTACGGTAGAACATCCAGTGGCCCATGTTCATACACAAAACGGTCTAGCAGAATCGTTGATTAAAAGGTTGCAATTAATTGCTAGACCATTACTTATGAGGTCTAGTCTACCGTCTTCTGCATGGGGACATGCCATATTACATGCCGCTGCACTCATTAGATTAAGACCAACTGCTGATCAGAAGTATTCCCCGTTACAATTGGTCTCTGGAAGAGAACCAAATTTGTCTCATCTAAAGATATTTGGTTGTGCTGTATATGTTCCAATTTCTCCTCCACAACGCACAAAAATGGGACCTCAAAGAAGGCTGGGAATTTATATTGGTTTTAACTCTCTTTCTATTATTAAATATTTAGAACCATTAACAGGAGATGTTTTTACAGCAAGATTTGCTGATTGTCATTTTAATGAATCAATATTCTCAAATTTAGGAGAAGAAAAACAAAAATTGGATAAACAAGTAACTTGGAATTCATCGTTATCTTATCTTGACCCCGAAGTGGTCAATGTGAACTCGAAGTTCGAAAGATCATAAATTTGCAAAGAATTGCAAATGAATTGCCTGATGCATTCACAGATACAAATAGAGTTCTAAATCACATATTCCAACTATGAATGCACCTGCTCGAATTGACATTACAAAAATATCTAATGAATCTAATGTGCGTAGAAAATGTGGAAGACCACTTGGTTCTAAGGATGTAAATCCACGTAAAAGAAAAGAGCAGAATAAAGCAGTTGGTTCAACCCTAGAAGAGGTTGATGATAAAACTCCTGAAGAAGTCAATAAAATCCCAGAAGAGATTAATGGTAAAACTCCTGAAGAAGTTGATAAAACCCTAGAAGAGGTTGATGAAATTCTAGAAGAAACTCAAGTACCAAATGATTATGAGGTTTCTATAAATTATATAATAAATGGTACTATATTAAATAGAAATAAAACACATGTTAATGAAATATTTGCATTTACTATAGCAAGCGATGTTGTAAACGAAGAAGATAATGTGCCAAAAACTCTCGAAGAGTGTAGACAATGAAATGATTGGCATAAATGGAAAGATGCCATACAAGCAGAATTAAGTTTATTAGACAAGCGGCAAGTATTTGGACCTGTAGTCCAAACACCCAAAGATGTTAACCCTGTAGGTTACAAATGGGTATTTGTCATAAAAAGAAATGAGAAAAATGAGATTGTGAGATATAAAGCAAGGCTGGTGGCACAAGGCTTTACACAAATACCAGGAGTTGATTATGAAGAAACGTATTCACCTGTAGTAGATGCGATAACTCTCAGATTTCTAATAAGTCTCACAGTTGCAGAAAATCTAAAAATGCGACTTATGGATGTTGTAACAGCCTATTTATATGGTTCACTTGACATTGATATATACATGAAAGTCCCAGAAGGATTGAAAATACCTGAAGCATATAAGTCAAAACCTAGAGAGATGTACTCTATAAAATTAAGAAGATCTTTATATGGACTAAAACAATCTAGTCGAATGTGGTATAATCGACTGAGTGAGTACCTTCTAAAAGAAGGATATAAAAATAATATAATTAGTCCATGTGTTTTTATTAAACGATCAAATCTAGGTTTCACAATCATTGCAGTGTATGTTGATGATTTAAACATTATTGGATCTCCTGAAGAGATTGAGAATACTGCAAAATTGTTGAAAAATAAATTTGAAATGAAAGACCTTGGTGTAACAAAATTTTGTCTCGGCCTGCAGATCGAGCATCTAAAGAATGGAATATTTATCCATCAATCAAATTATGTTGAAAAAGTATTAAAAAGATTCAATATGGATAAAGCTCATCCTTTGAGCACACCAATGGTCGTACGATCGCTAAATGCAGAAAATGATCCCTTTTGCCCGCAAGAAAATAATGAAAAAGTGCTTGGTCCTGAAGTGCCATACTTAAGCGCAATCGGGGCATTATTATATCTTGCAAATAATACAAGACCCGATATCTCATTTGCAGTAAATGTGTTAGCAAGATATAGTTCCAAACCAACCAGAAGGCATTGGAATGGAATTAAACAAGTATTTCGGTATCTTTGCGGAACTAGAGATATGGGGTTATACTATCAAAATGATACAAAATCCAATTTAATTGGATATGCAGATGCTGGATATTTGTCGGATCCACATAAAGCACGATCCCAATCGGGATACATATTCACCTATTGTGGAGCTGCAATTTCATGGCGATCGACAAAACAAACTCTTACGGCAACATCATCAAATCATGCCGAGCTAATCGCTCTATACGAGGCGGGTCGAGAATGTGTTTGGTTACGGTCAATGATTCAAAACATTCAAGAAGAATGCGGACTTGAAAACATCAAGATAAATCCTACTCCGCTATATGAAGATAATGCAGCATGCATTGCACAAATCAAAGAAGGATATATCAAAGGAGACAGAACTAAACATATTGCGCCAAAGTTCTTTTCGACACATGACCTACAAAAGGAAGGCGTAATAGACGTTTGCCAAGTCCGATCAATCGACAATCTAGCAGACCTATTCACAAAATCTTTACCGACAAAGGTTTTTGTACAACTCACATAGAAGATAGGTCTACATCGGTTGAAGGATATTCAATGATATCAAAATGAGGGGAAGCGTTATACGCACTGTACTCTTTTTCCCTTAACTAAGTTTTTATCCCAATGGGTTTTTCTTGGTAAGGTTTTTAATGAGGCAGTACGTGATCCTGAAGTATCATGTTGATCCTGAAGTATCATGTTAATATTGATCTTGAAGTATCATATTAACAGCGTATAATGAACAATGAACATCCAAGGGGAAGTGTTATAAATAAAATAAGTTATGGATGGATGTCCATTTGCAACTCTTCTATAATTACTTCAAAACTCCTCATAAAGATTTATGTTATTCTCTTCTCATTTATCAATACAATTAATTTACCATGGCTTGTTATTTACATTTTCTACCTATAAATAGAGGATTGTAAGATTGTATTTTACACACAAGAAAAGAAGAAGAATAAGAGATAGCTATCTTATACATTGTCAATAGCTTGTTTGATTTCTTTATCTTTATTTTACAATAGTTGCAATGTTGTCATCCCAATTAATCCCACACACACACACACACACACACATATATATAGAGGTTGGCTAATATCAAATCGATTGTTTCTGAGGCTCCGTACAACTAATTTGTTTTTCAATTTGCAAAGCCCAAAAAGCCGATCCAAACCATTAGATGTGACATCTTTATTAAAATGTGCTTGGATACCAAATTTTATATTTTTCTGAATTTTTTTACTATTTATTAAGCTACTTTGAAAATCGCAAATCTAACAGTAGCTTAACAAAACAATAAAACTAGAAGCCACTGTTGGATCAACGATTTTCAAAGTGACTTAATAAATAGTAAAACAATTCAGAAAATTAAAATTTGGTTTCCAAGTATATTTTAATATAAAGATCACATCTAACGGTTTGGATCAACTTTTTGGACTTCAAAAATTAAAAAACAACTTAATTGCACATAATCTCAGAAGCAATCGATTTGATATATTACCCAACCTCTATATAGAGAGAGAGAGAGTTGGATATATATCCAAATGAAACCTAAAAACTCTCGGTCCAAATGATTTAAATATTTGAAATCAACAAACTTCTGACAATTCAAATAATAATTTGGAGCCTAAAAACAAACCGAAAGCTGACTTAAGAACCTAAAATAACTTTATCCCAAGAAAACCAAATGAAAGCAAACCGACCAACCAAAACCATCCTTCTGGCCACCATGAAGACACGTCAAAATGTTTAAAAATATATATATGTTCTATGTCAGTTAGCACTTTGGAAAATGAATATGTCATGTGCATTTCAGCATTTGCCTACTTTTATTTTGCTTTCTTAATCAAATATTTACATTGTCCATAAAAAAGATGCTTTAGTCCCTGCTACCAAATGTTTCTTGCTTCAAAGAAAAAAAAATTATAGAGAAAAAGATTTTAAAGTTAGAGGTTTTTCAAGTCATTCACTTATTTAATATTTATAAATAAACTTAGATTTTGAAAAGGTGTTTTTTGATACATAAGATGTTATTTTTGTCACTAGATCAAAAAATAATTTTTTATAGAATTAAGTTTAATGACATGTTTAATAAAAAAAAAGTCTAATGAAATGTTTAATACAAGTTGAACATATCATGCGCAAAAAATATTATAATGCATATATCATTTGTTCTTAATTTATCTGTGTATCTTCATTTCTGTTAATTAGGTAAAATAATCATCTGATAAATTTAATTAGTTTCTTCGCTAACGACAAAGATGTTATGTATATATATATTCTTTATTAAACTTAATTGGAAATCATTAATAATTACTAAGTTTTAATTAATAGATGGATAACTAAACTTAAAGAGATAAGATTTAGAAGTTAAGTGAACAATAAGAAAAACATACAAATAATTTATATGGTAATGTAAATGTACAATGAAGGTTCATTGTTATGTATACATGTAATCATGTATATATAATTTAACCGTGATGAGAGAAGAAGGGAGAGTATGTGTTTAAGTAGAGAAAATTTCATGCTAAAAATATATAAAAAAAAATTTAAAAGCTCGATAAATAAGAGTCAGAAATAATAACATTAAATGTGTAAAAAAATTTAGGATAATGATAACCATACAAACTACTTTAGAATTACTGATATATACAATTTTATATTGTTTAACAAAATTATATAAAAAAAAGTAAATAGATAATCTCATATATTTTGCCGACTTTAATTATAATTATCCATGTACAGCATTTGGGCTGGAGTGCGGTACTAATTGACATGCAATTTACACATTACCAACAATCCTCCATTTTCTCCGTAGTCACTGTCAATCATTGTAACTTGGAAGTTTCTAGAGCCATGCACCTTTTGTTTTGATAATTTAAGCAATAGAATATATTAAAGATTTTCAAGATAAATTAAAATAATTACAAACACTGTTCAGTGAGTTTCTCTATCCAACAAGTAATTAAAGATATATTGGCAATTCAATTTATTTAACAACTTTAATGATTAACAAAACCGTTTCATATAATAGAAAAAATAAAATTATAGACATGCTTTACAGAAACCTTTATATATGCTCAATAGAGGAGCTATGTGCAATTTTACTTTCTTAATTTTAATAATTGTTTTAGTCAAATAAATTTACTACCAATATAACTTATTTTTTAAACAACTCTAATTTATATATGCAAATACTTACTATATATTGTACATGACTATCGTATTTGATTTTGGTATCTATTTTAAGTACTAGATCAAGTATGCTTGATTTCAATGAAATCGATGGTAATACCACTTTCTTTCAAAAAAAATATATATGCAAATACTTTTCCTGGTTAAAGAACAAAAGCTAAATTAAATGGGTTTCTAGATTTGCACTAAATTTTATGATAACTTATGTACTATAAATAATATATTAATTTGCAACTCTTACTTAATTTCTTTATTTTAGAACCGTGTGTTGTTAAAAAAGAAAACGAAAACAAATTAATTAAAAGTTTAAAACGAAATTATTTGGTTTCTAAGATTTTTAGTGTTAGGTAGGAATTTTGGACAGAACTAGTTTAACTATCAGAAAATATTAAAGCAGATTTCAAAATTCTAACCATTTTATCACCTGTCCCCAACAAAATTGCAAGATTCATATATTCTATATATCAGGTTTAATTGTGGAAAAAGAGATGGAATAAATTTTTTGTTCTACACTCAAGTTGTCAAAGAAAACATAAAACATGCAAGAATAAGATAGAATTATGACGGAGCAAGTTAAATCAATTATTCATACAGATTAATTTATTCTATGCTTATTTTGTATTTAAGACCCATTATTATAAATAAAGATTCATTCTTTTTTTAATTTCTCTTAAATTAATTTAAGTCATAAATTACGCTTATCAAACAAGATATAAAATAGAAGAAGTAAAATTGAATACACAACTGAATTTTCCCTAAATTAAAGTAGCAATCATGGATATCATAATTTTCCTACAGTACACATATATATATATAGTGGCATGCAGACTTGCTGGACCATATTGATCTCTAAAGCAAAACGGCTTAGTATCTAAACTCATTTCAAGCACAATATTAAAGTTTTCAACGTTGACAAAAAAAATTGGATGAGATGTCAGAAGGATAGAAGATGCACAAAAGCAAAGACCAAAGTACAGAAAATGCTCCACTAGCAAAAGATTTCCAACTCAAATCCAACCACAAATTTCGCCACGCAATCACCAACTCCAAATACTTAAAACCACATTTCATATCACCCCACTAAGCCTGACTACTAACCAACCTCAAACTTTGAACACTATAAATACCACCTTTAGTAACACCCATTTCAGTAACAAAAACATCTCTTCATCATCTAATATCTGAAAAAACCCATCAAGTAATAATTTGGCATAGATACAACCACTTAAAGAAATGGCTTGCATGAAAGTAGTAGTTCTTCTTGCAACCATTATAGTGGCCTCATTTGCAATTGTAGGTGAGAGCCGTGTGGCAAGAAAAGACCTAGGGCTTGACCTTGGTGGTGGAACTGGTATTTCGGTTGGTATCGGACTTGGTGGAGGCATTGGGTTAGGTGGTGGCAGTGCCTCAGGTTCCGGTTCAGGCTCAGGCTCAGCGTCTGGTTCTGGTTCAGCATCTGGTTCGGGATCAGGTTCAGCCTCTGGTTCTGGTTCAGGTTCAGGAGCTAGTTCAGGAGCTGGATCATCAGCTGGGTCTGGTGGGTCGTATGCCGGGTCAGGTGCTGGTTCTGGTGGTGGGTCAGGTTCTGGTGGTGGATCTGGTTCTGGGTCTGGATACGGTTCTGGCCAAGGACATGGATCCGGGTCAGGTTCTGGGTACGGTTCAGGCCATGGTGAAGGATATGGATCAGGGTCTGGCTCGGGTTCGGGTCATGGTGAAGGCTACGGTGAGGGCTATGGTGAGGGGAGTGGGTCTGGAAATGGATACGGGGAAGGCTACGGGGAAGCCCATGGATATGGCTCTGGGTCTGGCTCGGGTTCAGGCCATGGTGAAGGCTATGGTGAGGGCTATGGTGAGGGTGGTGGGTCTGGAAATGGATATGGGTCGGGCTACGGTGAAGGCCACGGATACGGGTACGGGTCGGGTGGTGGACATGGGAAGTGAATGATGAAAAGTTTGTGCAACATCAGGCATTAGTTTCTCCTGGCTATGTTCATAGATTGTTATCCAGGGTGTAGTATTAAGTGTACTTGTACACTTTCTTTGTATTGCTCAAATTCTAGCTTGTGGTACTAATTTGTATCGGAATATAAGACCTGTGTGATGATTTGTAGAATTATATCATGTTTATTAATAAATCAATGAATAATGTGATGTATTATTTTTCAAGTAAAGTCTCTCCATAGTGATCACTGATTGGAACTTGGAAGTTTCTAGAGCCACCTTAATTTCACCTTTGATTTGATAGTACAAGCAAAAGCATATATATTAATGATTTCCAAGAAAAATAAAATCACAAACCCTTTTCCGTGAGTTATCTAGCTATCCAACAATTAAAAGATATATTATATACGTTGACTATTAAATTAACTTTAATGATTAACAAAACCGTTAATCAAAATTAAAAATAAAATAATGAACATGTCTTTTACTGTTTTACAGTTTAGATATTTACATTTTGTATATTAAATTGTGGTGCAATATTTATTGTTATATTATCAATAAGTAATTAAGTATATATAACATTTAGTTATTGACTTTTTTAAAATCATCACTCCATGAATTGCCAATGGATTTTCAAATTGCAGTGAAAATTTATAACAACCTATTATAGAAAAGATATGTGCAATAACCCTTGAGTACAAAATAAAAATGCAAGCATATTTCAAAATTCTAACCATTTTATCATCTGTTCCAACAAAATTGCAAGATCTAAAGAGTAAAACTGGGGTGTTCCTAAGTTCATCAATTCTCTTTGTGAACTCAACTCTAAAACCTATCAGATTGATTTCAAATAACAAATTCGAACCGCTGAAATCTGTTTACCTTGCGAGTGATGCGTCTACATGCAAAATTTTTAAAATTTTGAATTAATTTAATATAAAGTCAAGCGGTCAAAATTAGAAGGTTTATAAATTAATTTTAGTGCATTTATTTGTTGAATATTTTTTTTTACCACTTGATTTTATACAAATTAAATTAATTTTAAATTTTAAATTTCTTGTATGTAGATGCATTTCTCATAAGGTAGACATGTTTCAATGGTTCAGATTTACAATTCGAAATCAATAGCTATAGATTTTAGAGTTGAGTTCACATTGAGAATTGGTAAACGAACACCCTAGTTCTACTCAGATCTAAATACTATATATCATGTGTGATTTTGGATAAAGAAACGAAGTAAATTCTTTACTCTATGCTTCAGGTGTCAAACAGAATTGAAGATGGAGTTATGACGGAATAAATTAAATTACATCTTCTATTTTTTTTTTTTAGTATTAAATCTAGAATTAACTTACTCCAAACTAAACAGAAGTAAATTATACATTTATATATTACACTCTACACACTGATTAATTTTTTTTATTATATTAGAATCAATTAACTTACTGCACACTTATCTCGAATACATATATGACCAATTGTTATAAATAAAAAATTTCTTTTTTCCAAACAAATTAATTCAACCCATAAATTATGCTGCCAAATGAAATATAAAATAGAAAAAGAAGTAAAATAAAACAGAGAATGTTCTCCATAATTTAACTTAAGTAGCAATCAAATATGGGCCATAATTTTCCAATATATATAGTGGTATTCAAGAGACTTGTTTGACCATATTATTTTAAAAAAATAGCTGATAAAGTACAGCTCATTTCAAGCACATACCTTAAAGTTTTCAACGTTCACAAAATTGGATGACGTGTCAGAAGATGCACATATGCAAAGTTTAAAATACTGCAAATGCTCCACTAGCAAAAGATTGCAAACTCAAGTTCAACCATAAATTTAACCACACAATCACCACCTACAAATTCTTAAAATAAAATTTTATATCACCCCACTAAGCCTGACTACTAAACCTACCTCAAACTTTCAACCCTATAAATACCACCTTTAGTAACACCAATTTCAGTAACAAACACATCTCTTAATCTGTTATCAGTGGGGGAAAAAAAAACATCAAGTAATAATTTGGCAAAGACATAAAACCACTTACAGAAATGGTTTGCATGAAAGTAGTAGTTCTTCTTGCAACCACTGTTGTGGCCTCATTTGCAATTATAGGCGAGAGTCGCGTGGCAAGAAAAGACCTAGGAATTAACCTTGGTGGTGGTACTGGAGGTGGCATTGCGGTTGGTATCGGACTCGGTGGAAGCATTGGGTTAGGTGGTGGCAGCGCCTCAGGTTCTGGTTCAGGCTCGGGCTCAGCATCTGGTTCTCATTCAGGCTCGGGCCCAGCATCTGGCTCTGGCTCAGCATCTGGTTCTGGTTCTGGTTCAGGAGCTGGTTCGGGGGCCGGTTCATCAGGTGGCGTTGCGATTGGTATTGGACTCGGTGAAGGTGTTAGCATTGGGTTAGGTGGTGGCAGTGCCTCGGCTTCAGGCTCAGGCTCAGGCTCAGCATCTGGTTCTGGTTCTGGTTCTGGTTCAGGAGCTGGTTCGGGGGCCGGTTCATCAGCTGGGTCCGGTGGGTCATATGCCGGGTCGGGTGCTGGGTCCAGTGCTGGGTCTGGATCTGGATATGGTTCTGGCGAAGGTCATGGATCTGGGTCTGGTTCTGGGTATGGTTCAGGTCATGGGGAAGGGTATGGTGAGGGCTATGGTCAGGGGAGCGGGTCTGGAAATGGATACGGGGAAGGCCATGGATATGGCTCTGGGTCTGGCTCAGGTTCAGGCCATGGCAAAGGCTACGGTGAGGGTTATGGCGAGGGCAGCGGGTCTGGAAATGGACATGGATCGGGCTACAGTGAGGGCCATGGATACGGGTACGGGTCGGGTGGTGGACATGGGAAGTGAAAGAAAAGTTTGTACAGTATGAGGCATTTCTCTCCTGGCTATGTTCATATTTTGTTGTTCAGGGTGTAGTAATTAGTTCACTTATACACTTCTTTGTATTGCTCAAATTCTATCTTGTGGTACTAATTTGTAAGCGTGAGGCTGTTGCAATATGCATATTATTATTTTTTTATATAGATATATAGAAAATCACTTGATTTGAAAATTATTGACCTCCATCCAAAAATAGTGGTTTTCTACCTAACTAAAAAATAGCAGAACTTTAAAAAAAAATTAAAATTTGGTTAGCAAGTACATTTTCATATAAACATCATGTTTAACGATTCAAATCGATTATTTCAAACTTTGAAAATAGAGTTATAGATCCATAGCACGGGTTGATATGTAATATGCATATTACCCTAGCCTCACTCAATTTGTATTAAAATAAGACGTGTGTAATGATTTGCAGAATTATAACATGTGTTTATTAAATCAATGAATAATGTTGAATTAATTTTTCAAGTAAAGATACCGCATTTGTACTCAGAGCTGATGGTAACATAAGCTGATCCTGATATTGTTTACAAAAATATCAGGGCTGTGTATCAATTTCTCAAAAGGTGTCATAGTCCCCTTTGACCTTTCAGCAGTTCCTGTGTACTGGCATGTTTTAGGCTTCCAGTTTGGATAATTGCAAGGATTGATATGATCCGGCGTGACTTCTTGTGGGGCAGGAACAATGATACGAGAAGAGGTATGTCACTGGTAAATTGGGACACAGCAAGACTCTCCAAAAGGTGTGGAGGTATGGCTGTAAGCCTGTAACTAACATGGAATTTCAGAGCATAGCCCTCTTATTGAGATGGTGGTGGCGCTTATATGATCAGGAGTAGAAGACAAGCCATATATATGGTCACCTTCAGGTTCAGTCTTATGGAAAAGTCTGAACAAATTGAAACCGCTATTTCAGAGGAGTACATCATGGTGCATAGGTGACGGCAGGTCCATTTCTTTTTGGTTCGACGCCTCGGATGGCATCCCTTTGGTGGGGCCCACTGACAGACTCAAAAGACCAAGGCAGCAATCCATGACCCAATTTCAATTTAGTGTTCTCAGACCATGGAGATTAATTGACCTGGAAATTGGAGGAATCTGGCAAATTCACATCCAAATCAATTTACAAGGTGCTAATTGAAAGGGGGGAGATCAATTGCAGTTTCAAAAAAGTTTGGACAGCCATCAGTGAGAATTTTCGGATATATCCTCCTAAAAGGCAAATTGCTGGTTACTGGTACAGAGACCGATACCGAACCCGTCAGCGGAACTATCTATTTATCTAATAGAGTACATGACATCTTATTTTCGCATTCCCAACAATCCTCCATTTTTAAATAATAATAAAAAAAAAAACAATCCTCCATTTTTCTCCATGGTCACTGTCCATGCATGGGAGGAACTTGGAAGTTTCTAGAGTCACCTTTTGTTTGATAATTTTAAGCAATAGCATATTAAAGATATTCAAGAAAAATGAAATTACAAACCCTGTTCTGTGAGTTCATCTATCCAACAAGTTAAAGCTATATTGACAATTAAATATATATGTGCCAATTTTTATGATTTACAAAACCGTTAATAAAAAAATAAAATAACAGGCTTAACAGTTTAGAACTTATGATATTAAATAATGGTGCAATTTGAATTGTTTGATTATTGGTCACGTACTGATAAAACTGAATTATTGTTTTTTTTATCAAAATCACTCGAATTTAACTAATCGACTTTCAAATTGCACCAGAAGTGTGTGATCACACACACACACGAGTCCGTGTCCCCCAAGGTACCTGAGGTGCAATTGAAACAAATGGACGGTCCAGATTAATTTTATTTAGGCCAAACTAAATCCGGTGGCTGTTGAGGCTGTAGGGGTCTGCTTTAAGATTCGTGCCAAGTGAATGAACGGTCCAGATTCACCACTTGCACCTCAGGCACCTGGGGTGATACGGATTCCACACACACACACACTTATACCACTAAAATTTCTACAATAGTGACATGTAAGAGACTTGTTTGATCATATATATTGTCTAAAGCAAAACGGCTGATAAAGGACAACTCATTTCAAGCACATACCTAAAGTTTTCAAGCGTTGACAAAAATTTGATGACATATCAGAAGATGCACAAATTCTCCACTAGCAAAAGATCGCAAACTCTAGTTCAACCACAAATTTCACCATGCAATTACCACCAACAAATTCTTAAAATAAAATTTCATATCACCCCACTAAGTCTGACCACTAAACCAACCTCAAACTTTCAACCCTATAAATACCACCTTTAATAACACCCATTTCAGTAACAAACACATCTCTTGATCTGTTATAATTGGAAGAAAAAAAATCATCAAGTAGTAATTTGGCAAAGACATAAAACCACTTACAGAAATGTCTTGCATGAAAGTAGTAGTTCTTGCAACCATTTTTGTGGCCTCATTTGTAATTATAGGCGAGAGCCGCGTGGCAAGAAAAGACCTAGGACTTAACCTTGGTGGTGGAACTGGAGGTGGCATTGCTGTTGGTATCGGACTCGGCGGAAGCATTGGGTTAGGTGGTGGCGGTGCCTCAGGTTCCGGTTCAGGCTCGGGCTCAGCATCTAGTTCTGGTTCAGGATCAGGCTCATCATCTGGTTCTGGTTCAAGCTCGGGTTCAGCATCTGGTTCTGGTTCAGGTTCGGGTTCAGCATCTGGTTCTGGTTCAGGTTCGGGTTCAGCATCTGGTTCTGGTTCGGGCTCAGCATCTGGTTCTGGTTCAGGCTCGGGCTCAGCATCTAGTTCTGGGTCTGGTTCAGGTTCAGGAGCTGGTTCGGGGGCCGGCTCATCAGGTGCCGTTGGTATTGGACTTGGTGAAGGTGTTAGCATTGGGTTAGGTGGTGGCAGTGCCTCAGGTTCCGGTTCAGGTTCGGGTTCAGCATCTGGTTCTGGTTCAGGTTCGGGTTCAGCATCTGGTTCTGGTTCAGGCTCGGGCTCAGCATCTAGTTCTGGGTCTGGTTCAGGTTCAGGAGCTGGTTCGGGGGCCGGCTCATCAGGTGGCACTGCCGTTGGTATTGGACTCGGTGAAGGTGTTAGCATTGGGTTAGGTGGTGGCACTGCCGTTGGTATTGGACTCGGTGAAGGTGTTAGCATTGGGTTAGGTGGTGGCAGTGCCTCAGGTTCCGGTTCAGACTCAGGTTCAGCATCTGGTTCTGGGTCAGGCTCAGGCTCTGCCTCTGGTTCAAGTTCAGGAGCCGGTTCTGGGTCTGGGTCTGGGTCTGGTTTTGGTTCGGGTAGTGGGTCAGGGTCTGGTTCGGGTTCGGGTAGTGGGTCGGGGTCTGGTTCGGGTTCGGGTAGTGGTTCTGGGTCTGGATCGGGTTCAGGTCATGGCGAAGGCTATGGGGAAGGCCATGGATATGGCTCTGGGTCTGGTTCGGGTTCAGGCCACGGCGAAGGCTATGGTGAGGGTTATGGTGTAGGGAGTGGGTCTGGAAATTGATGTAGGTTGAGCTGCAGTGAAGGCCATTGATACCGGTACGGGTTGAGCAGTGGACATGAGAAGAGAATGAAAAGTCTGTACAACATAAAGCATTTCTCCTGGCTATGTTCATAGATTGTACTATTTTGTATTGGAATAATACCTTATGATGATTCAGAGAATTATAACATGTCTATTAAATCATTAAATAATGTTGTATTATTTTTCAAGTAAAGAACAGAGCAAGCAAGATTGCTATAATGTCACCATTATAAATGTATTGATCCAAAATTAGAACAATTAAAATGAAATAGATTAAAAAAAAGAGAACCAAATCCAGTAGTTGACCAATATTGTGCTATAAACTGTCTTTAATACTCAGAATACCGGGCAGCAAGGCATCCATCTCATTCTGTTTTGAAGACACAAATGCCAAACCGGTTCTCCCATGCACAATAGAAACACATATCTCAGAACCAAGCTGTGGATCTAATTGATATTCACATAATCTTTAATCACGACCTTTCATCTCGGGCAGCAATAGAGCTAGAGCAGCTTAAACAAAATCTCGAATTGAACATACAACTTACAACAGAACAGGACCACAAATCTGGAATGGGATCAAAAAGGGGTATTCATGGTTAAAAGCACATATTTTGCAATGAAAGGCGGTCCAAGGATAAGAACCTAAGTCAGCAAAAATATAGAAACTCACAGCTCAACCGAGGATGAAGGTTTTTGCATGGTTGATGGCGCTCAACAGAATTTCAACAGTCGACTATCTACAAAAAAGGAGCTGGTGCTTGGTAAATAGATGTGTACTTTGCAAATTCAGTTCAGAAACAGTAAATCATCTCTTCTTCTCGCAATGCGCTTAAACAATGCAAGTGTACGTGGGGACCAACATACCGGTTTGCCACATTGATACAGCCAAGCTCTCTCTCAAACAATTTTCTTGCGAGAAGACAGATCAAGCATGCTAATAGCTAGCACTGGTCATAATATGGTGTGAGAGATGCTCCATCATATTCACAGAAAGGGAAAAGAGAATGGAGGAAATTATCGAAGAAATCCAACTTCAGCTAATGTACAGTAAGCTAACTGGGCACTGAGAAGCACTGGTACAGCACTATACAGCACTGAGACAGCACTGATACAGCACTGAGACAGCACTGATACAGCACTGAGACAGCACCAGTACAGAACTGGTACAGTAACGAGATGAATGAAACTGATGACTGCTCGAATACTGCCTCTGTGCTCCTACGAAATTTACTAAATTTTTTTTTTCTTCTTCTGTTTTATTTTGTCCTGTTCTGTTTTTATTATTTTGTTAACGCTCAAGAAACTTGAATTCGTATCCTCTGAGATATCTCAAAGTTTGCGTGACTTTATGGAAAATCCTAACCGTTTAAATACGTTTTGCACGAATCTCGAAGCACACAAATACTGACCCCTACATCAACCCCGAATAGGCACTGGACACGTCGGTCACGCAAAAGTTGAGATATCTCAGAGGATACGCACTCGAGAAACTTAAGCAACAACCCTTTTGTAGGATCTTATGTTACAATACTCTTGTAACAAATTGTAATGAATTAAATTTGGACATAATCCTTACTTTTTCTCAACAAAAAAAAAAAAGGTCTTTAATTAAATAACCAAAAGATGTGATATAACCTTTCTCGTCAGATGTTATAACTAGAACCGAAAGTCAAAACATTGCTATTTATGTACTAGAATTGAAGGGCCGAAATGCATCTTTTGAAAAAAAATTACTATTTTTTTAGGATTTTTAGAAAAATCTGGACCATCAAAAACAGTGATTTTAAAAAATTCTTAAGAAATATTAAAATTTTTCCAAAAAATATAAAATTTGATCTCCAAACACAATTTAATATGGAGATTAACTTGAACGGTTCGGATCGATGTTTTGCACTTTAAAATCGCAAAATATAAATGTGAAGTAAAATATATTTGTTTTACTTCGCGAAACACTGTAGCCCAACTCTCTCTCTCTCGCTCTCTATATATATAGTTATTATTTTTGCATATACAAAAGGAACATTGCATTAAACATAATTTATAACTTTTTCTCTGAAATGTTCAGAACTATTTTTTCTTACAAAAAGTGACCAAGAATCTAATCTATTCTGACAGCTTAATTGGGTATTAATTAAATAGCGGTAGGAATCCATTTAACAACATAGTAACTAGTAAGTTGACAACAACCATATAAATAAATTTATTTTTAAAACGCAATATTTGAATATAATAATATGCTTTATATATATGAGGTATATATATTTAAATTTGTAATACACACATCATACACATAAAATTTGATTCAAACTTTCAAATACGTGAAAACCATTTCAGTAACTAATATTTCAAGCTAACATCATGCTCACAAAATATTTCCTATTTTTAAAAACTTTTTATTTAATTTAAAAAGATATCATCAAAATTGTCAAACTAAAACATTTCAACAATTATCAAGCTGAGAAACCAATATAAAACTGGTCCAGCAACATTTTCTTGTGCTTGTCTTGTGTACCATCAGATATTCAGATTTTAAGATTGAATTAAAAATATTAGTAGCTAGCTCCTCTGGCACATTATCTGACACTTCATTATAAAAACAACAAATACATTTTTACACGTACCAGTAAGTCTTGTACAGGAATTTTCATGTTAAAGGATAAGCATATTATGAAATTGGTAATGTCAATTCTTTCACAGTACAAAAAAAGAAGTCGGTACAGAAGAAATTCACACAAATTTATTGATAAAATGATCAATTAACCTGGCAACACCCGACCGAAACTAGAACTAGTATAATACGGTATTAATATAGCAATATAAAAGTTGAAATCAGTACTGTTACTAGCCTGTATCCTGATATACAAAGCTTGGTTGTGTAATTTTCACACTCATAAAGAGCGCATGCTCATTTCTTAAAGTTCTATGACATGCTTATTCGATTAATATCAGAGTTGGTATCTGATAAAGAGTTATCCATGTTGTAGAGGACCACACTTTGATACCATGCACCTGTACCAGTATACTTCTCAGCAATATCCTGAGCTACCAAACACACCATTATAGTGCTGTCCACATATGTGAAATCTCTTGCAAAGTCAATATATACGGTTTAATATGATAACTAGTGGCTGTTTATTTTCAAAGAAAGTTTCATGAAACAAGATTACACCATATGAAATACTGCCCATGGGCCATGCTAGGGCTGCACAAAAAATTCATAGTTCATGATTCGATTTGAGTTTGATTTGAAAAAAGTTTGCAATTAATTTGACTTGAAATTAGTTTGTTCTAAAACAAATCAAACTAGTTCAGTTCGAATATTATTCCAATCAAACTGTTCAGACTAGGTATAATTCGTTCGAAATTGATTCACAAACTATTTTGATTCGAATATCAAATACTGCATCTAATGAATTCAATCATCAATTTTTTAGTAATGCAGAAACCAAACATATATTAGAGTTCAAAATTGTTAATATAATGATAACTTATAATAGGAAAATGTTTCAGCAGTGTAACAAATTAACAATGAAATAAATTTTATTTGACTAGATTCATGCCGTGATTTTAATCAATCCAGTAATGTAAAAAAGTAAGAGAATCTTAAGTTAGCCCATAATCCATCAGTGTGAATTCGCAAAAGGAAAAAGGAAATTGTGTAAATTTTATTCCTCAAAATGAAAACTAATGCATAAATACCAATATAAATAGGGTTGCCAAAAAAATTTATAGTTCATAATTTGATTGACTTCGGTAAGATCATGCCAAGCCACAGTAAAAATTCCAAATTCTACTATTTTCCTATTATGATACTACAGTGACATCCAAGACAGCTAGCTTATTGAAAAGGTAAGCTCATTTCAGTCACATATAATATATTAGAGATCTAAGCGTGTTGACAAAAATTGGATGAGGTGTCAGAACTCAGAAGGATAAAAAAGAAAATACCAAAACACTGCAAATGCTCCACTATTAAAAGATTTCAATCTCAAGTTCATCCACTAATTTCACCACGCAATCACCAATCCTAAATTCTTAAAACCTGCAAATTTCCCGCACCACTACAAAAATCTGTCACTATCCTCCGCAAAGGGAAAACCATAAAAGTGGAAAACCATAAAAGTGCTTTTTGTGCCGACAATATCTTACACGCATGGGCACGCATGGGCAGACCAAAAAGGAATTTGGATAAGCAAGTGGCTACTTTTGTATTTGAATTTTTATTTTCAATTCAGTACTAATTTTCCAGTGTGCCAACTCTTGGAATGATGTAATGTCTATCTCTGGTCTAAGTTAGTCTGATTTTGGAATCGATTTCTTCTGTACTTTGCTCGATTTCACATTTTTTTTTTATGATTGTGATGCTCTATTTCGTAAATATAATTAGGGAGGAAGAGAACACGAAATATCTGACAGTGAAACCTATCATTACAATTCTAAGGAAATGGAGTTGACATTACTTTTTCAACATTTTATTATTCAATACATAAATTTCAGTTAAATTTTTATCTTAGTTTTAATTTCAATTTGCTAATAAGCTAAGAGTAGTTTCACTTTAAACTGTGCCAAACAAATTTTTAATTAGCATAGAAAAAATATTTCAATACAGTATCAATCGATTTCATGATTACAACATATTTTTAATAAGAGGAGGGTTCAAATGCCTCCATGTTTTTGTGCCTCCATCATGCCTCCATCTCTCTCCATTATTTTCAAAGTTCAAACAGTCGATCCAAACTGTTCAATCTAACCTCCATACTAAAATATGTTTGGAGACCAAATTTTATATTTTTAGGAATTTTTTTACTATATTTTTAGATAGGTACAAAAATACTATTTTTAGATGGTTCAGATTTACTGATTTTGTACCTATCTTAAAAAATAGTAAAAAAATTCATAAAAATGTAAAATTTGGTCTCCAAACATATTTTAGTATGGAGGTTAGGTTGAGCAGTTCAGATCGACTGTTTGAACTTTGAAAATAATAGAGAGAGATGGAGGCATGATGGAGGCACAAAAACATGGAGGCATTTAAACCCTCCTCTTTTAATAAACATAGTTATAGGGATTGAGTTGCAATTGTGTACACGATAAGTTAATGAATTTGAATCCGATTAGCTATTTGAATCCAATTAGTGTCCTACCCTTACATGATAGTTGTAAAATGGTCAAGCAAGTCTCTTGGATGGAGTTTTCAGAATAAGATACGTCCAAATAAGAGAAAATATTTTTTCTATAATTTTGAGACAACTTTTAGGACCACTATATTTATTAAATAGCAATTTGAATTTTTCTAGCAAAAATTCAGATGTATTTTCATTAATTCTTTAAATGAAATTGGTGCACAATAATAATATAAGTCACGTAATAAAATAAATCTCATAGTCGAATGAGGCATATAATATGAGTAAGATGGAGTTATAACAAAGCAAGTTAAATTACCTCTCTCAACCAATTAATTTACTCCACACTTACTTCACATGTAGGACCTATTGTCAGAAAAAAAAAATTCTCAATTTTATTCTTTTCCAACCAGATTAATTAAAGTCATGACTTGCCCTGCAAAACGACATATAAAATAAAAAATAAAATAAAATATACAACTTAAATTCTCCATGAATTCAGTTAGCAATCATGGGCATAATTTTCCAATATGCTACTATAATGGCATGCAAGAGACTTGCTTGACCATATTTTCTAAAGAAAAACAGAAGTACAGCTCATTTCAAGCACAATAAAAGTTTTCAGCGTTCCCAAAATTGGATGAGATGTCACAACGATAGAAGATGCACAAAAGAAACACCGAAACACTGCAAATACTCCACTAGCAAAAGATCACAAACTCAAGTTCATTTTTACCACAATTTTTTGCCACGCAATGACCAACTACAAATTCAAATACTTCAATACAAATTTCACATCAAACCACTAAGCCGATCACTAACCAACCTCAAACTTTGAAAACTATAAATACCACCTATAGTAACACCCATTTCAGTAGCAAACACAAATCATAATAATCTGTTATTGATAAAAAAAAAAAATCAAGTAATAGCTTGGCAAAGATAAAACCCCTTAAAGAAATGGCTTGCATGAAACAAGTAGTTCTTCTTGCAACCATTGTTGTGGCCTCACTTGCAATTGTAGGCCAGAGTCGTGTGGCAAGGAAAAACCTAGGACTTAGCCTTGGGGATGGAGGTGGCGCTGCGGTTGGTATTGGGCTCGGTGGAAGCATTGGGTTAGGTGGTGGCGATGCCTCAGGTTCCGGTTCAGGCTCGGGGTCTGCGTCTAGTGTTGGTTCAGCATCGGGTTTTAGACCTGGCTCAGCCTCTGGTTCTGGTTTAGGAGCTGCTTCATCAGCAGGGTCCGGTGGGTCTTATGCTGGGTCGGGTGCTGGTTCAAATGGTGGTTCTGGGGAAGAACGTGGATCCGGGTCTGGAGGAGGCTCTACGGTTGGTATTGGGCTTGGTGGAAGCACTGGTTTAGGTGGTGGCGGTGCCTCAGGTTCCGTTTCAGGCTCAGGGCTTGCGTCTGGTGTTGGTTCAGCATCTGGTTATGGGTCTGGCTCAGCCTCTAGTTCTAGTTCTAGTTCAGGAACAACTTCAGGGGCCGGTTCAACAGCTGGGTCTGATGGGTCTCATGCCGGGTCGGGTGCTGGTTCCAGTGGTGGGTCTGTGTCTGGACATGGTTCTGGCGAAGAACATGGATCCGGGTCTGGAGGTGGCGCTGCAGTTGGTATTGGACTCGGTGGAAACACTGGTTTAGGTAGTGGCGGTGCCTCAGGTTCTGTTTCAGGCTCAGGGCCTGCGTCTGGTGCTGGTTCAGCATCTGGTTCTGGGTCTGGCTCAGTCTCTGGTTCTGGTTCTAGTTCAGGAACTACTTCAGGGGCCAGTTCAACAGCTGGGTCGGGTGCTGGTTCCAGTGGTGGGTCTGTGTCTGGACATGGTTCTGGCGAAGAACATGGATCCGGGTCTGGAGGTGGCGCTGCGGTTGGTATTGGGCTTGGTGGAAGCACTGGTTTAGGTGGTGGCAATGCCTCAGGTTCCGTTTCAGGCTCAGGGTCTGCGTCTGGTGCTGGTTCAGCATCTGGTTCTGGGTCTAGCTCAGCCTCTGGTTCTGGTTCTGGTTCAGGAACAACTTCAGGGGCCGGTTCAACAGCTGGGTCCGATGAGTCTCATGCCGGGTCGGGTGCTGGTTCTAGTGGTGGGTCTGGGTCTGGACATGGTTCTGGCGAAGAACATGGATCTGGGTCTGGAGGTGGCGCTGCGGTTGGTATTGGATTTGGTGGAAGCACTGGTTTAGGTGGTGGCGGTGCCTCAGGTTGCGTTTCAGGCTCAGGCCCTGCGTTTGGTGCTGGTTCAGCATCTGGTTCTGGGTCTGGCTCAGTCTTTGGTTCTGGTTCTGGTTTAGGAACTACTTCAGGGGCCGGTTCATCAACTGGGTCCGGTGGGTCTCATGCCGGGTCGGGTGCTGGTTCTAGTGGTGGGTCTGGGTCTGGACATGGTTCTGGCGAAGAACATGGATCCGGGTCTGGAGGTGGCTCTGCAGTTGGTATTGGGCTCGGTGGAAGCACTGGGTTAGGTGGTGGCAGTGCCTCAAGTTCCGTTTCTGGCTCAGGACCTGTGTCTGGTGCTGGTTCAGCATCTGGGTCTGGCTTAGCTTTTGGTTCTGGTTCTAGTTCAGGAACTACTTCAAGGGCCGGTTCATTAGCTGGGTCCGGTGGGTCTTATGTCGGGTCGGGTGCTGGTTCCAGTGGTGGGTTTGCGTCTGGACATAGTTCTGGCGAAGAACATGGATCCGTGTCTAGAGGTGGCTCTGCAATTGGTATTGGGCTTGGTGGAAGCACTGGTTTAGTTGGTGTCGGTGCCTCAGGTTCCGTTTCAAGCTCAGGGCTTGCATCTGGTGCTGGTTCAGCATCTGGTTTTGGGTCTGGCTCAGTCTTTGGTTCTGGTTTAGGAACTACTTCAGTGGCCAGTTCTTTAGCTGGGTCCGGTGGGTCTTATGCTGGGTCGGGTGCTGGTTCCAATGGTGGGTCTAGGTCTGGACATGGTTATGTCAAAGAACATGAATCCGGGACTGGAGGTGGCGTTACGGTTGGTATTGGGCTCGGTGGAAGCACTAATTTAGGTGGTGGCGGTGCCTCAGGTTTCGTTTCAGGCTCAGGGCCTACGTCTGGTGCTGGTTTAGCATCTGATTCTAGGTCTGGCTCAATGTCTGGTTCTAGTTCAGGAGCTGCTTCAGGGGCTGCTTCAAGGGCCGGTTCATCAGCTGGGTCTAGTGGGTCTTATGCCGGGTCGGATGCTAGTTATAGTGGTGGGTCTAAGTCTGGACATGGTTATGACGAAGAACATGGAACTGGATCTGATTCTGGGCATGGATCGAGGTCTGATTCTGGTCATGGATTGGGCCATTACTCTGGGTCTGGCTTGGGTTCAGGCCATGGTGAAGGCTATGGTGTGGGGAGCGGGTCGGGTGGTCGACATGGGAAGTGAATGAAAAGTTTGTACTACATAGGCATTTCTTATGGCTATATATGTTCATAGATTGTTATCGAGGGTGTAGTTGTTAAGTGTACTTGTTTACTTCTTTGTTGTACTATTTTGTATTGGAATAATACCCCTGTGATATATATATATATATATATATATATATCCTCTATATTATGCATCTTAAATTGAATAGACTGTTCTGAAACTCTAACGACCATGATTGATTTATCTAAATTCGGATTGAATCTGAACCGTCCAGTCAAATAATCTGTCTTTCTTTGATTAAATACATCATTTATATGTGTAGAAGTCTAAATTTAGTTCAAATTGAACTCGCTACATGTATAGCCACACATTTTGTCCCAAATATGTTTGTTCTGCACCGTTGGATCTGAATCAAAAATCTTGTTGATTGAATATCAGATGTGCAATTTTTTTTTGCTGGGACGCTTGTTGCCTGTCCCCCTCCCGATCACTTCTTTCCAAAGAAAAAGAACGAGAAAAAGAAATCTAATCGCCTCAGCCATCTCTCTCACTCTCTCACCTGACCCGCGCCGAGCCATCTCTCACCTTCCTTCACCGTCTGCACTGCGACTCTGGAGACAGAGAGAGATGAAGAGAGAAGGGGAAGAAGGATCGTTGTCGAAGGGATGGAGTTGTGAGACGAACTGGACAGTGGCGAAGGGATCGTCGTCTCTTTCTTGTCGACACCTCCGACGAAGGGATGGAAACCCGTGGCAGCTCTCTCGCTTACATCTGATTTTCTCTATCCTAGGGTTTCTGAATATACTCCGCCCTTATCCCCTTACTCAGTTACATAGGGTTTTTCTCCCTTCGCTGCAGTCACAGGTGAGATTTTTCTATTGAAGCCCGGTTTCCCGTTTCCTTCAATTTGCTTAATTTTTCAATTTTTTCTGGCGAGTTCTTTGGGGTTTTTATTTGCTTAGATTTGAGATTTTTCTATTGAATCTCGGGTTTCCTGTTTTCTTCAATTTGGAGCTGCAACCTCTCTTTTTTGTGAAATTTAGGGTTTATTGTGAAATTTGTGAATTAAGGGTTAGGATTGAGCAATTGAATTTGAAATTTTTGTTAAATTAGGTTTGAATCAAGTTGAAGAGGGTTATCTTTTGGATTTCCACACAACAATACATTTCGGTAAATAAGTTGAAATTGCTAGGTGTTTCTTCAACTGTCTGTCATGCATATATTTTAGTAGCAAGAATGCATTCCAACCCATATATTTTGAATCTTTGTTCAGAGCATTTTTAAAAGTACCATTTAGAGAGGTTTTTAATGTGAGTTTTAAAAAGGGCATTTACATATATTTTAGAGAGGTTTATATCCGAGTTTGTTTACTGGTACTCGACAGTACCAGTCATTCATGCATGCATATTTTTTTTAGGGTTATTCTTGTCAGTTTGATCTTTGCAATGATCATACAGTCATTCTACCAATCTTGGTGTAGTAACATGTACATTAATTTCTATCAAATTCTCATATAATATTAATATGTTCAATAAATTTTGGGTTCAATTTAATCAAACTGATATTTTGGTACAATGCCTATGCCTGTTCTGATAATGCAAGGAAGCATCTGGTAGAACTTTGTAAGATGGAATATCCAAAATTTCTCAAATTATTTCCTTTTCATTTATGGTGTACAGGTATTATAGTATTGCCTTTCACAGGGTATGATGCACAAAGATGTAAAGCCGCACAATGTCATGATTGACCATGAGATGCGCAAACTTTGACTGATAGACTGGGGCCTTGCTGAGTTGTACCACCTTGGAAGAGAATATAATGTTTGTGTCGCCTCCAGGTACTATGAAATATGTACCATATCTGATTGGCATTTTATACTGGTACCTTACCTGATGGATTTTGCCTCTTGTCAGTATTTTTTATTAAAATACTTCTTTGATTTAATAAATATTCAATAAAAAAAATTGCCAGAAGTAACCCTGCAGTGCAATCAAATATACTAACGCCAAAAGTATTTGTTTTGATGCATTATTTTGACGTTAGGTATGGAGTTTGGAATGAATTTCTTGGTAGAAGACGGCATGAGTGCGGTTCTTCAAGCAACCCTAACGAAAATTATAGGCTTCGGTATAACGGCAAACATGCATATTACTGGTATAACTCCTACACTTGGTCATCATAAAAAAAAAAATAGAAGCTTCTACACAGGTACACTAACCATTCTTCTTGTTTGTACCAACAGGTAACTTTAATGGATCTAAGAATATGGCTAAATGGATGGATTTTGATGTTGATTTGCTTAATGTTATCTTAGGTAAATCTGTCAAGTTAATTATCCTTGGGGCAAATTATGTTCATGGGAATTTTTTTTATTGAAATGCTTCTCTTTCTTTGAAATGATATTGTTTCTCATGCTTGCACATGGTTTCAAGTATTTCTTTATTTTTGTTCAAATCTGGTTGCATATTTAGTAAGGCCTTGGGCAGTTAAATTCAATGCATCTTAGATCATGTTTTGTTCTTTTTATTAGCTAGGTTTTATGCATACTTTTAGAAACCTTGATAAATGGGAAACTGTTGTCATAGCCTAATAGGTTCCTTTCTCTCTATACACATTCTTACCATAATTAACCCTTTGAAAATGAACAAAAGTAATTTTCAAAATTTGCAGGTTCAGTTTGTAGTTACTTCATTTCATGGTTGTCAGTACCCTTTATTAACTAAGAATCATCCTATTTCTCTAAACACATGCTTACTTGGTATGTACCAAGTAGTACTGGTATGCATGTTTATGTTCATTTGCTGCCAGAAAACCATCTAGGGCAACAGATTGGTCTCCGCTGGCCATATGGACATTTAGAGGATGCTGATTTTATCAACTCGGATGGTGCTGCCATGAACAAGCTCTTGCTTGAGGTAAATTTTTACAACTGCTTGTTCGCATCTTATTGATAGTTCCCCACTCAGATAGATATATATTAAGCAGAGCTCAACTATATTGAATTGAAGTCCTTTGCTCTTGCTTGTTCCATTGCTTGTTGCAAGAAAACGAGCAATAAAACAGTGAATGAAATTGTTATTGTATTTTTTTTCAATCTACACTTGCAAGTTTATTTTTAAAGAAACAATTCCAACATTGAGTTTTGAAATTCAAAAATATTTTTCATCTGTTATTTGAATTTTCTTACCTCAATTTAGGCAAAATCAATGATGACACTTTTCACGGGAAGCTCAAGAGTGGCAGAGAAATTAACTACTGATTTGAAAGGTCACATCAAATTAGAAGATGCAGGTTTTGATTGGAAAATACTTGGTCCTGATGTTCAGATGTAAAGAAAGTTAACTAAAAAAAATTAACATAAGCTCAATATATATGCTAACAAATATTATTTTTTAAATCTAAATGTAGGTTGATTATTTGCTTTATCTTTTGTTCTTTTTTTTTTGCTTAATTCTGTATGAATATCAATAACAAAATCATTTCATATTTTATTCAATTTTATAATATGTCCCCGTCGCAACGCACGGGCTCGATACTAGTATATATATATATATATATATATATATATATATATGATTTGTAGAATTATAAAATGTCTATTAAATCAAGAAATTTTGTTGTATTATTTTTGAAGTAAATACTAGAGGAAGCAAGCTTGCTACAAATTTTACCATCCTAAACCAAAAGGCCAAAACAACTAATGTTTCAGGCTGAAATTAACAAAATACCCACAAAATATTTTTTATTTTTAAAGGACATTTTATTTAATTGGACAAAATATTATCAATTAAAATTGTTAAATGAATACTGTTTTAATCATTATCAACCTATAAAATCCATACAAAAACATTACTCCTTTAATGGTCCAGCAACATTTTCTTGTGTACCATGAGATATTCAGACTTTTTTTATCAAGCTATATTTTATGATTGAATTAAGCAAGACGACTTGCTTTTAAAAGTAAGCTCATTTCAAGCACGGATTAGATAATTTAAGCGTTGACAAAAATTGGATGAGTTGTCATAAGGATAAAAAAAGCAAAGAACAATGCACTACAAATGCTCCACTAGCAAATGATTGCAATCTCAAGTTCGACCACATATTTCACCACCAATCGCCACCTACAAATTCTTGAAGCAACATTTCATATCACTCCACTAAGCCTGATAAATAATTAATCAAACAATGAGATAAAACTTTTCTGCTCACATTGTATATATAAGTAAACCAACATTAATTGCTAGCTCAAGTGGATACTAGATAGCGATACAATCCAACAACATACTAAGTTGACAACACCCATAAAAATAAATTCAATTTTAAAAAGAGAAATGCCTTCAATTTTTTTGTGCCTTCATCGTGCCTTCATTTTTAATAACTTTAATAACTTAAAATTTAAAACTTAAAAATGATACTAAAATCATTGGATATGATATATATCATTTTATCTATCTATGCACGTTTAAAAAAATTGTGACATTTTAATTTTATTTTAGTTATCATCAAGAGCTTGCAAAAACTTAATAATGTAGATAATTTCTAAACGTTGGTTTTTCAAATGATTGATTTACATGAAAACAAAATTGAAATATGATATATTTTTTTTAGCACATAGAGGAAATAATATATATTACATCTAACGGTTTTATTTTAATGTTTATAATTTAAATTTTGATTTATTAATTTTTTTTTTTTTAAAAAGAGGCATCATAGAGGCACAAAAATAGGACATTTGAACCCCTCTACTTTTAAAAAACAACATTTTGAATATAATATTTTGTTGCAAATTTTCGGATTCATTGAACGACATGAGCTTCAACGATTGATATTTGATGGTATGCAATAAATTATTAAATAACACTCAAATTAAGGGAAAAGCATTACACAACTAATGTTTCAAGCTAACATCATGCCCACAAAAATCTTTTCTATTTCGAAAATCTTTTTATTTAATTTGAAAAATAATTATCAAAATTGTCAAATTAAAACTTTTTCAATCATTTCAAGCTATTAAATCAATACAAAACATTACTTCGTTATTAAATGGCCCAGCAACATTTTCTTGTGCCCGTCTTGTGTACAATCAGATATTCAGATTTCATGATTGATTTAGAAATACTAGTAGATAGTTCTTCTGGAACATTGTCAGTACACTTCGTATACAGTATACGTACCAGCAGTCTTGTTCAAGGCTACCCATATTATGAAATTGATAAAGTCAATTCCTCAGTAATAGAAATCAGTACATAAGAAATTCTCACAGATCTATCGATAAAATGATAAACATTATAGATCAAAGGATGATTCTCACACATCCTCATATCTTACAATTCTATGACACTGCTTATGGGATAACCCTCTAAACAGTTCTCAAAATTCAATATCAGAGTTGGTATCAGATAAGAGTTATCCATGTTGTAGATAAGCAGTTAGTGTGGAGCCAGCTCTGTCACGGAACGGCACGGAATGTATTATTGTTTCGTGCTGTGACTCGCGTGTCACGTGCTGTGACCACCTCTTGATATTTTGGTCACAGCATGGCATAGCACGCGAAAGATCCAGTCATGGCACAGCACGTAATCACGCGAGTCACGTGTAATTAGGAATGTTAGGTCTTAATCAAATAGTAAATCTTGAAGAAACTAACTTAAATTATGAAAAAATAGTTAAACGTAAAAAATGTGACCGATCACGTTTGGACATAACATGCGAGTCATGGCGTGACTCGCGTGCCGTAACCACCCCTTGACATTTTGGTCACAACACGGGTCACTGTTCACTTGATCATGGCATGGCACAGCACAAGGTCAAAGTTACGGCGTATTAGTCACGTCACGGCATGGCACGTTTTTTCCACTTTATAAGCAGTACTGCATGAGACCAGTCCACTTTAGTTCCACCTGTACCAGTATACTTCTCAGAAATATCCTGAGCTACCAAACACACCATTATAGTGCTGTCCACACATGTGAAATCTTTTGCAAAGTCAATATGGGTTTTACTTTTACAGAGAAGTTTTACCAAAACAAGATTACACCATATGAAATTCTGCCCCATGCTGAACCACAGTAAAAAAAACCACAACATAGTAGTAACCCATAAATTTTAAATGTGATAACTTCACCAGTTATTTTCTTGGCAGGAATAGGTTATTAAGCTATACTGTTTTATCTAATTTCAAAAACATTAAAACACACATTTCATAAATAGTCCATTGTTCTAACTAAGCAAACAAAATCATTCTTTTTTGTTTTAGTTTTAGAAAGTCTGCCCATAAATTTTGAGTCTCCAATGGACCTATTATGGAGAGCTATACAGAAATTGGAAATTCAATTATAGAATTTCAAAAATTTCTTTTTGCTCCAAAAAAAAAAAAATCTCCAACAAAAAAGCTGAAATAAAACCAGTTCAACTCTAATTCAACTACTCAGGTTTTACAACTCTGACTCCAAGTAGCCCATGTGTCACAAGAAAAACAAAAGCAAGATCAAATTACCAAATGCTCCACTAACAACAAACCAAAAAATTCAATTTTTCAACCACAAGATTAGCCACCAAACTCCGAACTCGAATTCTCAATTGACACTTCATTCATCCATAAACTCAAGCACTAACCAACCTGAGTATTTAACCCTATATATAGCATCCTTGGTATTACCCAAAGTCATCAACAAACCAAAATTGAGAATCACTGGCATCCATAATCGATACCAACAAACCACATACACAATGGCTTCCCTGAAAGTACTTGTACTTCTTGTTACTACAGTTGTGGCCTCATTGACACCCATAATTGAGAGTCGTTTCTCAAGGAAAGACCTAGATATTAGTGTGGGTGGTGTGCCTGGAGTTGCAGTAGGAGTTGGTCTTGGTGGAGGTGTTAGTGCTGGATCAGGTGGTAGTGGTAGCGCCTCGGGTTCTGGTTCAGGCTCAGCATCTCAATCAGGGTCTGGAGCTGGTTCATCGGCTGGTTCTGGGGCTGGTTCATCAGCAGGGTCAGGTGGATCTTATGCTGGATCAGGTGCTGGCTCTTATGCCGGGTCAGGGTCTGGTTCTGATTCTGGGAAAGGATCTGGATCCGGGTCTGGGTCTGGGTATGGAATGGGCCATGGTGAAGGATATGGGGAAGGCAGGGGAAGTGGGTCTGGAAAAGGATATGGGTCAGGCTATGGTGAAGGATATGGGGAAGGCAAGGGAAGTGGGTCTGGTAAAGGATCCGGGTCAGGCTATGGTGAAGGCCGTGGATACGGGTATGGATCCGGTGGTGGACATGGGAAGTAAAAGAGAGATATAACTAATCCTAGAATAATGGTATGATGCATTTGCCAATAGTATTGTGTTGATAAATAATGTCGGATGAGGTAGTACCACGTATATGTATATTTTGTGTATTTTGTACATTCTAATTTATTGTACTGCTTGGTATAATAATAAATTCTGTGTGATATTTCCACAATATAACAAAAACTTCTTTGTGTTAACAGGAAGTTTATTTACTACAGTTTGTCTTGTGCCTGCAGTATGGTATAATCTAGCTCCTTTTAGCATTAAAGGAAGCTAAGAAAAATAAAAAGGAAAAGATCCACTTATCCAGTAAGTTAATCTTAATCAAACATGGAGTCTAGTAATGAGTCAATAGTAGTTATTGAAGTATTCTAAAAACAAATACACTACAGTGAGTCGGTTGTTGCAGTAAAATAAGCTGTACTTTTTCCCAACTTGTTATAACTGTGCCAGAATTATTAGTTATATATCTATAACAGTAAAATGGTTTAAACTGTATGTTCAGGTGACTATCATTTCAAATTTCATGTTCAGCTGCCTATAAGTTCCATGGAATCAATGATTACCAATCATTATCACATTAAATTTCATGTTCAGCAGCCTATAAGTTCTATGGAATCAATGATTACCAATCATTATCACATTACTCCTTTTGCCTGTGTTATATAACATGTTTCCCACTAATTTCTACAACCTTAAAATGACCAAAGGTTTATTCTAACCACTTTAGTGGGTAAAAGATATGCTAGATATAAACAGCAAAAATATTATCACGTTACTCTGTTTTAACGGCGGTATAACATGTTGCCCACTATTACCTAACACGCATCTATCGAATTCTACAACCTTAAATTGACAATAGTTTATTCTGACCATTTTTTTGTGGGTAAAACAAATGTTAGATATTAATTGAGTGAGAACTCTTGGCATTTTTGTCTTTCTGTGAGTAATTTGTGTTTTATTGGACTTTATGACTGAAGTATTATTCTTTTTCCAAATATTGACAAACAGTTCAAAGGAAAATCAACAAATAGTTCACACATGTACCAGTATTCTTGCACAGTTGGGCTGGAATTTACATTTGAAACACTAAATGTACTATCAAACTTAAGAGAGTTAGTTCTTTACAGTAAGGAGACAAAATGCACAACAAAATGGCATAAATCTATCCACATGAAGTCATATAAGTAATAAACCCTATAAAATAATCTACAGGCCCAACCCAGAAAATCGAAAGAATTAGTATGATACAAGAAAAAATTTAATTTATTTAAATTAATTTAAACCCTTTAAATTAATTACCTCACCAATTCTTCCCTTTCCTGGAGCCATAGCCGTAATACGACAAGTACCATTTCACAAACTTCTTCAATCCCTCCTCCAAATTAGTCTTCGGTTTATATCCCAGTTCAACCCTGGCAAGTGTAATATTTGCATGGGTAAATGGCACATCACCATTTCCAGGCATTTCTACCAAATGCTTCTTTGCCTTAACCTTCAAATAATTCTCCAGAATTGATACCAGGGTAGGTACTGTGACAGGTGAAGTGTTACCCAAGTTGTAGATGCGATACTGTGCAGGACCCATCTTAATACCACCAGAACCAGTACTCTTCTCAGCAGTATCCAAAGACGCCACACAACCCTTTACAATGTCATCTATGTATGTAAAATCTCTTGCAAGATCAACATGGTCTTTTCCACGATAAACCGTGATAGGTTTCTTTTGGAGAATATTTCTGGTAAAAGAGAAGTATGCCATATCGGGTCGTCCCCATGGCCCGTACACAGTGAAGAACCGCAACCCGGTAATGGACAACCCAAATATGTGATTGTACACATGTGTGATAGCCTCACCTGTTTTCTTTGTAGCTGCATATAACGAAGCGGGTTGATCGGTACGGTGGACCTCCGAAAAGGGAACCTCATCATTCAGTCCGTACACGGATGAAGAAGAAGCCCAGACAACAGCGGGTTGCGGGTCAGCATTCTTACAAGCCTCCAACAAAGTCACCAGACCCGCTACATTGCTATGAATGTAGGAATCCGGGTTTTCAATAGCATATCTCACACCCGCTTGTGCGGCCAAATGCAACACGTGAGTAAATGAGACCATATCAAATAACCTTTTCAACAATTTGGCATCATTAATATCCCCTTCGATCACGAAAATTCCTTGATTAGCTAAAAGAGATTTTCTTGCCTTTTTCAGCGACGGATCGTAGTATGAATTGAAATTATCCAACCCGACAACGCCGTCGCCCCGCTTAGCGAGAGAAAGGGACGCGTGGGACCCGACGAAGCCCGCCGCACCGGTGACCAAGACAACAAGGCCATCGGATCGGGAGGGTTCAGCGGAGGCCCGGACCTGATTGTCGAAATTAAGAGTGGCAAAGGAGGAGGAAAGGTAGCGACCGGAGGTATGGAGGAAGCTGCGTAGGCTGAGGTAGGAGGCGAGGAGAGCGAGGAACAAGAGGGTCCAGAGGAAGAGAGAACTTGAGAGGGAGTGTCGGGCGAAGATAAAGTGGTGGTGATGGTGGCGATGGTGGGACCCACGCTCGATGATCTTGGTTTTTCCAGGGGTGGAAGGGAAGGAGTCGTCGTCGTCTAGAGCAGGCATGGTGTCTGGATCTCTCTGGCAAGGCGAGGTGAAAGGAAAGGGAAGAGAATCTCTCGAGGTTATAAGGGATGAAGACAGGAACGAAATTCACATCCTCTGAGATACCTCATATTTTGAATAACTTTCAGGAAAATCTCAAGCGTTTAAATAGGTTCTACACGAATCTCAAAGCTCTAATAATAGGGCCCCCTGTGCTATGCCCGAATAGACACCGAACACGTCGGTCACGCAAAATATGAGGTATCTCAGAGGATACGCACTCGACAGGAACAGAGCAGAGGCCAGGAGGGTGAATTAACTTTTGACCCTGAGTTGTGGGAATTCGTTCAAGTGCATTACCTGACTAGGTAGAATTACATCTGAGTCCGTCAGTTTTAATCTCACACGAATCTCGAAACGGTGCTCCTTATATCTTTTTGTCGGCTAGGAGTATTGTATTCATCCGGTACCTGAGAGCATTGACTCGGGTAATGTTGGGATTTCACCAGATTCGTTTCTCTACAATTTTGTATTTTGAACGAAAGGTCCTTCTTGGATCTTGTCCTTCCTTGAAAGAATAGACGGTTCTGATTGTGCATGAAAAATCCAATGAATTCTGTTAAATTGGAGGGGATCTTACGTCATGAAGGGAAGCGCGTGCCGAAATTGGTTTTGTAATTGTGTGGTTCTGGTTTCTGGAAGTATGGATTGGTTTCGAGTTTGACCTGCGGTTTGTTGTTGTGCAGTCGGGTTTTATTTGGTAATTATTTTGTTCTATCTTTTCTGGTTTATTGTATTATATTTGTTACGCGATTGCTTATCGCAAGACTTTGACAATATACATTATCTGGAAGGTTATGTCCTTTTTTCTTTTTTTTTTTACTTTTCTATGATTCGAGAAGGAATTTGATTTAGAAAAGAGCGTTGAAAATAAAAAGGAAGAGCGTTGGTAATTATTTTGTTGGTGGTTTTATTTTTGAAGCAAGAGCGTTGAAAAGGAATTTGATTTAGAAAATAAAAAGCAACCGCATCTGCTTGGAAAATCAATTGGATGATATAATAGGAAAAGAAAATCCTTTATTGAAAAATTGGCAAGCTTAAATATTTGTAATAAGTGCATGAATTTACATTGAATACAGGATTGTAGTTAGAGGTGCTACTTTTACCTTATTATTTGGATCCGATTTGAAATCGAACTGGATTCGATCCGGAACTGATCCGGATTCAATTAATTTGGATAGGATATGGTTTAAAAAATATAACCGATTAAATTATGGGTACGGTTACAAAATTAATAATTTAATATCCGACCGGGATTCGAATCGGAACCGATACTGTAATGAGAAAGATATGGGTTTCATTTAATTATCTGACTCATTACCGAACCCGACCCGATACCCGTATAAATACCCAATAAAACATATATTAATAACTATTAATATATACAAATACAACTTTGCATATTAATTTTTGCATAAGCCATGGTGAGCTTAGTACTTTTTTGAATATGAGAAAATAAAATTCTGTCACATATTCGCTATGTTTATACACATGGATGTCAAATTTATTCCTTCCATAACAATTGCATTAATTTTTTAAATAAAATTGATTGCTATGTGTTGCACTTAGGGGCACCTCTAATTGCTCAAAAACTGAAATTAAATTGCAATTGAAAGTAAATAGATGAGTTTAGAGAAATTTGACACGCGGGATGTTAACGGAGTTCGGCAAAACAAAGGCCTACGTCTCCGGGGCGTCGCAACCTCTTTCTAGGTGCGCCTTTCTATTACCCAATATGAAAGGATTACAATTGTGAACCGTGAGCCCTTACAAAATGGGAAGTCACGACCAACGAGAGATGAGTGCCGGCGAGCCCTTACAACCAAGGGAAGTCACACGAGCAACTCGAGGTTTGAGCCGGCAAGCCCTTACAAACAAGGGAAGTCACACAAGCTACTCAAGAACAAGAGAAACACTCAATAGATCACTCTAACCTAATCTAGATCAAGATTAGTGAAGTAGGTTTGAGGTTGCTTGAGGGATTTTGAAGTTTTAAGCTCTCACAACAATGGAGTAGGCTAAGCTCTCAGAAAATCGCTTTTGAAATGATTAGGGTCGGCTGAGATCGATTTGAAAGTGATCCCTTCAGTCTATTTATAGTGGCAGCTCAAAAATGAGCTGTTTGACATAAAACGTTACCAACGTTTTATTCAAATACGATTTAGGGTTTTAATTCTCTGACAGCTTAGAAAACGTTACATAACGTTTTATAACCGTTCTAACGTTTTACAAACGTTATAACGGTTGTATAACGTTATAACGTTATAACTTGATTCTTTTGAGGCTTCTGATTATTATAAAACGTTACCAACGTTTTAAAAACGTTCATAACGTTTTATCTCAATTTAATCAACCTCACACATACTTTACCAAGCATTTGATTTTACAATATGTATTCTTGATAAAGGTCTTCATGATTTCTTCAGTCCAAGCTTATTATTCAACAGTTCTTACTCTTCTTGGACCTACATATTCTCAAAATAGAAGAAATCGTAAAATTCAATAATTGTATGTTTTTGCAAATTAGTCAAATAGACGTAAAAGATTATTGTACGAACAACAATCTCCCCCTTTTGGCGATTTGCAAAAACATACAATGTGAGTAAGTGCATAAATCGAAAATTTTCAGAAAAATTAGTTTATCCAATTTTGATTTTGCATTCAATCCATTTGTACCAATTTCTCCCCCTTTTGGAAATCGACGAAAGGGTGAAAAAAGAAAAAAAATTAGCACTAATTTTCAGTGCTCCCCCTCAAATTATGCACTCCCCCTCAATTTAGTAATATGATACCGATAAAGCCCAAATGAAATAAAATTGAGGGATTACTCTAGCATTTTATACGACAATTTACAAGTTCATTTCAATTAGCAATAAAAATGATTGTCAATTTGACAAATTGATTCATATATATATCATAATGCACATAACAATGAACACTAGCCAACGTTTGGTGAGTATACTGTGTTTTTACCTAAAATGTTATAATGTTTGTGTAACGTTTTTGTGAAGCTCTTTGACTTTTGAAGCCTCACAAAACGTTACCAACGTTTGAAAACCGTTACAACGTTTTCATTTGTACTTTTGCAATTTTGATCCCTTGTCAGATAACCGTTGTAACGCTTTAAAAACGTTACCAACGTTTTGAATGAAACTTTTACAATGTTAGCCCCTTGTCAAATAAACGTTGCAACGTTTCCAAATCGTTACAACGTTTATGGAGTATAATTTATCTCAAAATTTTGGCTAAGTATTGGATGCAAAACGTTACAACGATTTCAAATCGTTACATAACGTTTTTATTGTTCTTTCGGACTTTTGGAGATTCACAAAGCGTTACCAACGTTTTCAAAAACGTTATAACGTTTTGTTCCTGCAGGACAGTCTTTAAATGAACTATTTTGATTGCAATTAATTATATTGAAATAAGTTATGAATATGTCTATTCTCTAAGTTCAAGCATGCCTAATTTACATCGTAATTCATTGTGTTGTTGAGTATTTGGGGGTTTTGTGAATATATGGCAATTTGTTCTTTGGTGTTGATATGTATGAGTTCAATTTCACCTTTTTTTTTTCTATATGATCCCTAATAAAATGATGCCTTATCTCTATGTGCTTGGTTCTAGAATGAAGCACCGGATTTTTGGATATCATTATGGCACTAGTATTGTCATACATAATTGGTATGTTGCGGAAGCGAATTTCATAATCATTCAGAGTTTGGATAATCCATAAAATTTGTGTACAACAACTATCAATGATCAAAGTATTCATTACAAGATTTAATCAAACACTCCTAACTTGTTTAATCTCCCCCTTTGTTTTTAGCAATTTGAATAAATTAGGGGAGATTTTGTATGAATTTAAACTAGTTTAGCTTTAGGAATTCAAACAACATTTGGGTTGTTGTCTCCATTCCTAAACCTACACTCTAAGGAGGTATGACCAATTTTGCAACAATAATTACAAAATGTAATTGATGGCTTTTGAGCAATAGAACCTTGTTTGAAAGTGGCATGGTATTTTGTTTTCACTTCATGAATTTTGTTCTTTGGATTAACAAATGACATATTTGTAACTCTAGATGTGACACTTTTGGTGTTGTTAGACTCAATTCTATTGTGATGTTGGGGAACATTTTTTGTTAAACCATTTCTTTGAGTTTGATTTTGTAAAACATTTTTATTTTTGAGTTCATAAAACCATCCATCCGGTCCTTTGAAATAAGTTTTGTTTGACCATTTTGGATTAAATGTGTTCCTATCACTATTTTGAAAATTTTTGTTCTTATAATTTTTATGATTATACTTATACCTAAATGCATGATTTTGTTTAGCATTTGAGGTTTGAGAGGTATTCCCTTTGTTTGACTCCTTTTGTAAGGAATTATTACCCTTTTTGGTAAAAAATTGATAAGTGGAATACTTATCACAATTAAACTTAAGTTTACAATTTTTGGAGTTTGAAGTTTGTATATGTTCCCCTTTTCCTTTTGGGCCTTGTATGTGGTTAGATTCGAATGAGGATTGACCCTTCTCGAATCCAAGACCAATTTTATCCATTTTGCGATAAGATTGTCCATTTATCAAACTATCCACATAATAAGGATCTAGACTAGTGACATTTGAAAATTCACTAGGAGACCTTAATGCCCTATTTTCGGTCTCTAAGGTTTGAACTTTAACCTTTAATATGCCTATTTCACCTATGTGCGATGCTTTTAATTTTTTATTTTCAAGTTCTAACATATCATTTTTAGCAATTAATTTTTGGATAATACCTTCCTTTTCAACCAAGGTTCTATTTGAATCATCAATGAGAGATCGCAACCTAGATTCATTAGCATCGTGCATTAGGGTTTTATTTGTGAAAGTGCTTGCATCATTGGTTTCTAACCGATTGGTACACAAGTCATGGTTGGTCTCATTTGTAAGTATACAATTTTCAATATCAATTTCTCCACTATATTCTTCACCACCTTCATTTACAAATTCTTGTTCGGTCTCATAACCATCAAGACTAAGAGTTGAATGTACCTCATTTGCGAAGCTAATTGAGGCTTCAATTTCATCACCTTCCTTATTGATGTTTCTTGATTTGACAAGGTCTTTAAGGAATTCAATGGTGGTCTCATCGGTGATATTTTTGCTTGCAATAATCGAGTCGACATCAATTGCCGAGAGACCTTCATCTACACTTGCCATCAATGCAAGGTTTGTCTCTTGTTCATTTTCCGACTCCGTGTCGGATTGCTCCACCTCGCTCTCATTCGAGAATAAAGCTTGCAAGGCTTTAGCCTTTTTCTTGGCCTTGTACCCGTCCAATTTGAAGCAAGTTTGAGTGGTGTGCTCTTTTCTATGACATGCGAAGCACATCACTCTTTTGTTCTTCTCTTCTCGTTCCTTGTTGTAATTTCTTTCGAGATCTAGCATGTCTTGAAACATTTTGGATAGGAGAAGGGTGTTTTTGGAGGTTTCATGATCAATTTTATTTATAAATTGATCATTTGAGAGACAAGTGTTTGATGAGCTAGAAGGTTTTCGGTTTTGAGCCGGAAAGGCCATGGTTTTGAATTTTGAACTTTGCTTTGGGTTTCCGGATTGCCGAAGTTTCTCTTCGAAGCTTCGTAAGTGTGCATAGAGATCATCCGGTGTGAGTGAGTCATGTGTGCCTTGGATTGCTTCTAGCGCACTCACCAAGCCGGACCATTTGTCTCTCATGAGCATAATCCTCAATAGCTTCCCTACAATTTTATTGTTAGAAAGCGGTTCTCCCAATTCGGTAAATTCATTTTGGATATGCATAAGTCTATTATACATATCCTCAATGCTTTCGCCATCTTCAACCTTAAAGGTTTCAAATTTGGCTTCTAAACCGGTTAATTTGGTTCGTTTAATTTGGGTATTTCCCTCATACCGATTTACAAGGGCATCCCACATTTCTTTTGCGGTTGAAGAGCTACCAAGGATCAAGGCAACCGATTCACTAACCAAGTTAATTATGGCATTAATTGCAAGATCATTGTCTTTCTTGGTTTGTTTGGATTCGGGAGTCTCGATTTTAATGTCGGTGGTAGTGGTAGTGAATATTGGTGTATACCCCTTGTTAACCACATCCCATAACTCAAGAATGTTTAGATAATTGATCATGGTTTTCTTCCAATGCATAAAATTTTTGGTCGAATTGCCAAAAATTAGGGGTTCCTTCACGGGTCTATAGGGTGCCATTTTGACAAGTTGATCTAACTCTAATTAAGTGTGTCTTAATTCGAGTAACTTGCTCTGATACCACTTTGTTGCACTTAGGGGCACCTCTAATTGCTCAAAAACTGAAATTAAATTGCAATTGAAAGTAAATAGATGAGTTTAGAGAAATTTGACACGCGGGATGTTAACGGAGTTCGGCAAAACAAAGGCCTACGTCTCCGGGGCGTCGCAACCTCTTTCTAGGTGCGCCTTTCTATTACCCAATATGAAAGGATTACAATTGTGAACCGTGAGCCCTTACAAAATGGGAAGTCACGACCAACGAGAGATGAGTGCCGGCGAGCCCTTACAACCAAGGGAAGTCACACGAGCAACTCGAGGTTTGAGCCGGCAAGCCCTTACAAACAAGGGAAGTCACACAAGCTACTCAAGAACAAGAGAAACACTCAATAGATCACTCTAACCTAATCTAGATCAAGATTAGTGAAGTAGGTTTGAGGTTGCTTGAGGGATTTTGAAGTTTTAAGCTCTCACAACAATGGAGTAGGCTAAGCTCTCAGAAAATCGCTTTTGAAATGATTAGGGTCGGCTGAGATAGATTTGAAAGTGATCCCTTCAGTCTATTTATAGTGGCAGCTCAAAAATGAGCTGTTTGACATAAAACGTTACCAACGTTTTATCAAATGTTACCAACGTTTTATTCAAATACGATTTAGGGTTTTAATTCTCTGACAGCTTAGAAAACGTTACATAACGTTTTATAACCGTTCTAACGTTTTACAAACGTTATAACGGTTGTATAACGTTATAACGTTATAACTTGATTCTTTTGAGGCTTCTGATTATTATAAAACGTTACCAACGTTTTAAAAACGTTCATAACGTTTTATCTCAATTTAATCAACCTCACACATACTTTACCAAGCATTTGATTTTACAATATGTATTCTTGATAAAGGTCTTCATGATTTCTTCAGTCCAAGCTTATTATTCAACAGTTCTTACTCTTCTTGGACCTACATATTCTCAAAATAGAAGAAATCGTAAAATTCAATAATTGTATGTTTTTGCAAATTAGTCAAATAGACGTAAAAGATTATTGTACGAACAACACTATGAATACATCCTTCAATATTTGCCTTGATATTCTCTGCATAATAATAAAAATTTATTGCTCTCATTAATAGGTCATTTCTATAAATTATTAGTATTTAATTTATAGATTTTTTTTTAAACCATAGAAAAGGAAATCATCATCTCCAAGATTTTACTTTCTAAAAATTATATCTCTTCTTCAATATTTGTATTTTCAAAAGTTATTTTCTCTCCATCTTTCTGATTTTTTTTGTGACATATATCCGCTCCAGATCTGGAACCGCCCTGTATCCGAACTAGACCCGATAATCTACAAATAAATTATGGATATCTATCTACCTGGAACTGAAAAAATGGATCCGAAATATTTACGGGTAGATAGGTATCTAGATCCAGACCCGATTAGATTTGAAACAAATAAGTATATGGATCAAAATTCGGACACGAACACTTTTACCGTACGGGTCCAAATATAATAGTATCCGGACCCGACCCATAGCACCTCTAATTGTAGTATTCTAAAATTAAATAGAAGTATCAACAAACGCACACAACACGATGTAAATATATCTTTAAAAAAAAATTATCCGTATATTTGATATATCTGATTTAATTATACTTGGACAAAGGTATGCACTTGTAAATGACATAACAAGAGTTCATCGAGTCCGGTTTTATTGGTTTTAAACTGAATTGAGAAAGTTTGATTTGAACGGTTCGGTTTATTTTTTAAAATCAGTTTAATAGTTCGATTTAGAAATTTTAAAACCGGTTTGATTGAACTAATCGGAATTTTTAAACTTGTCCCCTTCCAAACAAATATAAAAGAAAAATAAAAAATTATAACATAATGTATATTATTTGGTTCGATTTAAAATCATTTAAACCGAGTCAAACAAATTTGTTTAATTCATCTTAAAAGAATTTTCAAAAATTAACATAAAACTGTTTATTTTTTGAATTAATCTTCTTATTTCAGTTCAACTGAACAAACCGAAATTTAATTTTATTTGTTCGGTTCGGTTTTAATTCGGTTGATAATTTTATTTTGGTCGGTTCGATTGTAACTGAATAAAATTTTAGTTTGCCTATTTTATTTTGATTTTAACTGAATTGAACCGATAAACACCCCTATCCGCAAACTTTGTGGTTATAAAAATAATCAACACACCAACTCACTATTGATGTATTTTGGAAGAATTAATACGTTATATTTGATCCATCTACTTGTTTTTACACAAATAAACTTATGCAAATCTATAATGAAAAAATGTTAAATGTTGTGTATTAGCTGTTGACTTTTCACAATTTTTAAATGATTCTCTTATTTTAGCTCTTCAATCTTTATTATACAGTTTATCACTCTATCAAAGAGAGTTTCTACCCTCCTATACAACAATAGAGTAGACACTTTTTGCGAGGAAAAAATGCATTTATGACGGTACTTCCTGACGAAAAGTATCGTTGCGAAAAGAAAAAAACTAAACAATAACGATACTTCGTCACGAAAAGTGTCTCATTCTTGTTATTTACAATATTAAAAGAATCATAAATAAAAACAATACATTGCTTTTATATTTAAAAAAAGGGGAAATTTTATGTATCCCCTCAAAAACTTCAATATTATGTATTTTCTCCTCAAAAATTTATAATATCATATTTACCCTTCAAAATTTTAGAAACTCAGATATTTACTCATTTATAGGTTAAAACCAAGTCCGTCTGCCTTTCTTACCTCAAAGGCCGTCATTTTTATTAATATCCAATTTTTTATATATTTTACCACAAATAATCAAGTTTTTGAACTTTTATTAAAAATACCCAAACCGCAATATTTTCTTGCGGTTTGGGAATTTTTCTTTTTTCTTTTAGTTTTTTGCACTATAAAAATCCTGTTTCTCTCTCCTCCCTCTCAATATCATCAGATATCAAAGAAAGAAAGAGAGGAAGAGGAAGAGAGAACGAGATGGCGATCTCAGAGGTGAAAAAGGACGACTTTTGAGATGATTTCAAACATCTTTTTATTAATTTTTAATTAATTTTTTTTCCAATTGTCACAATTGACAAAATATTTACCATTTACCAATATGTCAGTCTTAAACTCTAAACTGTAATCTCTGGCAAAAGAAAAAACCCATCGATTTCCTTTTCTTTTCTTTTTTGCAGTTGATCCTCTAATTTTAATTGTACATTTGATTTCCTTCTTTCCAAAGGTAAATTACCAATGAAATCGTGTCAACTAAATAATTCACATCAACCAATGGAAAATATATATATTATGTGAACTATCTATTTAGTTATTAGTTACGTAATTGGATTAAATAATAAAGACACACTAATAAATCAATGAAGTTGACGTACCCTTTTTTTTTTTTGTTGTTGTCATCAAAAACCCGTAAGTCATTACATCAGGCTACAAAGCTCATTCAAAAACAAGGAAATGTGTATCCAGAACAGTTCTATCCGTTGAGCCTCCCTTTCTTAGCACACGAGAAGGACTGGTTTTCTTGTAGGAGCTTCCAAACCTCTAACACTTCGATCATCAAACATTCTCCAATCAGCATCTACTGGGAAACATACTCCAATGAAGTTGACCTTTTACTCTCTTTTTTTCAAGGAACAATAAGGTTTACTTAAACTTGTTTCATTTGATAGCCTAGGAAAATAAATAAATAAATAAATAAAGCTATGTACATGACTGCATTAATTTAAGGCAATTGGGTTCCTGAGATCACGATACATGTCATTTTAGAAAGGAACTGCATTATGAACTTCCATAATTTGACGTAACAAAAGATATTTATATGATTTTTCCCAATAGAGATAAGAATGCGTATCCTCATGCTAACTCAAAAGAGAATTTTTGAGTTAATGAATTGCAACCGTCTGATTTTAAATGGAGTCATTTAATATATATTAGTTTAGATAATCTTAAAACAGATTAAATGGTCGAGATGCATTAACTAAAAAGATAATCTTTTGAGTTAATGCAAAGGATAAGAATTCTAGAGACAAAGTGCAACAAGCACTAATTACCATTACTATTATATATGTACCTAGTTTTAAAGAGAAATAGTTTGTCAACATAAAAACCGATGGCGCTGATGGCCCTCTCTTTTTCATCGGTTATTTTTTACCCAATTGTTGGTTTTGATTGACTCTTCCATATCGGTTGGGCTATTAATCCGATAGTGTAGATGTTGTGATCTTTACCATCTGTGATGTACATGAGCTGTCAGTATTAGTTTGATCAATACCAACTGCGTTCTTTGTTGAATGCATGGCGATGTTCTCAACTGTATTCCTTGTGATGTATTGTGTCATTAAGTTTGGAGCTATATATACTCGTCAATTATATATAATGAGATAATTATTTAATAACATACATATATAATATAAACCCAATAATATCTAATTAAGTAATAAGGATTAATTAATGTACGAGCTCTTGAAATTTTTTTGTCATAATTTGTTAACATAAAAAGTTTATAATTAAAATACCAAGATGAAAATATCACTAGCTAAATTAAAAACAATGAATACTCATTGTTATCATAAGTTTACTAGCTTTGGTTAATGCAAGGGTTACCATTCTAAATATCTTGACACCAATCTAGCATTTCAACAACAATAATAATTTTGATTAACCATTTGGATCCCTATTTTTCTTCTCTCTTTTCTTAGTTTGTTTGCTTGTGCAGAATTAAACGAATGAAATAGACTGTAAACATATTAGAAAGATTTTTGAAAAGTGGTGCATGCTTCTGTTTGTTTTTTTAGATTAAATTGGTGATTTTGTTCTCAAGTTAATCTCTATTTCTCATTTCTCCAATTATCATCCTCGGATTTACATGGAGGGTTGGAAATTGGAACTGAGGCATTCCTCTAGTTTCCTTTTCTTAAAGGCAAAATAAATAATAATAATTAAAGTAGACGCATGAACTTCATGTAACAAAAGCTAACTATTTCCTCCAGTAATGGAATCAATATGTCAGTCAACTCTAAACTGTACGTAATCTCTGGCAAAAGAAAAAACCCATCGATGAAATCGTGTCAACTAAATAATTCACATCAGCCAATGGAAAATGTATTATGTGAACTATCTATTTAGTTAGTTACGTAATTGGATTAAATAATAAAGACACACTGAATCAATGAAGTTGCCCCCGTTTTTTCTGTGTTGTCATCAAAAACCCATAGGTCATTACATCAGGCTATAAAGCTCATTCAAAAACAAGGAAATGTGTATCCAGAACATAGTTCCATCCGTTGAGCCTCCCTTTCTTAGCTAACGAGAAGGACTGGTTTTCTTGTAGGAGCTTCCAAATCTCTAACACTATTATCATCAAACATTCTCCAATCAGCATCTACTGGGAAACATTCTCCAATGAAGTTGACCTTTTACTCTCTTTTTTTCAAGGAACAATAAGGTTTACTTAAAATTGTTTCATTAATTTGATAGCCAAGGAAAATAAATAAATAAATAAATAAAGCTACGTACATTACTGCACTAATTACAATTACTATTATGTACCTAGTTTCAAAGAGAAATAGTTTGTCAACATAAAAAATTAAGTACGTACTTGTAATAGAATTATAGAATTCAAATTTGGAGTCGGGCAAAATTACTAAATTGCTATGAAGTATTTCAAGCCAGTACATTTTTGTAATATAATTCGCCTCAACTTAAATTGGTATTTATTACCTCTAGAGGCCTAGATTGTCGTTTCATATAGGTTTACTTTGGGATTAGGGGTGACAATGAGCAGGCTCATCACGAGCTAGGTTCAGCTCAAACTTATCACAAGTTAGTTTGTCTGAATCATGAGCGATCTAACTTCATAGGTCTGAGTAGAAATCTCATATTGAAATAGTCATGAGCTAGTTAAAGCCAAGGTTTGAAAAACAAAAAGAAATTGGAAATCATAGGCTGGATCGACTTAGCTCGCGAGTTGGCTTTTGGATCTAATTGGAACTTATTTTATGAAGAAAATAAATTTTACAAATTTTTAAGACTCAACTGAAGATAAAATTTACAAATTAATGTCTAGTTAAGCTAGCTCGCGAGCAAGTTAGATTCCAGTTTAAACTCATTAATTCTAGACTGAGCTAGATTCCAGTTCAATCCAGTAACGAACGAGTTGTTGTCGAACGAATCAGCTGCGAATTACGATCAAACAACATACTACAAGCTTGTTTACCACCCTTGGTATTCCATTTAAGTCAAAAAAAAGGAATGATTTCTGGTCAAAAAAGTTTTTGAACTTTTATTAAAAATACCCAAACTGCAATATTTTCTTGCGGTTTTAAATTTTTATTCCAAACCGTAAGAAAATATTGTGATTTGAGTTTTTCTTTTTTCATGTTTTTTGCACTATAAAAACCCCATTTCTCTCTCCTTCCTCTCAAAATCACTAGATATCAAAGAGAGAAAGAGAGAACGAGAAGGCGATTCGGAGGTAAGAAAAGCGATTTCTGAGACGATTTCGGATATTTTTTATTAATTTTTTTCAATTATTTATTTTCCAATTAGTTTTTAATTAATTTTTTTCCCAACTGTTACAATTGATAAAATGTTTACCATTTATCAATGTGATTTATTGGCTATGTCTATTGTGATTTCATTACATTTTGGAAGAAAGTTTATGGCTAACCAATATGTGATTTATTACTCCAAAGATACAATAAATACATATTTTTGTTGAGGAAGATTATTCATTTGAAAATTTGCAATCAACTATTTACTAAGCAAGTGGTTACAACCAAAATCATTGGGACTTACTTGCCCAAAATATATTTAGATTTGTCTTAACTAAACTTTCCTATTGGGAGAACAATAGAGTTGTCTTCTAAAATAATTAGTTGAAAATGGCTTGCCCCTTTCTTGTTTCATGAAAATTGAGGCAATTGTTTTATTTTATTATTTTATTAAAATAAAATTAAAAATGTTTATTTTTAATTCTAACTTTCAGGAACAACTTTGGTATCAAAATTGGGCATCAAATCACTCGTAACTGAACCAAATCGCCAAATTCTTAGTGTTGTGACTATATTCCTTGAGGAGGTTCAAATGTCTTCATTTTTTAAAAATTTAATAACTCAAAATTAAATTTGAAAATTCAAAATAAAATCATTGAATATGAACTACATCATTTTATCTATGCACGTGTAAAAAATTTATAGAATTTTAACTTTATTTTGGTTGTCATCTTGAGCTTGTAAAAATGTATACTAATGTGGATAATTTATAGACGCTGATTTTTCAACTTATTGATTCATATAAAAGCAAAATCAAAATGTAATATTTTTTTATGAGTACATAGAGAAGCTAACATAGATCACATCTAACGGTTTTATTTTGATGTTTAAGTTTTTAAAAATAAAGACATAATGGAGACACAAAAAATGGAGACATTTGAACCCTCCTCATCTTCGTTTGTTATTAGTACATTGACTATGATAAAACTTATGAGGCACTAATGCAAAAGAAAAACATATTGATGCGAGACATGGTGATGGTGTCGTCTGTTCTAAATGTCGGTGGTCTGAACTGAGAGACGATATGTTACTAAAGTAATTTTATAATTTTTTTTTTTTTGGGTTGATGTATAAATTTTTATTTTCCTTTGGATATTAAATTTTGTTAGCATTTTTGGCATTTTATAGGTTTAGTTTGGGCAATCACTTCTTTGGTGAATGTATAAGTTATTAGACTTGTATTTTTTTTTATTGGTAAATGTAATTGAATTTTTATTAAACAAGTCTGAAATTATATAAAATATACAGTTGTTGTTTTATTACTTGCTGTGTGTTTTTATTATACTGTTTTATATTTGTTACTTATTAAATACTTTTTTATTATTATAAAAGTTAAAAAAGTCAGAGTTTTGTACTGAATTTAAAATTTTTAATCACCTACTAATTTAATCTATTCAATTTACTCAAGATAAGAGATGGAATCTTAAATCATTAATTATTCAATACATGTGTATCTTCTCATGATATCGCACAAATGTGATGTCATTAATTACTTTTAAGAGGAGAGTTTAAATGGCTCCATTTTTGTATTTCCACTGTATCTTTATTTTTAAAACGCTAATAACTTAAAATTTAAATCATAAACGTCAAAATAAAATAGTTAGATGTGATCTATGTTATTTTCTTTATGTGCTCATAAAAATTTATTACATTTTAGTTTTATTTATATGTGAATCAATAAGTTGAAAAATCAACGTCTATAAATTGTTCACATTTGTACGTTTTTACAAACTCTTGATGACAATCAAAACAAAGTTGAAATGTCATAATTTTTTATGCGTGAATAGATAAAATGATGTAGATTATATCCAATGGTTTTATTTTGACTTTTAAGTTTTAAATTTTGAGTTATTAAAGTTTTTTAAAAATAAAGATATAATGAAGACACAAAAAATAAATACATTTCAATGTTTTGAACCCTTTAAATATTCAGAAATACTTCTTGTCTCATAAATTGATCCTGCCCCTTTTCCCCTTTTTATTCCTTGGCTTCCTCTTTCTTCTACAATTAATTTCCGTTTTACTTCACAAAAATTGGGTTGATTTACTAGTTTCTCTGTGGCAATGATTCTGTGTCTTTAGTGTAGCGTATTAATTTACAGATCCGGACTCAATACTTGTGAAAACACGCGTGATTTTCAATGTGGGAAATATTTATAATCAAATGAAATTATTTTGTGCATAATACAATGTGTGTTTTTCAAAAAATTTAGATATAGAAAAATAAAAAAAGGGATATGCTTCAAGTTTTCTTATACTAAGCTGAATAAATTCATTTTAGTGCATAAGTTCCATCAAAATTAATTTCCTTTCTTGTGTTGCAGATCATTGTATTTTTTGTCATTTTAGTCTATCTTGCTTCACTACAAAATACAAATTAAATGTAAGCTATTTTTTTATTGATAATTAATTATCAGATTGATAAATGAAAAGGTCCACTTTAGTATTTAGTAAAGAACATCATGTTTTATTATTTTGATAGTTGTGAATGTTATTACCTTATTAACGAGTCTGCTAGTATAACATCAGTGTCATTTTAATCTATATAACACTAACTTCAGAACTCACTGAATCGACTTCAAACAGTGAATCCAAACCATTCAAACTGACCTACTTCATTAATTGTGTATTTACATGCAAAATTTATAGTTTTTCGAATTTATTTAGTATCAAGTCAAGTGGTCAAATATGTGAGTTTTTAAATTAATTTTAATACATTCAGTTTTCAACATTCTTACTGTTTAATTTGATACTAAAATAATTGATGTGTTTTATTACTACACAAGTAATAAATCCTAATTTACCCTCAATTCGGTTGCAAGTGTACAACCTTGTCAAGTAATACTTAGGGATCGTCTCCACAGGGACAATTCGGAATATTAAACCTAACCTAACTAATTTAATTAAGTAAAAGGAAATAAAAGAAATTTGTTTGTTTTTATGATGGTTTGGTTTGTCGGTGATCAAGTTTAATTAACTAAATTCTAGGTCTAAATGTGGTTTTAAAGTAAGAATGAGAAATTAGGGTCTCTTAGGGTTCATATCCACTAATGTCACAATTAATTGATTTATTAAGGTTGTTCTTATAATTATGAAGGCACAGTCTAATGTTATCGGTATAAAGTGATATTTCTATGTTAATACCGTCTTTAAATTAGTATAAATTTCACCTCTCGGTACTTGGTTACACTAATCCAAAGTTATTAGGTCTTTTAACTGTCCCAATTGGTATAGAAAGCTATTCGTCACCTCTCGGTACTTGGTACAATTTTCTAACCTATCGGGTTAAGCCCGTATAAGACAAGCGTCGCCTCTCGGTACTTAGCCTATCAAATACCCTCTTCTTTATGATCAGGACTAAATATTCAATTTCTCAATTGTAAATACCGAATCCTAGGGTTTCATGCAATTTCGATTAAGTCATCACAACCAAATAATATAAAGAAAAGATCATACTAAGGAACAAGTAAATATGATATAAAATCAACTAATCCATGACATAAGTTTCAAGTTCTAACCCTAATCAACCCTAGAAATAACCTTAGCCAATCATGGCTGAAGCACACAAGAGAAATAACAAGTAAAAGAGTTCTAAAAGAAGGAAATCAATGTAACCGCTCGAAGAATTCGCTATCTTCTTCTCCCTCCTTTTGTCTCTCCTTTTTCTCCTGTGCTTTTCTCCCTTTCTAATGTCCAAAATTCGTCCCTAAAACAGTCCTCCTCCTTTCCAGAAATAAAAATAACTAATAATAGCAAAAATCTCGCTCTGGAACTGTTTATTGCGGGCCGCAATAACCTCCATTGCGGGCCGCAATAATAATACAAATTTTTCTGTTCTGCAAATCTGTTCTGACTAGTTGGTTGCGGCCCGCAATAAAATAATTGCGGGCCGCAATAAAAGTGAAAATTCGCCAGACTTCGTGCTTTCTTGCTCCAGATAGCTCGTCTTCCTCCGTTAAGCTCCAAGCACTTGATTGCCTACAAAATAAACACAGCTAGGGCGGTAACTTGAACTTTTAAACATTTCTAACCTAATTAAATTCTAATTTCAATAAAACTCGGCTTAATTTACACAACAAACCCTAGGTTTCAACATATATCATTTTGGCTTATCAATAATTAAAAAATATAAGAAAATTGCATGTAAACACATCACTCATAAAGTAAATCAATTTGAACAGTTTGAATTAGTCGTTTGAAGTCTATTCAATCAATTTTGAAGTTAGTGTCATACTAGTCGAACTTCTTATTAACTTATTAAGTCAGTGAATTTGTTGATTTTAAACGATTAATTGAGATTTGTTGGTTTTTTTTTTTAAGTTTATATTTTAAGGTTTAATTGTTTGTAAAACTGTAAAGTGAGAAACTGATAATTGTAAAAAAGGCTCAGATTCCGGGTATGAGACTAGGAGGATGTATCTAAAGCGGACCCGGATCCGTTAAAAAATATATATATATATTTTGGTTATCAAGATAGAGACTATCCAGTCCGTATCCGTTAAAAATGATACCGCGGGTGTATCGTTGTAATTCTGTTACGCAATTGCTTATCGATCGCACTGACTTTGACAATATACATTTTCTAGAAGGTGATATCATTTTCATTTCAATGCATGACTCGAATCTGGATTATTGATGGTTTAATTTTTGAAGCAAGAGCGTTGAAAAGGAATTTGATTTAAAAAAAATGAGGAAGAATTCACTTACAATATTTATAACTTACAATATTTTATAATAATTTAGTTCTGTAATTTTTAAAATTCAAACAGTTATTCCAAATCGTTTAACATAATTTCTATATTAAAATGTACTTGAATATCAAATTTTACATTTTTTTTAATTTTTTATTATTTATTAAATTTTTTACAAAATTGTTATCTTAAATATCAAAAAAAAAAAAAAATCAAAAGCCTCAGTGAAAAATATGCTCCCAATCTTTGGATCCTGTCATATCCAAATCTCATGGTGATTTTTTATTATTATTATAGTCTGTAAGCAACGTACACTTTCTGCTAGCTCCAAACAGGAAACGAACCCAAGTTCTCCTGTAGGAGAATGAGATTGCATAACCAACTGCATTAGACAGCGGTGACTCATGGTAATTTACTTGAAAATATAAAATTCAAGATTTTTTTTCTTTATTTATTTTAAAATAAAGATTCTGATAATTTTTAATATCTCATTCAGAGATTAACTTACATCTTTTATAATGAGACGAGATCATTCATCGTTTGAATTGATCATATGTTTGAGTTGAATATGGGGAGTATGATTTATAAACGAAAATAAACCGGGAAAAAAAAATTTAATAAGAAAAGAACACAAGAGAAATAGAAGTATATAATAAAACAGGTTTCTTGGCCCATTTTAAGGCCCGAACAATCATTATTTTTTTTTCGTTTGTTGACATTGTAATAATTAAAAAAATATATATATTTATACTTAATTAAATCTAGTTTTATTGTTTAGTCATTTTGTATGATCTATCTAACACCATTCACAACTTTCAAATGATTTTTCAAAGCATATTTATATATGTATTTACTATTTATTGACTTTAATATTGTTATTTTTTAGATAGTGATCTAATAATTAAGCAATTCACTATGGGAGAGAGTTCAATTTGAGAGATTGGAGAAAACCAATAAAGGTAATGCTTGATGAAATGCTTAAGTTTGACAACTAACAAATTAACATACTAAAATATTTGAGCACTCACAAAATTTTATTGGAAGTATGTTGCATAAGTAACTACTCAAATCAAAAGGTTTAAATAGCGTTTATTGCGCCATAGCAGAACGGCTAAAAAAATAACGCTATGTCCATATAACACTGCTGTAGTGCAGAATAACGCATTATAGCACTGATAGCGTCATAGTTTTTATGAGACAGATTCCTTCTCATTCTCCCAGAAGGTCTCACCCCAGAAACATTTATCCAAGCTACATCTCTGGCTCTTTGGGACAGAGGATTCACTTTTCAGCCATGGTCACCATTGGACCAAGGCCGTCTGGCCTTACCAGAATACAAAGTCCTTCTATGACTAACAGATCTACCGCCTCATCTCTTCAATGAGAAGCAAGTGGCTGGTGCAGTCAGCCTATTTGGGACGTTCCTGTGATCAGTTCTGGTGAGTGACCCGGCTGATATATCGAGCTGGACTGTTGCTGTTGTGGTGGACAGACTAGAATGAGTTCCAGAAGAACTTTACATGTATGTAGGGGCGGCGGAGTATGTTGTGCCGGTTCATATCCGTAATTGGCTCAAGGCACCACTTTACAAAGCGGCGGACCTACCAAAACTGCCCTAGATTCTCAAAGCCGATCAGGAAGAAAGCGAGGTCTGACAGCCCTGAACCATTTTGTGTTTCTCGCAAGACTCTCCTTGAAATTTGCAAAGGGAAGGACTTGGCCTCTCTACCGGAGGAGGTTAGAGATTTCCTGAACTCCATTCAGGCATTCGATGAGGCTGCCGGAAGTAGCCAAGGCGGTGAACCATCTCCCACAGAGATAGACATGCAAAAGAGACAAAAGAACCTTCGACTCTGAAGAGAAAAGACACGTGTCCAAAGGGTCGGATATTAAGAAACGTCAGAGGCAGAGGGGAAACTTCCAAAGTCCAGCCTGGAAATCCAACAGTAGAGAAGATTTCAAAAAATAGAGAGGCTCGGCCAGGCCCATCAAGGCCTAAAGAAATCTCATTGGGCCCCTGTAGTTCAATAATTAAAAAGACAAAGCCCAGATTGTCCTCAATTGACAAGGCCCGAAAGGCAGTGGTAACTAGGAATAAAGATGGCCTCATAGAGGTAAATGTTGAATTCTCTCATTTATCGGCACTTGGAGCAGGCTGCGGACTTCCGATTGAGGCTGTAACAAGGGCCCTAGATGATGATAATGAGCAGAGAAGCTTGGACCCGATCTCACACAGTGATGAAATGGCAGCCTTGGATATGGATCATGGCATGAATACCGACAATCTGGAAGGCCAAGATATTTCCTTCGATCCAGATTCGGGTGTATGCTATCGTAGGCAGTGCCTGTTGTTTTTTTAATTGTTTCCAATGTTTTTAAAAAAATTTAAATGCTTATGCTGGAACGTAAGGGGGTTAGGTTTAGATTGGAAATGCAATGTCGTGATGAATACGATTAAGAGCTCTAGGTGTGATGTGCTGATGTTACAAGAGACTAAATGTAACAATTTGAATTTTAGTTATTTGAAGCATTTTCTTCAAAAAATTTCATCATGAAGTGGCTTTTAATTCGGCAATAAACTCTTCTGAAGGGGTTACTTATTGCTTGGAAAAAATATTTTTCTTTGGTCAACTCTTGGTCTTCGAGATAGTCACTAACAGTTAAGTTACAGGCAAATAATGGAGAGTTGTTCTATATTACGGCAGTGTACGGACCTACTGAGAATAACCTTAAACCGCATTTCATCTCGGAAATCCGAAGAATTGCAGGATTCATAAATCATCCATGGCTACTAGGGGGTAATTTCAACTTAATTAGTACGATGGCTTATAGATAGGTCCGGGAATCAAAGAAATTTCTACCATATGCAATTAATGAGTTTGTTACTGATGCAGGGTTACTTGATATTCCACTCAGAAACAGGAAATATACATGGACCAACAAAAGAACTGATCCGGTTTACAGCTTTTACAGTGTGTCAAAGAGGGATTTTGGAAAAAGTCATCGATCCTTAAATGTGGAGAAATTAATTTGTAGGATGATAAGTTGAAGGGTGCCACGGCATCACTTGATGATTCGTCAAAGGCCAGTGGAAACCTGTGTCAAGAGTCAACCTGGAAAAGGGCATCATTGAACCAGTGGAATTTGAAGATGCCAAAAATGAAGAAAAGACCAAAACCAACGAAGAACATCTAAAAGATTTTGCTAAGAAACTCTCAGACATCCGCAAAGCAAAATTGGAAAAAATTGAAAATATAGTCAAAAAGGAATTGTGGAATGACAGTGCTTCGCCTTCATTGGAGCATTGGGATTCAATTGTTGCATTAAGCAAAATAGTCTAAAGTAGGTGGTTCAAGGCATGTATTAAGGGCTTCTTTCTCGAAAAATATAATAAGGATGTGTGTTAATATGTTGTTTCCTAATAATAATTAAGGATTTTGATGAGACACGAAATTATGTTTAATAAACAACTTCGTTAGGGGCACCGATCAGTTTGTAAGTTCCTGTGTTGCATACTTAGTGCTATATGTCTTTCTCTTATCTTTCATTTTTTTTTTTTTAAATTTCTAGCTAGTACATATTTCCATGCATGAGGTACTGCAGTGCTACATGTCTTTCTACCATGTCTCACTTCCATCACTGTATGCGGGTCCCACCTGATCAAAATTGAGGCATATGATGGTCTCTGAGATGTCATCGGTTTGAAATTCAAATAGAAAAAATCATTTGTTATAATAACAAGAGTATTAAATAGTTAAATGGTTTGATCTCCAATTTTATTAAAAAAAAATGTAGGACCAATAGAAAAACATTTATATATTTTAAACACTTCCTATTTTTTTCTCATAATAAAACGTCAGATAAGCATTTATATGTTTGGCTTTTTTTCCGGCGAATCGAACACATTGACTTGTAACAGTTTTTACAGTTGTAACACATTGACTTGTAACACATTTATATATATAGTTCCAAAATCCCACAGGGTTACTTGTATGGTTTACAGCTTTTACAGTTCATATGACGTCAGATGCTGACGTACATTGACTTGTAACAGTTAACAAGTCAAGGTGTGTCTGGTTATGTACAATTTGAAAATTTTATAGGCTGGAGAGGATTGTAGAAGCGTACTAGCAAGCCCTTATTCTGAATCGTTGGATTTTGTGAAAATGCGCATGAAATTTTGATCGAACGTACGAGAATTTACCTGCAAGCAGAAATAAATAAAATAAATAATAATAATAGTAGTAGTATTAATAATAATAATAATATGGATAATAAATGATGAAAAATAAATTCATTAAAATTAACTTACAAACCTTCTTTTTGGACTGCTTGAATTTGTACTAAATTAATTCTTCTTATCGGTTGTTCATGTAAATGCCCGAAATTTTTAAAAATACCATTTTTTTTTAAATTATTAAACCAAAACACCAATTTTGTCTGGAATTTGCATATTTCGCATGGCCGCTTCCCTTAGAAGCGGGTACTTGGAACTGGGCCGCTTCTAGGGGAAGTGGGTACTTGGAACTGGGCCGCTTCTAGGGGAAGCGAGCACTTATTTGGGCTGCTTCTGGGCTCAGCGGGCTAGGCCACATTGGGGGCCAGCGGCCACAGTGGCCGCTTCGGGGAGGAGAGGGCACCCTGCGAAATAATTTATATCACAGAGTTGGCCTGGGTTTAGTGAGAGATTCATTTCCCATTATTTTCACCATTTTTCTCAGTAGAACCGTAAGTTTTTTATTTTTTATATTTTAAAAAAAATAGTATTTATAATTAATTTAATTAATTTTTAATTTTAGGTTTTCTTATACTCATACCGAATGGCTGTTATGGTATCTATTTACACTGGTGGTGAGATTTTAACTGGCCCTAATGGGGTTTATTACAGTATCGGGTCTGTTTCTATGATACCGGTCTCGGGTACTGATTTGTTGGTTCTGAAATTGACTATTTCTCAGAACCTCGGATTAAATCAGGATCGATATGACCTTGATATTCAGGCCAAAATTAGCATGCCCACTGGTTCAGGCCAAACTTGGTTCCAACTTTTTCCTGTTCAGAATGATGGAGTCTAGCAGGTTCTATACAACCAGACAATTAGTTTTTTCTGGGGGTGGATACAAGATAATTGAACTCTTTGTGGAGATTAACCGAGTCCAGCGTCCTAACCCCCTTGCAAGGTTAATCCGGGGTGCTAGTCGGGCTAATGCGTCAACCTCATCAAGTCCAGTGTCCCAACCCCCTTTCCAGATTGACATGCCTAAAAGTAGTAATACCCCAGTTCAGGAGGGCCGACAGTCTACTAGTTGGCCCTCCCGTCGGTCCCGAATCCCTTTGCCGATTGACATGCCTAAGAGTAGTCAAGCCCCAGTTCAGAGGGACCGACCGTCTAATAGTCGGCACTCCCATCGATCCCGAACCCAGCCTTATGATCCGGAGGAAACTGAGGAGATGGTGGATCCAGAAATACAAGAGGCAGAGGAAAATTGGGGGGATGTTGATCCTGATTGCATGAGCGATCATAGTGACACAGCAGATACGAGGCCTGTGCTCGAGCAGCCAAAAAATTTCAAGGTTGATAAAGGGTTTCGGATAATGGGTCGCGGGGTTGAGCACCCGATTGCAGCTTTCAATGATCTGTCAGGTTTTCAGGAAGCAAATGTGGGGTTATTTGGTAGACATGCAGATTTTGAGAATGAATTGTCAGAGGGACAAACCTATGATTCAAAGGAGGAAATGAAAGCTGCAATTTACAAGTTTCACATTCTTTATAATAAAGAGATTAAGTATACGCACAGTGACAAACAACGGATTAGGTTTAAGTGTAAGGACCCAGATGTGGTTGGTACATTAATGCAAGGGTCACTGGTTTTGGTACACAATGGAAAGTATCCAGGTGCCCAACAGCTCTTCACCAGATATAAGGCCTGCAAAATTATAAGTAAGTACAATATATAAATGTTGTATAGATGTAAATATTACAAGTTTTTGCCAGTAAACATACCGTAGATGCAAACGGTGCGCCGGCTAGAATGATACCATGAACTCGTCCTCGCCGATCCCTTAGCCTCGGTGCATGCTCGTGAGGGTTGTCAGTGATACACCCCTCTAAGTACACTGTGTACGCGCCACACTCTTGATACCAATCTCTATAAGGCCTGTATTTTTTTGAAAAAAAGTCATCAATGCGACGAATCATCCATTAACTAGAGAGATTAAAAAAGATAGAATCTTACACTAGCGGTACATCCATGTGACGGTGCTCATCAGCTATAGGTGGGTCGATAGCGGATGCCAGCTGGACGTATGCTCTGTACCAGTGCGCCCAGTCTCTGCCCGGAGAGATGTCTCTGGCCAAATGAAGCTGTCGCTAAACGTCCTCACTGATCAGCTCTGAGGGAGGAGCTGTCTGCCTCAATCCAAACTGTCTCATGACCCGACCGGGGTAATGATGCTCGACAATCTGAATTTAGTAGGTTTTTTAATAAATATTGTCATAGCTAAAATTTGTAAAATAAATTCAAAATACGGTACCTGAAAACATATGAGGGGCACCTCGGCCCGCCAATAACGCTCCTGCTGCCGACATCTCTCGGGCAGTATCTCAAGATAGATCTGATGTATCCCGTTTACCTCGAGCTGAATTCATAAATTTTAACACTTGCTCAATCAGATGTGCCAAGATTTACAAATTAATTTAGATCAAATTTTAAATAAAATAAGAACTTACATATTCTCTGTAGGGCTGCCAGGTAACATACTCTGGATCATCCTTGAGATGCTCGATCTCCTGTCTCCAATGATTGAAGCCGAGAGTCCCGCCATGACCTGCCCTGATATAGGTCTTCGGATAGCTCCACATATGCGCATATGCAGGGCATGTGTCTGGCTCTGGTTTGCCCCAATCTGGCACATCTGTCTTGCAAGTGATTGTTGGACAGCCAACAATCAGATGCGCCCAGGACCAATGCTGCAACAACATGCATGGTCCAATAAATGTCTTGTTCTTCTTCAGACATGCTTGATTAAGACCCCTGTACAATGTTAGTGTCAACAACTGGTGTAGTAATGATATTTTTCATATTGAAATTTGTAAACAATAATTTCAAGTCACACACCTATACAAGCATGCGAGAATCGCAGCCCCCCAATTGTACTTGCTCGCATTGGGCAAATCAGCCAGCAATTGGAGACAGCACATCCGTACCTGATCTCTGTGTGAATCAGGGAACAACTTGACTGTGATCATCTCCAAAATGTATGCACGCAAGTGTTGATCAATGGTGGCTTGTTATTTATTTTAATTAAAATATTATTTAGAAGAAAACTGAAATTTTATATAAGTAAATAAGGTAAAATTTACATACCTGAGCGGGATGACTACTAGGAGCTGGAAACTCCTTGAAGGCGGATCTCAGCTTTGCCAAGCTGATGATACCTGGGGAGATCTGTGTCTTTGCGCCTCCCTTCTTCTCTTTCTGCAAAGCAGCGTGCGGTATCTCCAGCAGGTCCTCGCACAAGGATCTGAAATCTCCATACTCGACGCCCATCACAGGCTCTCCGACAATGGTCATGCCCCATAGACAGCTGACATCCTGTAGGGTGATTGTCATCTCAGCGTGGGGGAGATGAAATGAGTGGGTCTCGGGACGCCATCGCTCCATGAGCCCAGAGCACAATCCCGGATCGGCAATCTCCTCGGCCATCTGGGATAGCTGGTACAATCTCATGGCACGCAACGTCCCTGCATAGGCCTTCTGGTACTTAAGCCACATTTTGTTGTGGCGTACTGTAACTGTATCTAGTCCCTAATTAAAAATTATTATTATTAATAAAATTTGAAATAAAATTATAAGTTTATTAAAAATATAAAACTTACTCCAGTGGCAGCCTCCAAGATACGGTGCTTCACGTTCGGGTACCAGAGAAAGTCTGATACCCGATCAGTGCAGTGCCGGATATCGGGGACCACAGATGTCAATGCCGCATCGACATACTGTGACATCTCATATGAAGTGGGTATAACTGGTGCACCTCCACTAGAAGAAGGTACATCCCTACTAGAAGATGGTCCAGATCCCATAGATGCCATGCTATATTTTATATTTTGGTCTTATTAGGATTTGAAATTAAATTTCAAAAAATAATTATAATTTGGGTATTAATGATTTTGGTCAATAACTAATTTTCATAATTATTTTGGTGAATAATCAATTTTGGTACAATACGATAATTATTTTGGTCAAATAATCAATTTTGGTACAATTTTACCATTATTTTGGTGAATTATCAATTTTGGTACAATTTTACAATTATTTTGGTGAATAATCAATTTTGGTACAATACGATAATTATTTTGGTCAAATAATCAATTTTGGTACAATTTTACCATTATTTTGGTGAATAATCAATTTTGGTACAATACGATAATTATTTTGGTCAAATAATCAATTTTGGTACAATTTTACAATTATTTTGGTGAATAATCAATTTTCATACCATTTCATAATTATTTTGGTACAATTCCATAATTATTTTGGTTACTAAATAATTACATGATCCTAAACCCTAAATATTTACCTTACTCCTACTCCTACTTTAAACTAAAATTTAAATTTAGAAAGAAGAAGAAAATTACCTTATTTGAAGGGATGGCTCTCAAATGAATCGTATCAAAAAAACGAGAGAGTGGGCACTATTTATTTTTACCATGGCCGCTTTATCCCATGCCGGTGTGGCCGCTACCCTCCAAAGCGGCCAGCCCGCTTCCCCCCAATGCGGCCAAGCCCGCTTCCTTCCAATGTCGCCCAAATAAATGCCCGCTTTCCCCCGAAGCGGCCCGGTTCCAGGTGCCAGCTTCTAGGGGAAGCGGCCATGCGAAATATGGCAATTCCAGACAAAATTGATGTTTTGGTTTAATAATTTTAAAAAAATGGTATTTTTGAAAATTTCAGTGTAAACGCATCACTCGTACATGAAGTAGATCAATTTCACCAAGAACACCCTACTACTACCACTACTGTTGTTGTTGTTGTTGTTGTTGTTGTTGTTATTATTATTATTATTATTATTATTATTATTATTATTATTATTATTATTATTATTAGGGAGGGATCCAATTACACCCTTTTTTAGTGACACCGAATTACAATCTCCATTTTCAAAGTTTTCAAATTTCAAACAGTCGATCCAAACCGTTCAACATGATGGATATGTTAAAATGTGCTTGCAGATCAAATTTTACATTTTTTGGAATTTTTTTACTATTTATTAAGTATTTAACAAAATTGCTATATCTAGACCGTTGAATTTTTGTACACATCTTAATAAATAGTAAACAAATTCAGAAAAATGTAAAATTTGATCTGCAAGCATATTTTAACATATCCATCATGTTGAACGGTTTTGATCGACTGATTAGACTTTGGAAATATAGAGTGTAATCCGATGTTACCAAAAAACGGTGTAATTGGATTCCTTCTCTTCTTCTTCTTCTTCTTATTATTATTATTATTATTATTATTATTATTATTATTATTATTATTATTATTATTATTATTATTATTATTATTATCTTCTTCTTCTTTTTTTTTGATTGGAGGTAAATTCTCAAAATATCTGTGGCAGTTGCCATCAAAGAAAGATAAAGAAATGGTGAAAGAGCCACTAATAATACAATATCATGTTTTGGTGAGCCATCATAGAATATGATTCCATTATTGCTACTTTAAAGTGGCTTTAAGTGCTTGATTTGATATTATTATAATGTAAAGTAGTGGCATCAATAACATTTGCTACGATTTAGAGTGAAATAAAAGTTAAAATATTGTCTGACATGCTTTTCCAAAACCAAGCACATATCTTCCGTATGATCCTAAACAAACCAAAGGTGATATTGATATGCCTTTAATCATATTTTTTGTACCTATATATATTTAAAGTACATGAATTTTTTTTTATACCTATATATATTTAAAGTACATGAAAAAATTGCTGCCAGAAAATATGATTGTATGTCATCCAATAACTACATATACATATACATACATATATACAGAGCAAAACTAGCATGTGATATGCTCACCGAGAATGTTTGGTGAGCACAACTCCAAAAGTATATTGGATTGACTTCAAATGTCGAATCCAAACTGTTGAAATCCATGTACTTCATGAGTGATGCATGTACATGCAAAAATTTGAAAGTTTCGAATTTATTTGCAACAAGATCAGGCGATAAAAAAATGGACATTTTATAAGTTAATATATAAGTTTTTTATATATTCAATTTTTATCATTCTTTGACCGCTTGACCTTGTAACAAATAAACCCGAAACTTCTAAAAAATTTCATGTAGATGCATCACTCATGAAGTGCATGGATTATAACGATTTAGATTTGACATTTGAAGTCACAAAATTCATCACGGATTGTCGAGAAATGGATGAGAATGGTCAAAGAAAAAAAAAACTGGGTGAAATGAATCTTTCCATTTTTGGCTTGAAAACAAAAGTAGTTAGGAGTTAAAACTATAAAGATTTAGAATTTTAATGCTTGCAAAAAGCTTGATGTGTATTTTACGTTTATTATTTTGGGACTAATTCGTACATTTTTTCTTTAAATTCATAAAACCTAAATACGCAAAGTAGATTGAATTGCAAGCGCACAATCGATCCAAAGACTAAGGCAATTGTATTTTCTATTTTAACTAAATTAAAATTAAATTAAGTGCAAGTAAGTAAAGGGGGGAGGGGGGCAGTTTGTTGCAATTAAACTAATTGTGAGTTCAATACCCGAAGTAGTTGGTTGTAACAATAACTAAATTAAATGTGAAATAAAAGTGGTTTGTAAATCAAGATTAGGAGGTCTAAGGACTTTTGGTCTACAATCACTTGGTCAATCTAATTACTTTTGGAGTTCTCTAAATTCATGTCATTCCTGATGGGAATTTCAACTAGGTTGGTCTAATTTATAATTCCTATAATACCTTTCATAATTCATGTCTCCATGTTAATGTACCTCTTAATTAAGGCTGTCACTACCTAATTGGGTTATTTAAGAGGAGGCATCTACTACTACTACTTGGTACCATATTTGGTTCTATGATTCCGAGGGTAGATTCGAATCCAGTCAGCCTTATCTACACCCTAAGATTACTTGTGTACAATGAAGGTATTTCTTCTCTTCCGAATAACCCTTATAGCTAAGATACTGTCACTACCCTAACAAGGTTCGATTATCAAAACACAATCATGCATAACTCACAAATATATAAAATAAAACCAAACATCAAGTCAAACAATCATTAAAAAGAGAATATCTAAGTAAATAAACTAACACAAATTCATGCTATAACCTAAACCCTTAGAGAAAAAATTAGCCTCTCATGGATGCAATTACAAAAGCAAAGCAATCCATGATAGAAAACAAGAAATCTAAGACAAGTAACACAAGTAAATAACTAAGGAAATAGAATACACCAATTCCCAAGCTATGCTCTAGTTCTTCATTGCAAGGTCCTCGAGTTCCGCCAAGTTCTTCAATCCTTCGTCTCTTGATTCACTTCAGAGAGATGAGATGGATGAAGAGAGTGATTAGGGTTTAAGAGAGGTGAATTATAAAATGCTTGCGAGTAGCATTGTAAAATGTTATAGACAGAGCTTTAAATGTTTTAATATTAGTGCTGGAAATGAAAGTTAAATAACGTTGGAAATTTTTTCTGTTAAACTACTTGAGGGACGCACTCAGAGATTTTATTTGGGGTACAATTATCAGGCTCCTTTATTTTAATACTCAAATATTAAAAAAATTATTTACCCATTAAAACTACAAATCCTTTATTTTAACCAAGTTTCTTCATAAAAATAATAATTGCCTTTCATTTAAACTAAATTGATCAATTCTCCCGTCCTACAAATCGTTTATTTTAACCAAGTTTCTTCATAAAAATAATAATTGTCTTTCATTTAAACTAAATCGATCAATTCCAAATCGACCATTTCATGTGTGTTGACCCAAACCGTTGATTATTTTACTTAATTATATCATAACCAATTATTCATCAAATAAATAATCACATTAGCCTTTTATTTCACATGTGAGTAGACTTAATTTTATAATCACCACTTTTATTGAAAAATAAAGGATTTATTTTTTTATTTTAAGGGGAAGGATAATTAGTTAATTTAATTTTAATATTTGTGCCAGATGAAGAATGGACTTTCAGATTAAAACCATTTCCGTACGCTAGCTACAAAAAACCATGAAACACGCTTTGTTGAAAATAATGATTCCAAACTACAGTGTGCCTTCCCTTGTGAAAGTATATATATATATATATATGTCCCATCTTAATTTCTTCGAAATAATCATAAAGAGAAAAACACACATTCATAAGTTCATCGACTGCTAGTGTTTCATTAATCAATTCTTCCTTTGTTTCTGTCTTATGACTTCATTAAATACTTTAGTTGTTGAAGTTCCCGCTGAAGAGACGATCCCAACCATTGACATCGGACATCTTGTCAATGGAACCCCTGATCAACGGTCTGCGATGCTTCAAACACTGGCCAAGGCTTGTGAAGATTGGGGATTCTTCATGGTACGTACTGATTAGTTATTATTAACTTCTATATATATAATTCGGTACGCACGCTCACATACGGTACTGATAATGATATGTATCATTTGCTTAGTTTGGCCTATGTTGCGTCCTCCTGTTTGTTCCAGTTTAATAATGCTTGATGCTGGACTGGACACTGGCAAATTTTTATTTTTAAACCCTACGATTTCCTTTATGATCTTATGCACTACTTAATTTATTTGTGGTAATTTTTAATTCTTAGCTGGTAAATCATGGAATCCCAGAAAGATTGAGCGATGAGATGCTCAAGGCATTCAAGGCATTGTTTGATCTGACAGATGATGAAAAAGGATCATATATCAGCGCACATGTACTGGATCCGATTCGAATGGGGAGTGGGTTTAGTTCCATGACTGATACAGGGGAGTGTCAGTGTGTAATAAATTATGCAACGATACTGGTGCATCCTGAATTCCACTCTGTACCAAAGCCTCTTAATTTCAAGTACCACAAAGTATTCAACCCTAAGACAGCAGGTTGTACTAAATGTTTATAAGGAGCATTAAGGTTTGCCTGGTCAAAATTCTTTTGTCAAGCATATGAAGATCATTATATATCACTTGAGCAGCAGTCATAATTAAAATTGTACTATTTTTCAATTACCTTTTTTAAATTGTTGATTCTTTAAATTCAAATTCACAGGAATATATCAAAAGAGTATTCTGATTGCACAAGAGTTATAGGCCTGGAGCTCCTCAAGGCTATCTGGGAGGGATTAGGCATAAAAGAAAGCCACGTCACGGAGGCCTTAAAACTCGGTTTATGCACACAACATTTATCAGCTAATATATATCCACAGTACTTGAATCCCGGTAGTGCATTTGGTTTGGTACCACACTCCGACCGTGGTTATCTCACATTTGTTTACCAAAACGGTGTTGATAGCCTCGAAATCATGCACAAAGATAGATGGATATACGTAAAGCCTGTACCAAATTCCATTATGGTCAATCTCGGCGATCACATGGAGGTACAGGCATCTTCGATATTTTTATATGAAATAGTTGTCTCAATTTGTAGAACATGAGCATTATGCCACTTTTGTTTTGTTCAGAAAAATTAAAAAGTTGTTTTGATATATTGCAGATAGTAAGCAATGGAAAATACAAGAGTTTGTTGCACAGAGCAGCGCTGAACAGTGAGATGGAGAGGATGTCGATTACGATGGTCATCGCACCGTCGCTTGATGCGATTGTGGAGCCATTTGCTGATTTGGTGAATGCCGATTCACCTGCCATGTTTCGTGGCTTGACATATAGGGATTACTGGGAACACCAAAAGAGCAACGGTGTTCATGTGGAGAAAAGAGCATTGAACATTGTAAGATTACGCACAGAGAATTAAGACTTTTAAAATGACAATTGGTTGTACTGGTATGATGAAATATATTCACAATAGCAAGGTGTGTGGTGCTTAAAAGTCTTAATTATCTGTGCTCTTTCCTAATTTGTTTGGATCTCTTTCTAGATTGTCCAACGCTTTATTTTGCCCTTTTTATTTAATCGATGTAAAATTTTAATTATCTCTCTAGAGAAATGTTGAGAATGAATATTGTATCAAGGGTGTTTTGGTAAAAAAGTAATTAAAAAATAATTAGAGTTCTCTATGTAATATGTACCCACTATATATGTCAATTTGGGAATGAATGAAATTAGATTTTGAATTATAATTTGGTATCAGAGCCACAGCCGCCTCACCCGTTTCTTTCTCCGCTTCTTCTTCTATCCGAAAGTTACGAAAATAAAAAAAAAAGGGGAAAGCAGAAGGGCTCGCTAACCTTACTTCGTTCCTTTACTTCCTTCCGCCAGCAAACAAAAGAGAGAGGCGAATTTCTTAGTCGCTCAAGTGGGGGGGCTCTTTCCCACAGCGCTGTGATGAGAGAAATCACAGGAGGGGCTTGATGGGCTGCAGTACTGCCCAGTAGTTTGGTTTGAACTGGAGGCATCCAGTCCGAAAAGGAGAAAAAGGGCGTCTACAGTAACGTATGAATAGTAAAATCGAGGTTATGCAACAGTGACGGGTATGCAGTATCCGCTGTACTACAGTATCCATGAATAGTGTTTTTAACAATGAGTTTGTCTATTTATGTCGTTTGATGTAATTTTTGCGTGAGTTGTGAGAAAAAAAAACCGTAACTTGTGTTATTTTTGTGGAGGTAAGCACAAGTAGAAAAATGGAAGAAGTTTTTAAAAGAATGAGTGAGGACGATATGAAAGTGTTGGTGAAATGGATGAAGCAGGCAGAGACTTCTACATCGGCTGCATCGGTGTCAACTCCAGTGACACAGTAGCAATCGCTGAAATTAGACCTTTCAATGGATATGAAACTAAATGGACCAGCCACGTATTTGAATTGATCACGACCGATCACAGGTGCCCTGACAGGGAGAGACCTTAAGGGTTACCTGACAAGAGAGAAGGAGGAGCCTGCAAAAAGCTCTGCTGAGTGGAAGATATGGAAAACCACGCACATGTCACTGTATACCTGGTTGCTCAACTCTATGGATCAATCGATTGCCAATACAGTGGATGGCATTCAGAGTGTGAAAGATATATGGGCTAAATTGCAAAGGATGTATTCTGGGTCGGGGAATAATATGAGGGTGTTTCAGATAAAGCGAGAGATAAGCTCTGTAGTACAGAAAGATAAGACTATTCAGGAGTATGTTGTGCATCTGGAGAAGTTATGGACTGACTATGACCACTTCTCACCTATGTCAGGGTGCAAGGATCCTGAATGCAAGAGCAGGGAGATCTCCGCACAAGAGAGAACCATGCAGTTCCTACAGAAGCTCAACCTAGCATTTGATCAGAGGAGGGCAGTTCTTCTTGCTCAACCGAAAATTCCTCCACTTGAGAAGGCAATTGCAACTATTATATAAGAGGAGAGTTGCAAAACACTACACTCTGATGCCACTGGACTTCCAGATGCGCGATCAGCCTTGGCAGCCATAAATCCTAGTCACTCTGGAAGTGGTCAAACTCGAAGATGCTACAACTGTGGTAATGTGGGTCATTTGAGCAATGCATGCCTAAAGCCACTTAAAGAAAGGGAAGCTGGTGGCCGAGGGCAGCCTGGTGGACGTGGGGGCTGCCGTGGTGGTTGACGAGGAGGTAGAGGTGGCCCATCTAGAGGATATCGGGCAAATTTGACAGTGGTTGAGGAAGAGGAAGAAATTAGTGTGAGCTTCATAGAGGAGGACCGTGAGTTCCTGGAGATGTTGAGGAGGACAAAACTGGCTAGTGATGATGGCAAGAAGGCCACTTCAAGGAAGCTTCCACATCCTCTTCATCTAGGGGTAACTTTGCCACTTATGCTCAGTCAGACAAAGGTACTCTTGATACACATGTGCTTGCTTCTATACCTACCACAAAAAGCATCTAAATGGATAGTAGATTCCGGTGCATCTCAACATGTCACAGGGGCTTCTCATGATTTTTCTACCTATACTCACTTAGCAGACCCAGAGAGCATCCAAACTGCTGATGGCACTGCACAACCTGTTGTTGGCAAGAGTGTCGTTAAGTGTACAAAGTTTATGCCCTTAGCTAATGTGTTGCATGCTCCTTCATTTTCAGTAAACTTGTTATCCATTAGTGCCATTATACTCCAACTAAAATGTGTTGTTTCCTTTGATATTCCTAATGTGACCTTTCAAGAAAAGGGGGCAGGTCGGAGACTTGGGACTGGAACTTGGCGTAGTGGACTATGGTACTTGGACAGGGATGGGATGGACACAACATTGGTATCTATGGTAAATAGAGTAAGGGCTGGTGGATCTGGTATGAGTGTGGAGGATGAGTTGTTGTTGTACCATCAGCGCATAGGACATTCTTCTTTTAGTATTTTGAGTCTTTTGTATCCGTTTATGTATGAGAAATCTGACAAACAAAAACTTATGTGTGATGCATGTGAATTTGGCAAGCATACCAGGAGCTCTTATGTAAGCTCTGGTAATATGAGTGCTTGTGTTTTTTATTTGATTCATTCAGATGTATGGGGGCCTTGCTCCACAACTTCTATTAATGGTTATCGATATTTTGTGACTTTCATTGATTGTTATATTCGTGTTACATGGTTATATTTGATGAAAAATAAGAGTGATGTACTTGCATGTTTTAAGGATTTCCATCAAGCAATTCAGACCCAGTATGGTACAGTAGTGAAGGGTTTGAGGTCTGATAATAGGACGCAGTATACAAATAAGGCTGTAGAAGAGTATCTGTCAGCTCATGGGATACATCATCAGACCACATGCCCTTATAGACCAGTACAAAATGGAGTAGCTGAAAGGAAGAATAGACATTTATTGGAGGTAGCCCGATGTATGATAATTTCAACGCATGTTCCAAAGCATTTGTGGGGACAAGTGGTCTTGATAGCTGCATATTTGATCAACAGAATGACCACTAGAGTGTTGGAGTGGCAAACTCCATATAAGATGTTGAAAGGAGAGAAAGAGCGCATTCTTCCCTTAAAAGTCTTTGGATGTGTGTTCTTTGTGAAAGACAATAGACCAACAGTGGGGAAATTGGATCCTAAAGCTGTGAAGTGTGTTTTTGTGGGCTATTCTGCCACTCAGAAAGGATATGTTTGCTGGAGTCCAGTAGAAAGGAGGTTGTTTGTAAGCATGGATGTTACTTTCCGAGAATTAGAACCATATTTCTCAGATGTGACCTCACCTTTTGATGATTCACCAGATACTGGGGGTATGAGGCGAGAGGGGGAGAATAGTAGTAGTGAAATGCTTGTAAATGTAGGATCTTTCCAATGCCTATATTCTATAGAAGAGTCGACTGAGAATGAGCTGGAAAATGAGAACCAAAATTTAGGAAATAGGACTCAGGGGGAGTTGATAGTGTATCAGAGCAGAAAGAAGCAGAATGAGGGTCAGGTGCCTGCACCGAAAATCCTTGAAGTTCTGCAAAGTCCTTTGTTCCTCACTCTTAAAACACCTACATCTGACTCAGGTGATATGATTTCTCACTCTTCCTTTGACACAAAAGTGAGAAAGAGTTCTCGCCGCAATGAGGGAAATCCCCCTGATCGATACAGTTTTTCACATGATATTGCTCAATTTGTCTCATACTCTAACATATCACCTGTGTATGGAGCATTCATTGCATCCCTGGATATGGTTTCTATACCCAAGTCTTGGCAGGTAGCCAAGGAGGATCTAAAGTGGAAGGCTGCCATACGGGAGGAATTTGGTAAAATATACTAATTGCGGTAAAAATATGCTACAATGTGGTAATTACGGTCAAAATATGCTACAATATGCTAATTACGATCAAAATTTTGAACTAACAAATTCAAAATAAAATTAAAACTAACTTTGGTACCTCAATTATCACTAATTACAACTAATTTGGTACCTACATTAACACTAATTACCACTAAATTCGGTACCTTAATTAATTAACCCTAATTAAAACTAATTAACACTAATCACGGTCAAATTTTGGACTAAAAAATCCAAACTAAATTTAAAACTAACTTTGGTACTATAATTATCACTAATTACAAATATTTTTGGTACCTACAGTAACACTAATTATCACTAAATTGGTACGGTAATTAATTAACCCTAATTATAGCTAATTACCACTAACTCAACTAACTAAAAAAAATAACACACATTTTGGTACCTTACTAACTTAATTGGACTAATCTACAACTATTTTTAAACTAAAAATGAAATTTCAAAAAAAAAGAGGGACTTACTTGCAAAATGGGAGAAGGGAGAAGAAGAGAGGAGAAAAAGGAGGAGAATTCGGGTGGGGAGGAGAGAGTGTGTTATTTTTGTGAAAATGATTGCTGAGGAGAGATAAAATATTTTTTGGGATTAATATATATCCGAATAAAATTTCGGACCGCCTATATTTGAAGCGGTTTGGATATTTTTAAATTTTTTTCAAAAACCTGATTATTTATATTAATTTGATTTTTTTTTGGGTATTTTTAAAAAACTCAGTCTTACGAGTAAGTGGGCAAATTTCAAATAAAAAGTAAAAACTAATTATCTAAATAATATTTTATTTACAAATGCACAATTTGGTGTTATAAATATTTTATTTACAGTTTGTATTACTTTGGAGGAAACAAAAGGTAGGACTTAATCAAATACTTAATCTTATATGCTAACAATTATGCTTAAATATTAAAGCACTTGTAATATATTATAAAAAGGCAAAAGCTTCTATGGACATAGGATATATTTGTAAAATGAACATATTTTTATTTTCAAAGTTTAAATGATCGATCCAAACCGTTCATCTTGTTCTCCATATTAATATGTGCTTGGAGACCAAATTTTACATTGTTTGGAATTTTTTTACTATTTATTAAGATGGGTACAAAAAATATCAAATTCAGACCATTGAATTTTGTACCCATCATAATAAATAGTAAACAAATTCCAAAAAATGTAAACTTTGATCTCCAACCACATATTAATATGGAGAACAAGATGAACGGTTTGGATCGATCATTTGAACTTTGAAAATAAAAATATATTCATTTTACAAATAGGTCCTTATGTCATAGAAGCATCACTATTATAAAAAAACATGTCTTATGAGTAAATTCGCAAATTTCAAATAGAAAGTAAAACTAATTATCTACATAATATTTTATTTATAAATGCACAATTTGGTGTTATAAATATTTTATTTACAGCCTGTATTACTTTTAGAAATATTTTTCTTTAATTATGATATGCAATTTGTGTTATAAATGTTTCTATTTAATTAGTTCCGATCACTAGAAGAACTATTTTTTACACATCAAATAAATAAAAATAAATGTGATCTCACTATTTTTTTTGTAATATTGGGAACGAAGTAATATTTCGGATTTCAATATCTTAGTTTGAAACTCTCTCTGTTCTTACTTTTTGAATAGAGCATTCGATTCTGTCTTGTTGAAAAATATTTGTTTTTTTTTTACTCTTCTTTTAGTTTCAATTGTCTGTTTACATTATTTGATCTGTTACTTTTTTTGGATTTGGATGATCTGCATTTGCATAATTGGAATCCTTTTTATGGGTTAATTCAAATTATGATTTTGTTAGAATACTGATATGGCTTTACGTTTCAATTATCCGTATTCGAATAATAGATATATATCATATATTTTAATATATATTATGAAAAAAGTATGTTATTCATCATTATAATTAGATAATCATAAATATTATGAACTATTTTTTAATAATTTTTATATTATTTTAATAAATATCTGATCAGATTTGAATCTGTATCTATATCCAGAAAATAAAAATAAAATGTATGAATAACAATAAATTTCCACAAGAGTATTATTGGGACAGAATAAAAATAATAACAATAAATTTCTAATAAAACAAAAAGAAACCAAAAAAAATAAAAGTAAATAATAAAACAGAGAAAACTCTTGACCCATTTCATGAAACCAGACCGTATCATCTCTAAGGCTGAAAATATCAAAATACCATTATTTTTGTGTTTATAAAATTGTACAAATTAAAAATCGTATTCATACTTTTATGAAGTCTAGTTTAGTTGTTTGAGTCCTTTTGTGTGATATATCTAACATTATTCACAAATTTTAAATAATTTTTCAAGGTAATCTATACATATTTACTATTTATAGGCTTTAATTTTTCTTTAAATAATATTGCTCTGATTTAGAAATATTCAGTAATTTCTAATAAGTGATTCATTATTTTCAATTCATAAAATATTTATTAATCTAAATTTAACAAGATTTGAGACTTTGGAGAAAACAAAAAATAGAACTTAACCAATTACTTAATCTTACTTGCTAACAAATATACTTAAATATTAAAATACTTACAATATATTATAAAAAACATGTCTTATGATTAAATGTGCAAATGTCAGAAAGTAATACTAATTAATTTTCTCCATAAAAAAGTTAATAAATTAATTTTGTGTAAATAAGTTATTTATTGGTTATTTTTTGATGAAATTTTTATTATTTAATAATGTATACGACCTTATAAATTTTTTGAATACTCGAATATGAATGTAAAACCAAATTAAATGAAAGGAAAAAATGAATTCTATCTTTATTTGTTTTCTCCAATATCTCAAATGTCTCAAACTCTACAAACATATGGACACTTCAAATATAAAACAATAAATTACTTGTTAAAAATTGTGTACTTCAATTCATGAGCGTAGCATAAATGGAAAAACATAACGGTATATAAATAGCAAACAAAAGATACAACTGCGGAATCATTTGGAAATTGTGAATGATGGTAGATAAATCACAACAAAGTAACAAAACGTACTCGACCTTGTGAAAAGTATGAAAAAGAATAATTTACTTCGTACAATCTTGAACGAAGGCGATTGATAATTATTATGGGCTGCAGTTATACAGGCCTGGTTTTCCTAAAATGGGCCAAGAGGCCTGGTTTTACTGAAATGGAGACTTCTGCATTCATTTCTTTTTGGATATTTTTGTGGCATTTAAACATACATCTTTTCGTAAAGAGAAGACCTATAATCATCCATCCTAATTGTCTAAGTCTTCAATTGAAGACTATCAAATACTGAACATCACACCGCATATTAAAATTTATGATTTGAAACTCAGTTTCCTGACTTCGCTCCGTATTATTTTCGAATTATACTCGAATTATTTCTGAATTATACTCGAATTATTTCCGAATCACACACTTTTGACTTCTTCGAACCGAACCCGAATAATTCGTTTGTCACTATGCTCAATACTTGTGAAAACACGCTTGATTTTCAACGTGGGAAATATTTATAATCAATTGAAACTATTTTGTGCATAATAATATTTATTTATTTTTGTAAAACATTTAGATATAGGGAAATAAAAAAGGGTTATGCTTCAAGTTTTCTCATATTAAGCACAATAAATTCATTTGAGTGCATAAGTTCGGTCAAAATTAAATTTATGCTATTTTTTGTTATTTTTTTATATTTTTTATTGATAATTAATTATCAGGTTGATAAATGAAAAGGTCCACTTTAGTATTTAGTAAAGAACATCATGTTTTAACTTATTAAGTCAGTGAATTTGTTGATTTTAGACTATTGAGATTGGTTGTTTTTTTAAAAGTTAATATTTTAAGGTTTTATGGAGGTTTTTTTATTAAGATTTGTTGGTAAAACTGTGAAGTGTTAAACTGATAATTGTTAAAAAAGGCTCAGATTCCGGGTATGAGACTACGCGGATGCACCTAAAGCAGACCCGAATCCGTTAAAAAAAGCAATAACCACTTTTTTCATCAAAATTTCGATATAAATCATGTCTGCAGTTTGAAACTGCATTCCACACCGTTCATGTTTTTGTAATTCTAGATGTTTTTTTTTCTTGTTGCAAAATAATAATTCCGTTAAAACTGATGACTTTTCAATGTCCCATTCATTAATTAAACATTTATAATAATTCCGTTAAAACTGATGACTTTTCAATGTCCCATTCATTAATTAAACATTTATCTTCCTTTAATAACACCAAATTATTCATCAATTGAATTAATTATGGAGTTTGATTAGTGGTGAATATGCAATGGATAATATCTGATTTGTATTCAATTTGTAATCGAAAAATTAGATGTGAATATCCGATATTCAAATATCTGTATAGATAAAAATACTGATATGGTTTTACGTTTCAATTATCCGTATTGATAAATATATACCATATATTTTAGTATATATTATAAAAAAGTATGTTATTCATCATTATAATTAGATAAATATTATGAATTTTAATATTTTTTTAATATTTTTTCAATATTTTTTATATTATTTTAATAAATATCCGATTCGATCCGAATTCATATCCGTATTCGTTTGTCTGATATCCGTCCCGTATTCAGAAAATAAAACAAAAATATGAATATGATTTTACCATTGTCCGCTCCGTATCCGCTCCGTTTTTACCCCTAAGTATAATTTCTACAAGAATATTATTGGGACAAGAAAAAATAACAACAAATTTCTGATAAAAAACCAAGAACCAAAAGAAATACAAGTACATAATAAAACAGAGATGACTCTTGGGCCATTTCATGAAACCCAGGTCGGTATCATATCTAAGGCTGAAAATATCAAGTTACCATTATTTTTTGTGTTTTTAATACTGTACAAATTAAAAAATCGTATTCATACTTTTATGAAGTATAGTTTAGTTGTTTGAGTCATTCTGTGTGATTTACCTAACATTATTCACAACTTTTAAATGATTTTTCAAGGTGGACATCTATACATATTTACTATTTATATGCTTTCATATTTCTTTCAATAATATTGCTCTAATTTAGAGAAATTAAATAAGCACTAATAAGTAATTCATTATTTTACATTTATAACATATTCACGCTTTTAAATTTAACAAGATTTGAGATTTTGGAGAAAACAAAAGGTAGGACTTAGTCAAATACTTAAACTTATATGCTAACAAATATGCTTAAATATTAAGCACTCGTAAAATATTATAACAAATTTGTCACACATTAGTAAATGCACAAATCTCAAATTGAAAAGTAAAACTAATTATCTACATAATATTTTATTTTTAATAAAAATTGTGCTTCTCTGAATAAAGTATTATATAGATAATTAGTTTTACTTTTTATTTGAGGTTTGTGCATTTACTAATGTGTAACATATTTGTTATAATATTTTACAAGTGCTTTAATATTTAAGCATATTTGTTAGCATATTAGCTTAAGTATTTGACTAAGTCCTATATTTTATTTTATAGTGTATTTTTTGTGTTTTTAGGAACCTTTAAGTCAATCCGCTCTTTCATAAATGAACCGCAGATTGTCTATGCAGTCCGGATAAATATGAAAATCCTCAAATCTAGAGTGTGTTTATTAATTTATTATGGTATAAATAAAAATTTCGGATTGGACTACCATGTCCAAGTGTCATTCTTCATCATTTGTTGGAGAAAAAAAGACTTTTCTCTGTCTCTAGTGATAAAAATAAAATTTGCTAAAACGATTTATGCGGACTAATATCATGTCTATAGTTTGAATATTATGATGGTTTTTGCTATTAATTATACTTATTTGATAGATCAAATTAATGATAACTTTTTGTTGTAAACACCTGTATTTGGTAGATTCCTGTTACTTTTAGAATAGAGCATTCGATTGTCTTGTTGGAAAATATTTGTTTTTTTTTTTAATTTCCCCTTTTTCTAGTTTCAATTTTCTGTTTACACTATATGAATCTGTCACTTTTATTGCATTTGGATGATCTGCATTTGCATAATTGGAATCTTTTTATGGATTAATTCAAATTCCGATTTTGTTGGGATTAATTCGACCCAATTCAATTAGTACATGCAGCAAAATCGAAGGCGACATGTATGGTAAACATGCACAAAGTAACATAGTATGTAAATTATTTGTGCTTTTTTTAACGTTTCTGAATCGAACAATGAATAAAAAAAATAAAAAATCTTTATAATACATTTTGTTCGTACAATGTGAATCACAAATTATTCACAAAAAAATGCGAATTTTTTTTTTAAAATTTCTTTTGTGAGAAGGTTTTTTATTTTTTTTCCTTGTGGTACCGAATTATTTTCGAATCACAAATTTTTACTCTGCCGAACCGAATCCAAACTATTCATTTGCCACTATGTACACAAGCACAACCCAGTGTGACCCGCTCCCAATATGCAATTTTTGGTCGCCTCAGAAAATCCTTGGCAGCTTTGGGCGACCAGCCAGCAGTTAATGGAGATGAAAAAGTTTCAAATTGAATTTTTTTTATTAAAAAATAAGAGCCAATTTTTTTTAATTATATTAATTAAAATAAGAGTTATGGTCCTACGTAATGATTAATTCAGATTTTTGTAAATTGATCCCTCAATCCAGAAATAATGTGAAAAACCTGCAATGTTCATTTCAGGATTGCAATCGTTGCATTAAAGAGGCATGACTTCATCCCATTCAACGGTAATTCATATGCAAGTCATTTTTTTTTAACCATCATGGTAAGTTCAAAATAATTTTGCCTCTCATTTTTAGTTCTTGATTATAATCTTAAAAATGTTGTTTGTGTCCTCAAAAGTTTAAAATTTATATCATTTAAATCATTTAAATTTTTTTATTGTCCCAATTGATCACTACATTTAACATTCACCCAAAAAAATATTAATTTCATCTATTGTGGCATAATATTTTAGCATTCATCTTATTGCAACTGTTATCATCAACCAATACAAATATAATGTGAAAGCAAATATTTTAATGTACTCCCTCTCTCGGTTCTACCTTCTCGAACGAAGAGGAGAATGAGAAAAAGGGGAGGAACTAGAGCCGATCAAAGCTAAGACTGTAGTATTGTTAGAGTTCAGAGTATAGGGTTTCCATCTTGATTAGAGTGTGATGATAAGTAGATTTGGTCTTTGGGGGAGCACGGCGACAGTTGAAGAAGTGAATTCAATTGTAGAGCTAAACAGTGATTAAAGTACTAGGGTGATCAACATCTCGATTGGAGCACGACAGTAAGAAGATTTGGTCATTGTCAGAGTGTGGCAGCGATCGAAGAAGTGGAACTAATCGTGGAGCGAGATGATGATTAAGGTATTGATTAAAGTTATTACGAGATAATTAGGATATTATATTAGTTTAGAGAATTTTATGAGAATAAAATAATAGATTTGAAAATTACGATCATTGGACCTATTATAAATATGCTTTTTGTTGATAAAATTATTAGTTGACATTTAAAGCTACTATCTTTAAAAAAAAAATTTAAGTACAATTTAAGTAATTTACCCTAAAAAACTGTGGGTTTTTTAAAGTTGGTTGGAAGTATTGCCAAACCAACTATTTCATTAACGACAAAAGTTTTACAAAAATTACATAAAGCATGAATAGGAGGAATTAAAATATGAGGCAGGTGATATCATCTTTAGTGTTTTACGTGGTTTTTTGTACGATTTACAATTTTTAAATGATTATCGTGTTTCAGTTCTTGAATCTTTATTATATATATATAGACTTTTTGATAGTTTCTACCTGTTCACACATATACATTAGATGAATCATAAATCATAATATATACATTGTTTTGTATATAAAAAGTTTGTAAATCTAGATTTAATTTGCAAAATATATATTTGAGACACTGGAAGAAACTTATTATGAATGTACTAATGTTTTAATTTATTTTATATTAGTTACTTTTCATAATTAAGTTTTTATGCAATATTGAGAAATGACTTAATTGAATTGTTCTTGATTTTGTAATTGCAACTGAAAAAAAGAATGTATTATTTATTTTTTAAAATTTTTTATTGCATATAATCTTAATTTGATCACGAGTTTCCTTATAGATTTGATGAATTACTACTAAACTATGTTGTGAACAACTGTACAAGTCCTTTTTATTTTGATTAGTGGGTAATTTATAATTCTAGCTTATGGGTTACATAAGACCATAATTAATTGAAGCCAAAGTATAAATGAAAAATTCATACTTGTGAATTTTTTCAATCATTAAACATAGATGGGATCTCTCTGATATATATATATATTTTGTTATATAAGTTGCATTTTGTTTATACTTGTGAATAAATTGGTTCCGAAATCACAAATGAACATAATATAAAAATAATACAAACATTTGTACACCTTGTTGTGTTCAATTTTTTTTATTAAAAATTTGAAAAAAATTTAAACACACATACTTCTATTTATATAACAGTGTGATCGGGCACATTCGAGTCAGTGGGATCAAGAATTAAATCTTTTTCACATCAAGAAAGATATCGGATGTTTCATATCAAATATATTTTTTCATAAAGTACAAGAAATACTAACTGCCAATGGACATCGTTAACAGCACTACTTCTACCTACTCAACTGGTTTGTCATTTTTGGTTCATTAATAATCAACACTTTCAAAACATTATGGAGTGTTATACGTGCGTGAACTAGGGAGAGCACATTGATAATTAGGTTCTTTTAGTTTCATGAAAAACCAATACCATAATGATTCTTAATTGTTGTAATGAAAAATTTATTAAAATTCAAACACGAGGCTATTACTATGTGGTAATATTGTAAAAGTAGTATTTTCTTTTTTATTTTGTTTATCAGTAGAATTGTTGTTAATTTTTAAAATTGGTGAAATATAACTGCTTGTATTTATTTATTTATCTTGTAGCTTCGAGTATGAATCTTGTTTATTGTTTCTCATTATTTCCTAATTTTCTTGCGCTAAGTTAGTTCTAAATTTAGCACTTTTCTTGAATTTCATAATATACTTTCCATAAATATGTATATGATTGACTTTTGCCTAATTTATGGTGTGGATTTGATAATGAATTAACTTGAATTTGTAAGGCAATATCGATATAGAGCTGCCACTGTTAAAAATCCAGGGGCATGCAAGTTAGTCCAAAACAAAACAAATTCATGCACTCCATAAATTGAAAATTTCTCCTTTTGAAATTACACACATTTCTTTTGAATTCTTATATCAATATATTCTGATATATAATCAATCTAATCTCAGTTTTCCAATTATAAGGAAAAGTCAACTATATTTATTGATTAAAAGAAGAAACTAACTGATAAATAATTAGGAAAAGGTTAGTCCAGTGCAGTTCGACAGCAGGGGTAGAACTAAAAAATCTTGATAGAGAGGCCTAAAACTTAAAATAAACAAATTGTGGTTGACGAGAATTGAACCTAAATTCTCTACCAACACAAAATAAGCTCTAACTACTATACTATAAGTAGATATGTGATATTTCTAAAGAGGGCTAGCTCTATATAAAATGTTCTAAAAAAAATAAAATTCAATTAAATCTTAGTAAACAACTAAAATTTTAAAAATCATAGAGGTGGTTTAGCCACCTCTTGAATGACTTTAGATCTGCCGCCCCTGTTCGACAGTAGCCTAGTTAGTTAGTTCTTAATCCAACCCTTAAACTTTATTTCAAAGGCCAAGACGATTTCCTGCACAAAAGAATTTGACTAAATCTATGCAAAAACAGGTTCAAATTAGAAAAAGGATGTGCTCAGCTCCAGTTGATCAAACCATGGCCTTGTTCTTGCTATTCTGATGATTGTCAGTCACTGACAAAGAGCACAAATGATTCCCCGAGGTTAGGCAAAGCTAATGATGTTTGGATATTGGATAGAGGTGGCCGGACTGTCGGAGGAACAACCAATTTCATCGGAGAGTCAAGTGGGTTGAATAAACATCGCTCAAATTCGATAACCTATCTATGAGTACAAAACAACCAAACAATTCACGGATATTGTTGAGATTAATCTCATTTTGACTTTGGGCGCCATCAAGAATTCAAGATACTTCAATCATGATAGTGGATAAAATCAAAACGAGATAGATCTCTATACCAAACAGAGTGAGAAGTGAAGAGGAGATAGGAGAGAAAATGAAGAGATATGGACTTAAATTGGGTTGTACCTTGAAGCAGAAGGGGAAGAGGAGCGAAATTAATTTTGAGCAGATTGATTGAGAGAGTGCAAATGAAGCATATATACACGGTTTTTAAATACAAACTCGTGTTTGAAGATTGAGCATAATCATACACGGTTGTTTTTGGAAAAACTGTGTATGATTGGCTAAGATTGTACACGGTTTCTTGATAAGAAAAAGTCAACTACGTACCATGGAGTGTAAGTGTATAACATGCAATGCACACGTTTCTTTGGGGTCAGGTGAAAACTAAAGAGGATCAGATTATCTGAGGCGCATATAATACCAGCTTTTGTGCGGAATTTACTGACAAAGAGACCTGCAATACTTGGCATTCAGAATCCCCAACCCAAAATATTAGGTTTGTAACTGGTAAGTGGTAACTACTTGTTATAAACTTATAGTCTTGCATTTTAGATAGCCAAGTTATAGAGGATCAAACGAAATAGACTGAGATCTTGCATTTTTTACCTCGTGTGCGAATTAAGATCGGATCGGGAGGAGCAGCTAGCCTCTGCCTCTGCCACAAGGCCCATTATAATTATCATGTGTCAGAGCCGGGCCTAAGGACCTGAAGTTGGAAATATTATAGATGACTATTGTATACTATTATAAAAGAAAAGATTGTCAAAAAATCATACAATTGCTTATTTATGTAAAGCTTAGTTGCAATAATCATAATCGATTTCAGTGGGGAAGTGAACATAGTAACATAATTAATATAGTTGCCTTATGTAATTTAACTTTTGTTTCAGTAAAATGAAAAAAAAAATCTATTCCATCTTTATTGAGCTCTGGATATATCAAGGGAAACTACTTTTAGTTTCTTTTCTTGAATCAAAACTGAAGCAGAAGCATAACAAATCAAGTTTATCTGAGCACAACAGGCATCTTTTCTCATTAATTGCCTCAACGAAATCATCAAGAAAATAAATCAAGGAATGTTCTCCGTTTGCTTGTCGTGAAATCTTTTGGCAAATGTTGCAGCTACCAGCAGGGGAAATGCTGTAGTTGCATCACAATGCACCTAGTTTGGCAAATATAACAACGATCGAAAGAATTTCAAAATTAGCACCAACATTAACTAAAGGTAAAATCAAGCACAAAAACTATAGTTGGGGAATATCACAGCTTGTTTTGCATTCAGTAACCATTTAGCTTAGACCAGTCAATATTCATACCAGCAGAGACATCAGCAAGTACCAGCTGGTAATACATAAATCCTCAATTTGAACTGTTTTCTAAGGAAAACCAATTTTGTAAGAAAAACAACATTATACCTTAATAGGTTTGGCAGAGTCTTTGATTTTGTCCCAAGAAACTGCTTTGTCAGGTTGTGCACCCCAATCACTACCATCAAACTCCTGAGCAGTGTTAATATAAACAGCATAGTCTGCACCATTGTGCATCTGATAGAGATCAGATAAAGAGAGAGATAGAGAAGAGAGAATGATTCTATAATTTCATTAGTTTTCAAATGATTACATTGACTTGGTTTATATAGCACCTGTCACCCTATCTAATCAGCTATTAAGTTTATACAACACAGAACAGCTATCTAACCAATTCTGTTATGCTAACTGCTTCCTAACTAAAACTGCTAATTACAAATCTATCTTAAGTATAATTGCTACACCTAATACCCCCCTCAAGCTGTGCCGGAGATATCATGGAGGGTCAGCTTGGTTCACAAGAATTGCAACTGAGTAGAGGACATAGCTATGCCGGAAATGAAATAGCAAATCTAGCAACTTAAACATTATCTTTTACCAATGGAGAATACAAAATCTAGCAACTTAAACATTTATTTAGATTATAATAGCACCGAGCGGAATGAATCTTTTCTTAAATTAAGAGTGGCAATGGTATGTGAAGGGGTTGTGCAATTGTTTGGGTAATTAAGAGTTTAGGGTTTAGACTATAGTATGCACCGATGGTTGTCTTCTCTCCCATAATCTCTATTCTGCAACAAACACAATATTAGTTTTATGATCATAATTACAAAAAAAAAAAAAATTAACAATTAATTAACTTTTTTTTTTTTACTTTTGATTTAAAAATGGGATAATTTCACTAACTTCATTGAAATAAAAAAAAATAGAAATTTACAATTATTAATAATCACCAAACCACTGGTATTTATTTTGTTTACAAATTTGCATTAACTGGTTTATAAAATCTTGAAAACTGAAACTATTAAAAAATAGCCTAGAGCAACTACAAATTAGTAAGACATCAGAACAAACCTTAAAACATAGGAAGAATAAATGAGCTTTTGCCTAACAATTAACAAGTTGTTAAAACAGACAAATAAAAAAAACGAGAGTTAGAATCTAATAAATTAATTAACTGATCTTATTCTAATGCATTTGCTGCATAGTAGAAAAAAATTAGCATGTGATTGTTCTTCCTTAACCATCCTTTTTGCATCTTTTGATGCCTAAAAGTATTCAATATTAATATATATCTTTTATATCTTCTCAAAAATTTGTAACAATATTGCCTAAATTATATCTTTTATTTTATGTGTATGTAATTTGCAACATGTTAATAGATGTATATAAATCCCATTTTGTTTTCATGTTGATCATCGTGCAAAAAAAAAAAATCCGCAATGGATCATGGTTGTCAAATTGTTGATCTGGAATTTTGTGTAAATAAGTTATATATTACTTATCTTTTGATGAAATTTTTATCATTCAATAATGTATATACTACCTAAAAATATTTTTTTGACCACTCAGAATGTGCATGATTTTTATTTAATTAATAGCAAAGCTTAGACGTTTTGTTAAGTGAAACCAAATTAAAAGAAAAAAAGAAAAAAAAAATTCTACCTTCATTTGTTTCCTCCAACATCTCAAATATTTCAAACTTTACAAACAGATGGACAGTTCAAATATAAAACAGTAAATTACTTGTTAAAAATTGTGTACTTCAATTCATCAGCGTGGCATATATAGAAAAACATAACGGTATATAAATAGTAAACAAAAGATAAAATTGCGGAATCATTTCAAAATTGTGATAAATCACAAAAAAAGTAACAAAACGTACGTACTAGACCTTGTGAAAAGTATGAAAAAAAATCATTACTTGTACAATCTTGAATGAAGGCAATTAATAATTGTTCTGGGCTTCCTGCGGTTATACAGGCCTGGTTTTCCTGAAATGGGCCAAGAGAGAAGCTTAATCATATTTTTCTTTTTTTGAATTTCTTTTTTAGAATTGGTTTTCCGATCTTTCTTTTTAGTTTCAGAAAAAAATGCACAGCTAGCTTGATGTAGAAGTGGGTTCAGAATCCACCAGCTTTCTTTTTTCGCAAAAAAGGAAAGATTTATGTTTGTTTTGACATCCATTTGTCTTTTGCAAAATTTAAACATATATCTTTTCATAAAAGAGAGGAGACCTGTATATGATTATTTGTCATAAGCATCCTTTATAGTTTTAGATGTAGATGCTCTAAGTAGATTGGAAAAAAAAGTGATGTGTCATGCCGTGTCATGACTAATATGCTATGATTTTGATTTCGTTTCATGCCGTACTGTGATCAAGTTAATTTTTTACATGTTGTGACTAAATAATCAAGAAATGATCACGGCACACGAATAGTCACGCCGTGCCCAAACGTGCCTCGCGTGCCCCTTTAATCATAATTTAAGTTAATTTATTCAAGAATTATCATTTAATCAATATCTAATGGTTCTAATTACACGTAAATCATAGTATGTCACTAATACACATACCGTGCCGTTTTATGACGGAGCCGGTTCCGCTAAACCAATTTTCTCACTCTAGCTCTAAGTCTCCAATTAATTAATTGTGGACTCTAAATTTAAATAAAATTGCTCAAATAATCACACCGCATTTAAAAATTCATAAGTGGTGGTAAATTAGTATGCGATAAAATTTAACTGTTTTACCACAACGTAACAATTGGTAAATCTAAATCGACTAAAAGTAACACTGGATTTTTATTTTAAGGTGTAAAATTATATACAAAATTCGAATCACACATAACACATGTCTGGCGCCTTCAATTGATTATGAATCAAATAAGTTTGAACGATAATTAGCATGCTTCGGGAAAAGAAATATCATGCAGTTATAAATATATAAAATTTGAGAGGAAAGGTTGGCATACAAACAATTTTTTTCAGTGTGTGCTATATTGTGATAGGATGCCGAAATTTTTATTAATAGCATAAAAAAAAAAATCAAAACACCCTTATTTAATAAGAATTTGAGAATTATTCAAGTCACAGAGTCAATTCATGGACCTAATTAATGGGGTTTGCACAACCAACTCATGGCCCCTAATGGAGTTCGCAGATTCAATTAGCAGCCCCACAATTTTTTTTATGTTTTTATTTACAGAAATATTTATTAAAGGCTCAAACTTTGAGATATGTCAGACAAATCTGCAGACACATTTTGAAACATTTATTAATTTGAAGGCACGATTTCCAAGTAAAAAAAAAGAAAAAGTAAAACTGGGGCCGCATATTCAATTTACAAACTTCAGTATAGGACTGCAGACTAGCTATGCGGTCCCCATTAAATGGGGCTGAGGATATCTTGTTTGTACGGCCTGAGTATTAGTGGATTTCCTCCAAAATAAGAGTGTTTTGGTTTATTTTTTCTTATTATGCTATTAACAAAAATTTCGGACTAGGATGCTTGTAAATAAAACTTTTTTTTTATATAAATATATTTGTTGGCGACACTTCGTCACTGTTCCTAAAAAAAAAAAAGTTTTCTTCAACACAAAATCCATGACTTTATTCAAAAAGTGGGACCTGAGAAACAAAGAAGCAAATTAAGACATTGAAATTCAAAAAATACACAATCAGGATAACAATTGAGTTTTAATTTTATGGCAAAATTGGTTTTTACTGAGAATTTACTTTACAAGCAAATAAAAGGCACCAACGAGTATTAGTACTGGTATTGATATTTGATTCTAGAGGTTTAATGGGCCGGCGAGTACGGATACCCCGGGTATACCCAGGTACGGGTACGTCTCGGGTACGAGTATAACGGGTACTAGGGTATATGGGTACATGTATGTCGGGTATTTTTTTCAAAAATCATACCCGTGTACCCTTGACGGGTAGGGCAGTCCGGGAACAGGAAGGGCAGGTACGGATATTTTTTTTTTTCCGTTTTTTTTCCTATTATTTTTTTTTTTTTCTGTTTTTGTTATTTTTTTTTTGTTTTTACTTTAAAACAATAAAATATAAATATAAATAAAAAACAAAAATTAAAAAAACAGAAATTAAAAAACAGAATTTTAAAAACAGAAATTACAAAACAGAAATTAAAACAGAATTTTAAAAACAGGATTTTAAAAATAGAAATTAAAACACAGAAATTAAAAAATAGAAATTAAAAAACAGAATTTTAAAAACAGAAATTAAAAAAAAATTAAAAAACAGAAATAAAAAACAGAATTTTAAAAACAGAAATAAAAAACAGAATTTTAAAAACAGAAATTAAATTGAATTTGGGGTTTGAATTATTGGATCGGGTATAAGAGTACGAGTACAGGTAAGGGTAGACGGGTACCCGGGTAGGGTAAAGCTGGTACGGGTAAGGTCGGATACGGGTATGGTCGAGTAGGGTATGGTTGGGTACTTGTCGAAAAAAACCGGTCTGATCCGTTTTTTGCCCGTATCTGCGTACCCGAGTATCCGACCCATACCCGGCTCAGGCACAGGTACCCTGGGCGGCGGGCACGGGCGGGTAGGGTAGGGTATACCCTTAACGGGTATTTTGATACACTGTACTACAGTACTGGTATTTTGCAAGATTTGTCTAAATGAATCTATCTATGCTTGACAACTCAGCTATATACGTCAGCGTTTTCTCTTATGTGGACTAATTAACTAATTTCTCTAACGTCTGTTTCTCATCCTCTCCAGTGTTGCTCCTTACTGCTTTCTTCTCTTTCTTAGTGGGGGACCCATTTGCATAGAGATTGCGATCACCAAGGCTATATGGTTATCTATTAAAGTTGCGGGCCCATATTCCAGTCTTTCATAGCTGATTAAGTTCCTGCCCGATACTCTACCCGCTCTGCTCTTCGCTTCGATCTCCTCCTCTTCCTTGAATGTTGACTGGGTCAAAATTACCCACGGCATAGAATTAAATCGAAATCAAATGACGTCTTTTAAAGCTGAGCATTCCCTTTTGGATGGGTGGGGATATATTTGTTTATGAACTAATCCTTCCGTTAAGAAAAATTAGATCCGGACCATCTGATAAAAATCCTGTTAATTAACTTGACTTCTGATTTTAGATCTGGACCGTCCGATCAGAATCCGGATCAATCCTGTCCAAGGTAGATTGCACAGGTCCTCTTTAATATTCGTGCTTAAGCAGATCGAACGGTCCAGATCTAAACTTAAAATTTGATATACTTTAGGTGGTATGAATTCACAAATTAACCCTCTCTCCTCTCACAAATTAAGGTAAAGATTTTATCGGACCAGTTTTGGCTTCATGCAGCGCATCCACTATAGAATAAAAATGGCGCTGCATATGGTTAGTGCTCTGCATGAAGTCAAAACTACTCTGTTCTTTACCCCACAAATTATGTCTCCCCCTCCATATAGACTTCCATATGTGCTTCTCCAAGCGCCATGGTGGCCTCTTGAAGAAGGTTTATGAGCTCTCAATCCTCAGTGCCTCTGATGTGGTGGTCATCACTTGAGATTCGCATATGGAAAATTTTGAATGGTTGGAATAGGAATAACAGGGTCTTCTTATAGGCAAATTTTGATTGGTTTCAGAACAACTGAGCTCTAATTTAGGCAAATTGGATCATTTGAGAATTTACTTTACAATCAACTTAACCTACAGTTAGTGGGCTTTAGGAATTGCTTGAATTATGAGGGCACCTAAGCTAAATTGTTTTGATCATTCTGTACCAGTTAATGTTCATATAGCCCTTTTACTTTTTTAATGTTAACTATCCTTTTACTCTCTTACTATTAGAAAAATAGGCACCAACAAGGGTTAATGGAATCAGTACTGCAATGTAACTGGCATTGGTATTGGTATTGATAAAATGTACAGTACTGGTACTACCTGGTACCGACTGGTACATCGTACTGGATTGCAAAAAAGATATGGTACTGACTGGAAGAAATGGTCAGGCTTCATTGTAACATACTTCTCTACTGTTACACAATCATGATTCCAAATGTATACTTCTGCCTACGGGTTTCTAATAAAAAAAAAAAAAATGAATACTTCTGATTTTTCCTAAATTGGAATTGCAATCAAGCACAAGAAATGTATAAGAAGATCCTTGGACAAGAAAATCAGCCATCGGTCATGAATCAAGAAAATCCTCATGTCGCTAAAATTCCACGATATTCTGTGGGGTGTTCCTATTCCATTCCTTGTCAAAATAATTGTCAACTTTTGCATCTCCTGATATAACCACAATATAATCACCGCCATCAATTGGCTCGCAACGAACCCATATCTCATCATGAGGAAGAGGATTTAAAGAGATACATCTGGTAACTTCTCGAGTGAGAGATGTACTGTCTCTCGTCTGGTAAAGTTCATACTATATTCTAATGTCTCTCGTCTTGTAAAGTAAGTAGCTGCATGCAAGGCCCTTAAGCCAGGCACGACATGAACCTAGAGAGAAGATAGTATGAACTTTACCAGACCAGAGACAGTAGAAGCATATACTGGCGTTTTCAAAGTGTTCTTCAGGGTCTTCATGGCAGCGCTGTAGAAGCCAGGGGACTAGTGGGCTGTGGGGAAGGATCGGTGCATAAGCGTATGAAATCAGAGATATCATGGAGCTTTTTGGAAAATAAATGGAGAATTTCTTGTGGAAGTTCAGACCAGATTCTCTCTAGGCTGATACCATTAGTAGCGCTTTTTGTCTTTTGTAGACTTGCAGTTACTAGTTAGTACCAAGGGATTTTTCAATTTGGTTTTTTAGGGCATCCCAATTGGAGGCATTACCCCCAACAAAACAAATAAATCAGAAGGAGCATAGATAGTACTTGGGTTTAACTACTCGGATTGGGATTGGGATTGGGATTGGGATTGGGATTGGGATTGGAATTGGGAAGATTAAGGTGAAAGTGAAAAGAAGGGAGCAAGAGATAAGGTTGATATCACCATCTGATTCTAATTTAGTCTGATTTAGTTGGGTTACAGACTTAAATCTCTTTAACAAGGTTTGAGCTACGCTAATTCGCTTCCAGGTTCAGCTACTGCCTTAGCAACGAATACAAAGATGAGGAATCTAGCGCTTGAGGTCAACGACAAAACTACTGTTTCCAATGGAGCCCAATTGCCCGACTACTCGACACTTGTTTTATGATTTTTAGGGATTTTTCAATTCGGTTTTTTTACACCTCAGTTCATTCAAGGAAAACGGCCGATCTGTCAGTCATTTGGGCCCAGATATGTGAATTCTATTTTGGGCCTTCTGATATGTCTTTACTGGTTCTAAACAGGATCACAAATTCACAATGCAGTCAAGTATTTTTGTTTTTTTTTTTTTTGAGAAAAATGTTCATCATAAAACAATCATCTGTGGCGTCAGCTGTGTCTAGAGAAATTTTTTGTCGGTAAGTATGAGATGGAGAGCAATTTTTTTTTTAAATAATTTTTAACGGCTTTAACATATGACGAGTTGAAAACCATTTTTTTATGTTTCATTAGTACATAATAACGGGCTAAATTTGAAAATTTAGTAACAATTTTTTTTTTATGAAGTGTCATTTATTTAACGTTTTTTTTTATTTAAATAGGAAGCAAAATTTTATTCAACGATGAACTCTTAAAGATACTCCAATAATCGAAATTTTATTTAACTACTAACAATTTATTTATTTTCAATTCTTTTTATGCAATCGAAATTTAAAGCTACTCTAATAATCTATATTATTTTAGAGAATTAAGAGAGAGGAAAAGTGGCCGTGAAACAAGGGCAGTTCTTGATTCTAATATCAAGATCGGTTTGTTAATTAAAACGACGTTCTTGATGGAACAATCAGGTACGACTTTTAAACAAGAGTCGCTCTTTTCTCTCGTGGAACTTGGAGTCAGTGATGTATTCTACAAACATTTTCTCATCTGCGATGCACTGCATCAAACTTGGTCCACTCTTATACACCGAACAACTCCAACTTCACTTCATTCCAGCTTAAACCCTAAATCCCAACTTCACTTCAGCGTGAGAGAGAGAGAGAGAGAGAGAGAGAGCAAGAGAGAAGTGAGAAGAATCGAAGTTCGAAAATTTCAAATTTGAGCGGTGAGATCGCATCTTCTAAAGTGAGAGAGAGAGAGAGAGAGAGAGAGTGAGCGACAAGAGAGATCGAGAAAGAGATCGGAGATGAAAAAGAGAGAGTGAGCGACAAAAGAAATCGGGAAAGAGATCGGAGATGAGAGAGATCGTATCTCCTTAGCTTTGATTGTAAGTAGACGTTATCATGCTCAACTACGTACGCACAATCATTATCATGAGTACAACTAATCATTTTTAAAGTTTTGACAGTGGAGTTAAAATCGTTTAATGCAAATCAAAGATCTTAGAAATTAAAGTTTCATATATAAATCAATCAAATAGATTACATACTTTTATCTATAGTAAACTGTAAAATAACACTTGAAACGTTCTTCACAAACCGTCAGAAGAACTGTAAAACGATTTCTCTCATCTTTCTCTTTCTAAGCAATAACAACTTGTTCTTTATGAAATATCGATGAAGAGAGAATCAACCTTACTGTTAGAATACATATATATAACATGCCTGTCATTAAAGCAATAATTATAGGGGAAATGAATTTGTCATAAGATGGATAGCACAGCCTTTTTCAATCCTGTACATTCGCACCCTTAGTATATGTATTCTGTGGATAATAGCGCACCTTTAATCAAGAAACTGTCAGTATGCATCTGTCAATGCACCCTTTAAATCAAGCCCAATTGAAACCCATATGAAATTTAAATGTGCGGAATGAACAAAATTCTTAAATCAGTCCATTAAATCATGTCATTTAATCAGGTCTAATGTTTTATTTGGGCCACATAATCATATTTCCTTACACTGATGTCAGCCATGACGAAGGAGAAGAGATCGGAGAGGAGAGTGCCAAGAGTGGCAGACGAAAACGAAGGAGAGCGTCAAGAGGAGTTAGGAGGGGCATCAAAACTAACATACTTCATGGGGTTCTTCTATGGAATTTATTTTTTTTGCTTTCTTCTATGAATTTTTTTTTTGCTTTCTTTTATTGAATTAATTTTTTTATTTCTTTTATAGAATTGATTTTTTTTTAATTTCATCTATGGAATTGAAATTTTTTCTATTATTTCTATAAAATTGAATTTTTTAATTCTTTTTATGCAATCGAAATTTAGTAAACCATTTTAGGTAATCCACCAATCAAGGTACAAAAACAGTGAATTACCAAATTTAGTAAACAATTTTAGGTACTGTGTACTGGTAACATAATCCCACTGGTACACATTATCATGCAAAAGTTAAGATACCATTTACTAGCAACGAAGAGGTAAGTTAACAAAAAAAAGCTCGAGTTCAAATGTCAAGTTAACAATAAAAGCTGTAACTTTATGTTTGGGAATACAGGAATAGCTAAAGGAAGAATAGAACAAGTCAGAGGTATTGTATGGGCTGGCAGCAGAGGTGATGAAACTCTCCGATGCTCTCAGGCGTGATGTTCAGCTAATGTGATCAATGAATAGGATGGTCGTAAGAACCCTTCCATTGCTAATTAAATCCTTGTTGATTCAGTGACAAACATTTTATTTTATTTTATTTTACTTTTTGGACTTTTTTTTACATTTTATTTCTTGCTAAATTGTGAACGATGTTGGTCTATTCTTGATTTTCAAGGCAAGGATTAGGCTATAAATGTAACTATACTTGCACTTTTATTAGTCTTTTTGTGGTAATTCTAAATATAGATCCGTTTTATGTATACAAGGTGTATTTATCAACGGTATAGAAACAATTAACATAAAAAATGAAGCACATACACCACTCAGTTTGAGTGTTTGACAGTATCAGCACCTCATCATGATTCATGACAAACAAATGCATATATAGTTAAATATTTTTTTGAATGAATGAAAAATCTTGAAATTACGAAAAAGTAACATCGAGGAAAAGGAATAAAGAATTTACTACCTTCATTTGTTTTCTCCAATATCTCTGATATTTTTGCAAAACCGACAATGAGCACCAAATTTTATCTATAAAAACAAAGAACATTTTCAAATTTATGATTCATGATCTAATACTAGAATGTAAGTCAATATATAACAAAGATTGAAGAAATAAAACATGCATGGGAATCATTTTGAAATTGTGATCATTGTTAGATAAATCATAGGAAAAAAACTTAACCAACCAAAACCAGATCTCATAAAAAGAATGAAAATTATCAATAATCTCTTAAGTAATTTGGACGAATCATAGGCTGGTATTAATTTATGACATGAAGTTGGCCCCCTAATAATCTAAAAATGGGGCACAATTTATTGCCAAATGGCCAATTATACGAAAACAAATTTATTTTTGTTGATGTTTGATATGCAATTATGGCACAAATTATTTTTTGTGATCTTTATCTCTTTCTTTATTTTGTTCTCATGGCTTCATGCACGTATAACAACAAGTGGGGAGATAGTAGTATAGCATTGCAATTTTTCTATTTTTGTACAAGTGGGGAGATAGTAGTATAACAACAAGTGGAGAGATAGTAGTATAAGTTTCGGGGACCATTTACAATCTCAAATAGTCAAAACAGTAATATTAATCAGATGGATAAAAAATACTTTGGACGGTGATATAGTCCAAATGGCTTCTGACATAATCCCCTCCCTTCGTCATGGCGTGACGAAGACAATGACGACTCACTGACACCCCTACAATTATTTATTAACAAGACTTATGGCCGTCAACCTTTTAAAAGTCATGATAAGAAAATTTTGTCGGGATCGTCTCGGCTAAGACCCGCACTACTAAACATACGATGCATATATATATAGATAGATAGAGAGAGAGATTGATGGACTATGGTCTCCAAGCAGATATTAATATGGAGAACAAGATGAACGGTTCGGATCGACTGTTTGGATTTTGAAAAATTGAAAATGAGGTGGCAGCACTTTGGCCAAAATGCTGTCGAAAGTATATTAGTCAGTCTCTATATATATATATATATATTATACATGCTTTTTCAAAATCCCAATAAATCCTAATTCAAAACAAGGTCAATTATTAAATGATCAACAATTTTATCCAACGATCCCTACTAAATTTTGGGGGAATTTCATGTATAGCCCTCAAAAACTTTGAAATTACGTATTTTCTCCTTGAAAATTCATAATATCATATATATTTACCATTGTAAATTCAAAAGCTCACTAATTTACCCATTTTATTGACTTTTCTATTAAAACTTAATTTAAATTTATATAATACTAATTTTGCCCCTTATTAAAAAAAATAATATGCAGCATGTTTCAGAAAAATACCAATCTTCTAATTAGATGGTTTATGAAGGAAAATGGGTAATTTCTTCTTCTGATGCTCCTTCATATATAAACCGTCATATTAGAAGACTGGTATTTTTCTGAAACAAGTTATATATTTTTATTTTATAAAGAGTAAATTGGAAATTTTATAAAAACATGAGTTTTAATAGAAAAGATAATAAATGAGTAAATTTGTGAGTTTTTCAAATTTAGAAGGGTAAATGTTATTAAAAAGTACGTTATTTCAAAATCTTTGAAGGCTATACATGAAATTCCCCTAAAAATTTAAGGGGCAATTTTACACATATCTCTCAAAACATTCAAAATTACGTATTCCCTCTCATAATATCATATTTGCACTTCTTATTTTCAAAAACTTACAATTTCATTCAATTTATTGACTTTTCTATTAATACACATTATAAATTTATAAAGTACCAATGTTGAGCGTCATTAGAAAATATAAAAATGTGTAATCTATGTAAGAAAAATATTTTTTGATCTTATTGGTTGGTTTTAGGACAGATGATACATTTCTCTACTTGTGATGCAGATATAGTGGAATTTAGGGATACATTTGTTTGCGCATCACAAATAAGTAAATGAACCATTTTCAATCACAACTGACCAATTAGAAAACTTAATATTTCTCTTTAGCATGCCATGTATTTTTAATTTTTTTTAATAAATGATAAATGACTACTCTATAAATTTGACATGAACTTTAACAAAAAAAAAGTCAATAAATTGGATAAATTTGTTAGAAAATTTGAAGGATACACATGGTATTATGAATTTTATAGGGAAAAATGCATAATTTTGAAGTCGTTGAGGGATATACATAAAATTCTCCCTCAAAAAATTAGTAGGAAGCGTTAGATTTAATTTCTTGTCATTTAATAATTGACTTTGTCTTAACACGCGTCCTTGAAATATATTCATATCGCTTGGTCATCACTCATTACGTAAAATGATATATATACTATGAATACCGATTTTTTTATTTTTATCCAAAAATTAAATTGATTTTCAAAAATTAACCGAACCGGATGTGAATTTTTAAAACTACCCAATCCGGTTAACGGTTAACCGGACCCTAGGTTCGGTTAACGGTTTAGCGGACCGATGGGTTCGCTAAACGGTTAACCGAATCCTTGGTCCGCTAAACCGTTAACCGAACCAAGGGTATGGGTTCGGTTAACGGTTTAGCGGACCAAGGGTTCGGTTAACCGTTAACCGAACCTGATTTTTTTTTTTTTTTTTTTAAAACAGAAAATTTTAAATTTTTTGTTTTAAAAAAAAGTAAAAAAAAAAAAATTGGTAACCGTATATTATTTATGTATATGTATATGTATATGTGTATGTGTATGTGTATTTTTCTATAATTTTAAATTTCATATTTGATTTACAAATTTTTTTGGTGTAAATTTGATAAATCTAAATACGAATTTTCATGTATATTTTCAATAGAAAAACAAAAAAATTTAAAATTTTCTGTTTTAAAAAAAAGTAAAAAAATTGGTAACCGTATATTATTTATGTATATGTATATGTATATGTGTATGTGTATGTGTATTTTTCTATAATTTTAAATTTCATATTTGATTTACAAATTTTTTTGGTGTAAATTTGATAAATCTAAATACAAATTTTCATGTATATTTTCAATAGAAAAAAAAAATTTAATTTTCTGTTTTAAAAAAAAGTTAAAAAAAAAAAAAAATCGGGTTCGGTTAACGGTTAACCGAACCCTTGGTCCGCTAAACTGTTAACCGAACCCATACCCTTGGTTCGGTTAACGGTTTAGCGGACCAAGGGTTCGGTTAACCGTTTAGCAAATCCATCGGTCCGCTAAATCGTTAACCGAACCTAGGGTCCGGTTAACCGTTAACCGGAAATTTGGTCCGGTTAACCGTTAACCGGATTGGGTAGTTTTAAAAATTCACATCCGGTTCGGTTAATTTTTGAAAATCAATTTAATTTTTGGATAAAAATAAAAAAATCGGATGAATATATATATTCGATTGATTTGAATCATTGATCAGAAGCGATTATTTGATAATATCCCTTTGAATGTCTCTTTTAGTTAAGGATTTGTACAATTTTGAGTCATATCTTGGATCAGTCAATTAATCCACCCAATAAGAATAATTGTGTTTTTTTTTATCTCTCTTTGTTTATTGATATCGTACTTCTATTAGATCTGTCCTCGTCATGGAGTGACGAAGACAGTAATGATCCTTACAAGTTTCATGTTGTCTCTACATCAATTTTATTGATCATCTAATATTCTAATTTTACTATAAGTGTCTCGATTGTTTCGGCAACTATAATTGAGACAAATTATATGAATTGACGTCGGTGATATAACAAAACAAAAACAATATATATATATATATATATATATATATATATATATATATACAGAGATAGGCTACGGTGAGTTGCGAAGTAAAATGCGTTTCTACTTCACGCCATATTTTTATTTTGAAAGCTCGAATGACCGATCCGAACCATTAGATGTTTAATCCATATTGAAATGTGCTTGGAGACCAAATTTTACTTTTTTTGGAATTTTTTTACTATTTATTAAGCATTTTTGAAAATTGCTGTTTTGCTGTGAACAGTGAAAAAAAGTAAAATTTTCTGGACCATCAGATCAGCAACTTTCAAATTGCTTAATAAATAGTAAAAAAATTCCAAAAAAATGTAAAATTTGGTCTCCAAGCACATTTCAATATGGAGAACAAGATGAACGGTTCGGATCGATGTTTTGAACTTTAAAATATGAGCATGAAGTAAAATAGTCGCTTTACTTCGCAACTCACCATAGCCCAGCTCTCTCTCTCTCTCTATATATATATATATATATCACGCAAGTATTAATTTACGTAAAATATATTACAAAAACTTGTAGTGTAACAATTAATTTAGTGGTTCTAGAAAATTAGCTACATCTAAAAAGGGATTAACAGTATATAAAAATAAAATAAAAGAAGTAAACTGCAATAATATATTGGTATGTGATGATCAACAATATCAAAAGCTTCATATTTTTCTAATCAAGAAATTAATAACCAAATCTAGAGAAGGGTGACAACAACACACCTTATAAAATTTTTAAAATGGTGTATTCAAATTAGCATTAAATCCAGCAGTGAAAAATTAAAGTTTTTTTAAAAAAATAATGCATTAAGATCGATGCACGTAAATATCTTTATTTTGTTTAACACTTGACTTGATACTAAATAAATTCATAATTCATCAAAAGAGATCGGTTTAAACGGTTTGAATTCATAATTCATTATTTGGAGCCGATTCGATGAATTTCGTACCGAAAGCATAAAGACTGAAATAATACCATAAGCGTATCAGACGAAGTGTGTGTATATTATATATATATATATATATATATAGAGACACACACACACACATGCATATACATAGAGATAGAGTCCCGCTCATATATATATGTTTTCAGTAGCATTTCAATCCATATGTATCCAGTCTAAAATACATCTAATCAGCTTCAAACAAAAAAAATCCAAAACTCAAACCGATCTCTTTCAAGAGAGGTTCATTTACATGTAATTTTTTTTAATTAAGTTAATATCAAATCAAGTGGTAAAAAAATGAAGATTTTGTGCATAGGCTTATTGGTATGTCAGAAAAGAACATCTTTCAAATATCATAAAAAAATATTAAAATAATTCTAAAAATATTAAAAGTTGATCTTTTTACGAGTTTAATATTTAACCAATTTAATTTACTAAGCTACATAACTCGGTCTTTTGAATATTATTTTTTTAGTTTGATCCGTACGAATTTCGGCTGAAGTGCTTGCTAGATGCAAAAGCATATTAGTCGACGATTAATATATATTTGTTATTTGTTTAATTAAATTATAGATGCTATCAACGTGTTCGATAATAATCGTTATTTGTTTCTTTACTGTGTTATTTTTATTGGTAAGTATAAGATATAAATAAGACTAATTTTATATGAGTATGAGTGCAAAATATCTCCACCAATTTGTAACGTATCTATCACTACTACAAAAAAAATCCTTTGCTAACGGTTAGAATCGCGTTCCGTCATCGGAGTCTTGATTCGATGCATATCACCCCAATAGGAAATGTACATGCATACGTTATTGGCTCAAATCGATGGCGTTAATTAATATACCATTGGCAGCGCATGTTCTGCCATCGGGTTTGGCAAACCCACGCCATCGCTTTCGTTTCACCACTGATGGAAAATGTGATTAATGATGTCTATTGAATTTCAATAACCGATTGCAATAATGTCTTGCACCATTTGTTTTGTTTGTGTTGGCGTTGGCAAATCCTAGTTTTCTAGCGGGTCACTAATTTTCGTGCCGATGGTGCTGTATATGTAATAATTATTATTTTTTCTTATTAATTCTTGTATTACAGGCTAGCCTAGCCATTTTTAAAACATATAATATAATCAACAACACATAGGCATCAGCAACATATATATTATACATATACAAGTCGTTCCCCTAGATAGGAAAAATACAAGAGTATACTTAAAATTAACTTGCAAGTCGTGTTTCCTCTAGCCTGCAGCCTTTGTGCTTCGTCAAACTCGTTATGTGCAGGAGTGACCAATATGTTGATTAAATAGGTACATCACAAAGCCTCATCCGACGGTCTTCTCTCGGAATTATCTCCATATATATTCACTACTAGTGGCTGAAATTGGAACAAAATTTGAGTTCATACATTATTAATTAAGTAACAATGAATATTTTTTCAAAAATTAAAACATAATACAAATGATAGGCTTTACTACCTTTTGGAGATATTAATTGCAGCTTTTGTCTTTTCCTCCAATATCATGTTGAAGTTTTCCATATCAGCTACTAATAAATAGAAAAACTGACAAGCATTACCATTTTGTTATAATTTAGATGAACATATATGCCTTATGTTCAATGCCATTCCGGGTGCCACTTTCAGAGAGAGGATCGATGTATGTGAACGTACGTACAATAAGTAATATTGAATAGTATTCTAAAATTGAAACAAAATAGAAATGAAAGCTTTACTATCTTTTGTAGATATTGCAGCTAGCATTGGTTTTTTCCACCAATATCATGTTGAAGTTCTCCATATCAGCCACTAACAAATAGAAAAACTGACAAGCATTACCATATTCTGTTATAATTTAGATGAACATACCTGCTATTCATCAATGCCATTCCGTGTGCCACATTCAGAGAGGAGATGTAGTTTTCGAATAGTATCATAGCTCTTTTTGATAGATGAAATATAGAAGGGCTCTGATACCATTGCGAAACCTAAATCACCATCCAAGGATTGAAGCTGTAAATCAACAAAAGAAATTGGCTCAGATCGAAAATCTGAAGTCCTAAACTCATTAGATTCCTAACCCTAGATAAACCCTAACAAAAGACATTGGCTCATAAAATAACCTAATTACCTCTGAAATTGAAACATACAATAGTTTAGTAACAATGAATATTTTCAAAAATTGAAACATACAACTAGTTTGATTTATTTCATAACAAACTTCAATTGTGTGAGTTAATTGTGATTTTTTTTTTGAATCGAACTCAATTGAATCACGAACTTAGATTGAGTAGAACTAGGGTGTTCTTAAGTTCACCAAGCCTCTTGATGAACTCAAGTCTACAACTCATTGAATCAGCCTCAAACGAAGAATCCTAACCGTTGAAACCCGCTTACCTTACTAGTGATGCGTCTACATGTAAAAAAATTTAATTTTGAAATTAATTTTGCAAAGAGTCAAGTGGTCAAAAAAAATATTCAAAAAATGAATGCATTAAATTTTGGCAGCTTTAACTTATACTAAATTAATTCGAATGTTTAAAATTTTCACACGTAAACACATCACTTGTAAGGTAGGCGGATTTCAACAGTTTGGATTCATCATTTGAAGCTGATTTGATAGGCTTTAGACTTGAGTTTACCAAGAGGCTTGGTGAACTTAAGAACACCCTAGTTCTACTAATATATATCTATATGTATATATATGTATATATATGTAGAGACCGGCTAATATGCTTTCGGCAGCACTTCGGCCGAAGTGCTGCCACCCCGTTTTCGATTTTTCAAAATTCAAATGGTCGATCCGAACCGTTCATCTTGTTCTCCATATTAATATCTGCTTGGAGACCAAATTTTACATTTTTTGGAATTTTTTTGCTATTTATTAAGCCACTTTGAAAATCGCTGATCCAACGGTTTTACTGTTTTGTGCAGCCACCGTTGGATCAGCGATTTTGTAAAATACTTAATAAATAGCAAAAAAATTCCAAAAAATGTAAAATTTGGTCTCCAAGCAGATATTAATATGGAGAACAAGATGAACGGTTCGGATCGACCATTTGGATTTTGAAAAATCAAAAACGGGGTGGCAGCACTTCGGCCGAAGTGCTGCCGAAAGCATATTAGCCGGTCTCTATATATGTATATATATGTGTGTGTATATGTATATATTTATATATGTATATATGTATGTATATATATGTGTATATGTATATATATATGTGTATATGTATATATTTATATATGTATATATGCATATATGCATATATGTCTATATGCATATATATATAGAGAGAGAGTGACTAATGTGCATTCAAATGTATATGGGCTGAAATACATATAGTCCAAATTTAAAATTTGAAAATTCAAAAAGTCGATAGGAACTGTTCATCTTGTTCTCCATATTAATATGTGCTTGGAGACTAAATTTTTCATTTTTGTGAATTTTTTTACTATTTATTAAGCCACTTTGAAAATTGATGATCCAACGGTGGCTTAACAAAACAGTAAAATTAGCAGCCACCGTTGGATCAACAATTTTCAAAGTGGCTTAATAAATAGTAAAAAAATTCAGAAAAATGTAAAATTTGGTCTCCAAGCATATATTAATATGGAGAACAAGTTGAACGGTTTGGATCGACTTTTTAGATTTTCAAATTTCAAATTTGGACCATATATATTTCAGTCCATATATACATTCGAATGCACATTAGTCACTCTCTCTCTATATATACATATAGAGATATATATCTATATGTATATATAGATATACATATACATATATATATATAGATCTATATGTATATATACGAGGAATACTTCTTAATGTTTTCTTCGTACTGATCGAAAAATGATAAGTATTTTTTTTAAGGTTGAAAAATGATATGTTATTTTGAACATATGTTGTTTTTTAATTGACTTTCATCATAAGAAGATTTTTTTTTTTTTTGAAGTAAAGTTGGAGAATAAGACTTCCAAATTTAAACATTTATAAAAAAAAAAATTCAGTTGGATTTCGATGTGGCGTCTCATGTCATAAAAAGGGAAGCGAGGCGCGTCCTACGGGCATCAGATCCAAATGTGATTCGATGCTCACTTGGAACCATCCGATTAGCTTTATAATTCGTGCGTACCGTTTCAATATTCATGTATGCTGCTTCAATAGTTGTGCGGATCATTCTTAGTGGAGATCAGATCGATTTGGTCCGATGCCCATTAACAAGCCTCGCTTGACATAAAAAGAGATGGCTAGATTAATTTTGTTTATGATTTCTTCTCTCCTGTATTTTTTGATGAAACTCTTCTGTATATATATATCTATAGATCATGAGCTATATCTTCTATCAATAATTATTTTTTCTCTTTTCTGTATATATTTTTTAGTAGAACTAAGATGTTCTTAAGTTTACCAAGTCCTTTGGAGAAGTCAAGTTTAAAACCTATCGAATTGGTTTTAAATGTCGAATCCGAATGGTTGAAACCCGTCTACGTACTTTATGAGTAATGCATCTACATTAAAAAAAATTAATTTTGCATAGAGTCAAGTGGTAAACAAATATTCAAAAAATGCATGCATTAAAATTAATTTATTAACCTACTAATTTTGACCATTTGACTTTATACTAAATTAATTTGAATGTTTAAAATTTTCACATGTACACACATCACTAATAAGGTATACGGGTTTCAACAGTTCAGATTCATTATTTAAAGTCAATTTGACAGATTTTAAACTTGAGTTCACCAAGAGACTTGGTGAACTTAAGAACACCCTAGTTCTACTCTATATTTTCACCAAATGAGATGAATATACGCAAGTATGTTGACTATAGGAGAGCTAGATAGAGATTCACGGCAATGAAGCAAAAATTGTTGCCTTAGTCATGATAACTTTCTCATTTGTTTTTAGTCTAAGAATTACATAATTGCTATTATCTATCTGTCATTAATTTCAATTTTAAACAGCAAAGGACTTGAGTTTAGAGTCATGAACAATTGTTGTTATTTTTATTTGAGTTCAGATTTAAGTATTAATCCATACAATTGTTTTTATTGCCCAAACAGAGCACCAAAGTAAAGAAAATTAAGACGAAAGATGCTTAGTTAATTGATTGTGTGACGATCACCTACTCAAATAGCAACCATACCCGTGTTTGCCTGTTAAAAGATTCTATTATATTTACATGGACCCTAACCAATTTTACCATACTATTAGTCATGTCGCCATGCCACATGTTACTGTAATTAATTAAGAAGACCTAATTAAGGCCGTCAACTCTTTTAAAGTCATGGCTTTAATGTAGTTAATTATATTAGTCACATGTGTAGTATCCAAGCTATAATGCCTCGAGGATTATAAATAGCACATGGGCATTGGATACCAAGGAATATAACCTTAACTAGCTCCCAGTTCAAAGAAAATTTAGCTCCCATTTAAACCCAACAACCAAAAATTGAGCACCAAACATACCAAAGATGATTAACACCTCAGTACATGCTTTCTTGAATCCTTCTCCTCTCTCACTGTCCAGTGCCATCCTTCTCTTTGCCTTGCTATTTGTCTTCCAAAAATACCGTATTAAGAAAGACAACATTTCAAAACAAACCCAACTTCCTCCAGGACCAATCCCTTGGCCGCTTGTCGGTTGTCTCCCCGCATTGCTGCAACAGAAACCTGTCTTTCGATGGATACTCCCCCTTATGAAAGATATGAACACAGATATTGCATGTGTACGTATTGGCAAAGTTCACGTCATACCAATAACCTGTCCTAAAATTGCGCAAGAAGTAATAAGGAAGAAAGATGCAATATTTTCATCAAGGCCAACATCTTTTGTCACAAACTTGCTTTGTGGAGGTACCTCTTTTTCCCCTTTCGGTGATCAATGGAAGAAAATGAGGAGGATTCTGACTTCAGAAGTTGTATGTCCAGCAAGGCACCATTCGTTGTATGATAAAAGAGCTGATGAGGCAAACCACCTAGTGCAATATGTGTACAACCTATGTCAAAATTCAAAAGACATTGACATGAGAGTTGTTACACGGCATTATTGTGGGAATGTGATTCGAAGGCTAATGTTCAACAAAAGGTACTTCAGTCAAGTGATGCCTGATGGAGGCCCTGGCGCTGATGAAATAGAGCACATAAATGCTATCTTTAATTTACTCAAATACATCTTTGCCTTTTGTATATCTGACTACTTTCCGAGTTTGATAGGTTTAGACTTGGATGGTCATGAAAAGGTTCTAAAAAGTGCACGGAAGACGTTAGACCAATTGCACGACCCTATTATCAAAGAAAGAATCAAACTTTGGAGGCAAGCTAGCAATGATAGTGAAAGAGAGACTCAAGACTGGCTGGATGTTTTAGTTTCACTTAAAGATGCTGAGGGACGGTTCCTACTTACTGTAGAGGAGATCAAAACACAATCTATTGTAAGGAAACATCAAACACTTTAATTACAATGATCTTTGTTATTTCTTCAACTTTCTGTACTTCACTTTTCTGAAAAAAAATTGTCCCCCAAAATTTTCAACTATAACAAGTTCTTGTCTAATACAGTGGAGAAATTTAAGAAAAAAATGGAAGTAAAAGAATTCAACCTGTTTGAGTCTGATAAAAAAAAGTCTCGCATGTATATACCAAGACTCTCACATATAATTACTGCATTAGATTTTTCCTTTTTAATTTTCAATGTAGCTAACTAAACTTGACAACGAATGAACCTATTGGACAGGAACTCTTCATTGCCAGTGTCGATAATCCTGCGCATGCGGTAGAATGGATTCTTGCAGAGATGATGAACAACCCCAATGTTCTTCAAGAAGCCACAAATGAAATTGATAGTGTGGTCGGTAAGGACAGACTTGTTGACGAATGCGACATCCCTCAACTTAACTACCTCAAAGCCTGCATTAGAGAATCTACACGTCTTCACCCGGTTTTGCCATTTATGCCTACACATCTTGCCATGGAGGACACCACACTTGCAGGTTACTTCATCCCCAAGGGAAGTCATGTGCATCTAAGCCGACTTGGGTTAGGCCGAAACCCTAAAACTTGGGAAGAACCACTGAAGTTCAAGCCCGAGAGGCACTTGACTGACAACTGTTCAGAAGTGTTGCTTACTGAACCAGAATTGCGCTTTATAGCGTTTGGTAGTGGACGGCGCGGTTGTATGGGCATCACTCTAGGCACAACTATGTCAGTAATGTTACTTGCAAGACTTCTTCAGGCGTTTACTTGGAGTAAACCATCTGGTGTTTCTTCAATTAGTCTCATGGAAGCACATGAAGAGACTACCCTAGCAAAACCTTTAGTTTTGCATGCTCAGCCACGTTTGACCAACTTATTTATCAACTAAGCCGATCAATCGGGCATGGTGACATAAAAGTTCAGTTCATTATGTTAGGGTTTCAGTCATTAATTGTTACAAACTTGTTTCAGTTGGGCCTTTTGGTCATTGACATCCCACTGATTTACTCGATAGAGCTGGTTTGGTTGGTTATGTTAGTGATATTATCTAGTCCAATAGTATAAATAATTGTATCATGGTTATGTTTTATGAATAATATGTAATTCTGTCTCCTAATAAATTGTGAATTGTTATGGATCATCAATTGTGTAACCGCATAACATATTCATTATTATTCTAATAATTTCTGCAACGACAAAATGGGCATCCTTTACCACAGTGTTTCCTAGCCTTTGTTTTCAATGACGAACAGAAAGCTTTTCCAAATCACACCAAAATCTTGAGCTTAGAAATCAACTAGGCCCAAACTTAGATGAGAAGGAAACAGAAACCAAACATTTCTCCTAGCATAGCAATTTAATTATTATCAGTTCTGAGAAGATAGCTGATCCAATGCCCTCATAGAACAGTTTTTAATTGTTGGAATAATTACAATTGCATAATTTTATACTTGTGATGTTTTTTTAGTGTGAATTATAGATGGCTTATGTATTTTGCATAAGATAATATGTAAATTTCAATAGATTCAACATGAAGTTTTCTAATAGACCATGCATATTATTATTTGGTCATATAGTACATTCTTTACTGTTTTCTAATGTGCTTGGGAGGAAGAAATAGGATGAAAAGGGGACAAAAAAGAAGATGAATCACTTTGATGCATGTTTGGAATAAGAGGTGAAGGGAGATATCCAGCTGAAACCAAACTAAGTCATCTCTAGGCAACTAAAGGACAGCCTCGCCTTGCTTCCGCAAAGTTCATAAATAATTGTGAGAAATTTATGTTTGCAAAATATCAATGTTAAAGAGACAGATTTGCAAAAAAAAAAAAAGACTTTTATGTTTGTATTAAGAAAATAAATAAAAAATTATATAAAAAATTACAGTTAGTAATAAAATTAAAGAATTGTATAGTTCTTTTATAATTTTTTTATATGCTACCTAAGAAAAAGAAATTATCGTCAATGTGGAAAGGAAAAATGAAATTATATGCAATGAATTAGCTTTGCAATAAGAAACCAATATACAATGATCAACATTTGTTCCCTTTAATTTATGATATTTTTTAGAATAAAATGAATAAATAAATAACTAATTCTTCTTTTTTTATAAGTAATTCTTTGTTAAACTTATAAATACCAAATTAAGTACGAAGAAACCAAAAAAGTACCTCTAAAAGTTGATACATATGTTAGAGTTACTGCACATATAGATGAACACAATTAAGTTTTTGGCACAAACCTATATAACTTTTTATAGTGCACTTCATATATCCCCTCTTTATTTCCACATATAATTCCTTTTTTTTTTATTTTTTGAAATAGAAAATTAGTTATAGAGACTCGCGTGTTTGTTGACTTGAGCATTGGTTGTTTATCAAAAAAAAAAAATGTTATTCTTGTACAATAGATATGTTGTACATATGTTGTTAAAATAGACACGTGTTATTTAATATTTTTCACATATGTTGTTAAATATATATCTGAGTGAGGCTGGGTATGCATAGCGAATTTTGGTCTGTACAATAGATTCATATTTTTAGTTTCAAAGTCTAAATAATCAATCTGAACCGTTCATCATAATAAAATGTAGTTAGATGTCCAATTTTTCATTTGTTTATTATTTATTTGGATAGGACTAATTTCAAATGGTCTATAATCTTTAGATCAAGTGAATTTGTATCTATTTTAAAAAATATAAAAATTCTAAAAAATATAAAATTTTACATTTAAACATATTTTCATATAAATATCATATTGAACGAAGCAGATCAGCTGCTTAGATTTTAAAAATAAAAATATACATTTGTAGTACGTACGTACGGATCAAAATACGCTTTGCATAGTACCATAGCTGCGCTTGAGAAGAACTTCTTGATAAGCTTAGAATACTGTTATCCATATTTATTTTTTTACTAGAATTTGCATGTAGTAAGTTATGATATATATAGATGTTGCTACATTCTTATTAGCTGACGTGTGCTAATTAAGATGAAATCTTCTACAAAAGAGCCAAATTGCTAATTTTCCAATAAAAATATCAGTTTCCAAACATGTTAGTGCGCCAAATGAAACCGACTTTAAAGTTGACACAATTGTTAAAATATTGGAACGTAATGCATAGTCACTAACATATTATTAATTTATTTTATCAGAAAGGTTTAGTGTTTAACTAGATAAGGGATTGAATCACAATAAACTTAATTTATATTATCACAGAAGAAGAGTAGAATTAAGTTGAGGTTAAGCTTATCAAGAATTAATTTTGACTTTATAATTTACCGAATTGGATTGATACGATGAATCCAAACTGTTAAGTAGTCGATTTGCATTATTTATAAGTAATGTCTTTACATATAAAATTTTCGAACTAATTTAGCATAAAATCAATTAGTAACAAATATTAGGTATATAAGTTCATTTTAGCGAGAATTTCATGTTACTCGTCAAAAATATTGAAATTGCATATTTCTCCCTCTAAAACTCATAATATCATATTTATCCTTCTAAAATTAAAAAAAATATACAAATAAATTGACTTTTTAATTAAGAAGCATTAAAAATAAAAATAAAAAATCGCTGAAAGACGAAATTGAAGGAAGATTCCGAAACTATATATAAGTGTTTTTATATTGAGTAACATCCCAAAAATATAACTTAATTGTACAGTAAGTTGATTATATTAAATTTGCAAATAACTAGTCCAAACAAATACATGACATGAATGTAACCCTACAAATGTTACAAATTGTAGGCCTAAAAAGGAGGGAAGAGAAACCTCGGCCCAAAATTTCATAGGGATAATATATAGTTACAATTTTAAAGAGCCTCTATCTATCCAGTTATGATTGAAAAAAAAAAAATGGATAGCACCATATAGCATAGCAAGACTCATATTGTCAATGTGGGGAAACGAACTCTCTATATTTCATGTATATGCCATCTCTCTCTCTCTCTCTCTCTCTCTCTTTTATTTGTCCTTTTGTGAACAGCGAAAGATTTGTGATCCCAAACAAAGATGTAAGTTCTCTTTATTTGTAACCAATTTAGTTTCATAAAACCAATATATGAATAGTAATAATAGTCACTGTTTCAGATAATTAATTAGCAACTTTATGCATAATTGCCATGCTGCACAAAATTGCTATAGTAAAATAAGGCTCCCTTGATCCCTTGTAAAAAAATATAGCACATTGATATAAGAGCTCGGAGTGTAATGCATGAAATTTGTGTATAATTTGTCCTAATTAAGCAATCCATATCTAATTCATATTGATATTGGTCATACTTTTGAAAATGCTTCCAGACAATGCACTTGAAAATAGTATATATACGTATAATTTCTCTCTTACAATGAAATGTTTGTTTCATTGAATGCAGAGTCTAATTGCAAAATACAAGAAGATTCAGGTATTTACGTGCTTGTTTATTTTGAAAAAGAGATCGCATTCTTATAACATATATTGTAATATATATGTGAAGTTAGGAAGTTTGACCTCCATCTTTAATTTATCTATATTAATATATAAATAAAAATATTTTGCATTCCGCAATGCTTTATTTTTCTATGGTGTTTATGCCTTTTATTTAATAGTATCGAGCAAGGAAATTTAAGGGCCATAACATCAGGTGATGATAGTCGATCGATCCAGGTATAATACTGTTTTAAGGTTTTACATGTTCTATTTTTACTGTTTACATCACAAACAACAAAATTAAATGTATTCTTCGGTGTTAATACTATTGTCCCACAAACTGGATCTAATTTACATAGGCCCATATGTTTTGATCAAAACCAGCATAGGGTTCAGCATTTACATAAGAACATAAATGCAACCAGAATTACCAGTATTATATTACAAAATTTTGTTTTTATATAATGTGCAGGATACCGAGGTGATTAATCATCGTGATTTTCTTCAACAGTTCCAGAAGTTAGTTGCTTCTCTTATGAATCATGGTATTCTTTCATAATTGGCCTGAAAATATCAAAATAAATATGTTAGCCACATCGAAGAAAGGAATCGGCATTTTTTATGAGTAATATCTTATAGCGGGTTCTCCAAATATGAATGAACAACATGTTAAATTGTCTCAATTTGCTTTCTATAATTAGGTTGTATCAGATGGCGACGCCAATGACATCTGAACAGTTGTTTGATGATTATGAGCAAAAGCTTAAGGTTATGGACATGGTTTCTCATATTGAGCAAAGACAAGTACGTTATTTATAAATATTTGCTAGTTTAGAAAAAATCAACTTTATTAGCAAATAATTTGGTGGCACAATACTCAACTCAGTTTTGAACAATTCACATCTCGACAGAAGTCTACATATGATTACTTGAGGCTTGAGCAATACTTGTCAGAAATATAATATTTCTTATTGTTTTGCTTTCATTGAACTATTGTCATTATTAATTAGGGAAAATTTCAAGTGTACACATGTAAGCTTTTAAAATAGCTAAGTTCTCCATGAAAACATGTTAATATCCAATATCCCGATAAAATTTTAACATTATTTGTTTTATCCCCTTTTGTTCATTAAATATATTATTTAGACAACATACCTCTTCATTTCAAATGGAGTTGTTCCTATAAATTAGCAACAAGATATAATTCATCTCCTTCATCTCCACACCTAACCTTTTGTGTTGCTTGTGTGTTGTTACTTTATGTTTGGGAATACAGGAACAGCTAAGGGAAGAACAGAGCAGGTTAGAGGGGTTGGCAGCAGAGGTGATGAAGCTCTCTGATGCTCTCAGGCATGATGTTAAGCTAATGTGATGGATGAATAGGATGGTCATAAGAACCCTTCAATTGCTAATTAAATCCTTGTTGATTCAGTGACAAACGTTTTATTTTATTTTATTTTACTTTTTTGGATTTTTTTTTTTTTTACCATTTTTTCTTGCTAAATTGTGAACGATGTTGGTCTATTCTTGATTTTCAAGGCAACGAATGGCTACAAATGTAATTATAATTGCACTTTTATTAGTCTTTTTCTTAGATTGGACGATGTAATTCGTGGCATGTGGAGCGGTACCAGATAATTCGAAAGATAGAACCGTTTTATGTATACAAGGTGTATTTATCAACGGGATAGAAACAATTAACATAAAAAAGAAGCACGTACACCACTCAGTTTGAATGTTTGACAGTAAATCATCATGACAAACAATGCATACGCTTAACATAATATTCATACTAAAATATGCTTGTAGATGAAATTTTACAATATTTAGATTTTTTTTACTATTTATTAAGATAGGTACAAAATTCTTGTTTTTGGACTGTTAAAAATAATGATTTTGTACTTACCTAAAAAAATAGTAAAATGTTTTAAAAAATTATAAAATTTGGTCTCCGAGCATATTTTAATATGGATATCATATTGAGAGATTCAAATCAACAGTTTAAACTTTAAAAATAAAGATATAAACTGTAAGACATAATGAGATATGAAAACATGAGGTATTGGAACCTCTTCTAAAAACATATAGCATTTATCAAGTCTGTCATGTTAAGAAAAAAGAAAAACGAACAAATGTTTATAACAACAATTAATATTAATTATATGCAACAAAATAATAAATTCCGTAATTATTTGAAACGGTAACTGCATAGTTAAGTAATTTTTTTTTATTGAACGAAAAATCTTCTTTTCAAAAAAGCAATGTTGTGAAAGACATCCGTTTAGGCCGATTAATCAGCCGGTTAGTCATTGATAGTGACCAAAGCATATGGATTTTTCTGATTAAATATCGGCCAATTATTTTTGCAAAACCGACAATGAGCACCAAATTGTATATATAAAAACAATGTACATTTTAAAATTTATGATTCATAATCTAAGACTAGAATGTAAGTCAATATATAACAAAGATTGAAGAAATAATATATGCATGGGAATCATTTTGAAATTGTGACCAATTTTAGATAAATCACAGAAAAAAGCTTAACCAACCAAAACCAGATCTCATAAAAAGAATGAAAATTATCAATGAATCTCTTAAATAATTTGGGTGAACAAGATTAGGCGTGGAACTATTTACCTGTAGGCTATGCTATTAGGTTGACCTTTGACACTTTTTCAGTGATACCGTTACAAACAAAATAGGCTGGTATTAAGTTATGACATGAAGTTGGCCCCTCATAATCTAAAAATGGGGCACAATTTATTGCCAATTATACAAAAACATTTTATTTTTGTTGATGTTTGATATGCAATTATGACACAAATTATTTTTTGGGATTTAATTGGAACTACTTTTTACTAGCTAGTCATGGCTTAAGTTCTTATAAATTAATATATTAAGGATCACAACTAACAGAGCGGAAAGGCAAGACAAAAAGAGAGATGAGAGGAGCGACAGGTGAGGCAAACCAAGGCGAATGGAGGATAGTTACTCGGAGAAAGCCAAAACTGACCACCAACACCACCACGACCACCACCAAACCTTCTCCCTTCTTACCTTACTTCTCTAAGCCCTCTTGGGCTGAGGTTGTCCTCACAGGCCCTCACCCCTCTACACAGCCGCAACCTAAAACCTCTAACCCTATCAACACTTTACACAGCCAGCCTAAAACCACACAACCTTTGCCCAAAACCACCACAGAATCTTACTATGTATCCCGACATAGTGCTGCCCAACTAAGGTTCCCTCCATCCCCTCGCTACACGGAGTGGAAGGGTCGTTGTTTTTGCTGCTGCAGTATGGGGCACAGTGCTGCTCGTTGTATGAACCCTAAGAGGTGTGGTAAGTGCTGGGGCCAAGGCCATATTGGAAGCTTTTGTAAGACCGGTGACATAAGCTCAGTTGTATTACCGGGTCCGGGTATCCTGTCAACTCCGACTATCAAACCTAGAGAACCAGGTTTTGATGATCTTTTCCAGGATTCCCTTCCCATCATTGAGTTGCCAAAGGACAGACCTACGAGGGTTGTATGCTTTGTTGAAAGAGACGATCAATACTTTGAAGAAAGGGCTAAGCTTAACAATGTGGTGTTCATGTACAACCCTTCATTGGAAGTGGATCTGAGTATTGAGCAGGTGGCAGATTATGCAGCTTCCTCAGGGTTGGTTAATGCAGCTGATATCTCTGTAGGTGTTATGACTCGCTCGAGATATGCTATTCTCCTTCCACTGGGTATAGACTCTGTTAAATTCATAAAGGCTATACCTTCAGCTGTGTGGCAAGAGGGGTATTCATTTAGCTTGTGGAGTCCACTTGATGATGCCACTGTGGTGATTCCACGCTACAAGGTGATGCTTGATCTCATTGGGATCCCTCTAGACATATACCGTGAACATTATGTAGTTCGAGCTGCAAGCACAGTTGGTACCTATCTCGGAACAGTGGCGCAAGCTATGGAAGGTGATGTGGCATGTTGGACGGTGGTGGTTGCTACATCTAGCTTATCACTGATACCACATCAAATTGCACTAAGGGTGGGTGGCCTAGAATTTCCGGTGGATGTTATCCCTAGAAAGTGCATAGAAGGCGAAATCTACAAACCGGAAGAACTTCCTCAGCCTAGAGAAAGGTTCCTCCCTCCGACAGTTCACGCTCCTTCTCCTGTTTCAGAAGGGCTTGACCTTAATGAGAATGACCATTTCATTGGGTCAAGAAAAGTACTTGAAGAGCTTTGCCAAGGTTTTCATTTTGATGCTCTACCAACCGGTGTTCAGGCGGTGCTAAGGGAGGCTAGATCAATGGTGCAGCCTCAGGTGGTTGAGGATGTTGTACCAAATTCACATCCGGTAGTTACAGAAGATCTGATCACACTCAATGACACACAAGGGCCATGCATGAGGGCTATAGAAAATCTGGCAGCTAATTCTCAGATAAATTTGGTAACTACAAGTGATCAGGGCGTAAATTTCGAGGAAGATTTACATACCAATTTGGAAGATAGTGACCTACAGATAGAAGGGCGTGATTGCAATTTAAATAATGATGTAGCAGGTCTAGACACCTCAGAGCAGCTGATTGTTACACACACGCCAACTCGGCAGAAGGCAGGCACTAGTAATGTGATTAATGTTCCTGTGCAATCTGTTCCTATAACTGCGGTTTCTCCAAAAGAGGCAAGGAATTTGATGATTGAGGAGGGTGCAAAAAATCCTCCTAAAATATTGCAGCGTAATAAAAACATGGCTGGTGCCAGTTGTTTGAGGCTGGAGGATATTCAAAAAGAGATTTGTAGGGAGTCTACTGGGCCGAAATTATGTGAGCCCACTAGACAGGAAAAGAAAAGGCTGCTGCAATATTCTACTAAGCAGAGGAGGAAAAAAAGAGAAATGGCCCAAAAGGATAAGGCAGGTTGTACAAGTTCAAAGGTTGTACCCAAAGCTAAACTATCTTCTACTGATGGACTAGTGGAAATTCAAGTTGATTTTGAGCATTGCTCAAAAATTGCTAAAGCAACTGGGTTTCCCACTGAGCAAGTGATTCTTGCTCTTGCTGAAGATAATTCACAAAGACCTAGTTGGCAATTAGACGACTTGGAGAAGTTGCATCAAAATTCGGATGTGAACCTTCTCTTTGATCCTCAGTCGGATAAAGAGGTTGACTCTGAAGTGGAGTAGCTGACAGTCAGCTCACTCGTGTTCTGTGATTTTCAGTTTAAAATGTCGTACAAAAGAACAAAAATCTTATCATGGAATTGTCGGGGATTAGGCAATTTAGACAAGTGCTTGGTGGTTCGCAATGTCATAAAGTCTTCCCGTTGTGATGTGGTGTGCTTGCAGGAGACTAAGCTCAGTAGCTTGGAATTTTTGCATGTGTCCACACTGCTTCCTTCTTTCTTTAATAAGCAGTGCGGATACATAGATGCTATAGGAACATCAGGGGGGTGTCTTATAGCTTGGAAAAAGAACTATAGTGCAGTTTCCTCATGGGCCACAAAACATACTATCTCGGTGTTGCTACTTCAAATGAATTCTGGAAAGCAGTTTGTAGTTACAAATGTTTATGGCCCGAGTCGAGATGATGAGAAACATGCATTTATCCAAGAAGTAAGGCAGTTATCACGACATGTTTCTCACCCATGGATCCTTATTGGTGATTTCAACCTTGTGCGATGGTTAATAGACCGGACAGGGGATATGCGGAGTTTTGGATTGATGAGCGCATTTAATGATCTCATTTCTGAATTGGAGTTTATAGATGTCCCAATACAGAATAGGAAATTCACATGGAGCAACAAGAGGCCGGATCCTTCTCTGTCAAAAATTGATCGAGCTTTTGTTACGGAGGACTGGGCTAATAATTTCCCTTCAATTTCTCTCACTGCATTGGAGGTTATCGTCTCAGATCATGCGCCTTTGCTCCTCACTTGTAAGCAGCCACCAACATGCCGTAAGCAACACAAATTTGAGAATTTTTGGCTTCCTTTTCAACAGGTCAAAGATATGGTAAGCAGGGTATGGCAAAAATCGGGCCAGCAGTTAGGCTCCAATTCGTATCACATAAACCAGAAAATAGATGAGCTGCACCAGCAGCTTCAAGTATGGAACTCTCAGGCACATTCTCATGATGAAAGGGAGTTGATTTCCTTAAAAGAGTGCATTTTGGCACTTGATCAAGTAGAAGAAAGTAGACCGCTGGTGCAAGCTGAATTCTCTATGAGACAGTGGTGTCGTGAGAAAGCATACTGTCTTGCAACAAGCATTGAAACTCGGTGGCAGCAGAGATCAAGGTGTCATTGGCTTGCGCAAGGGGACGGCAACACTAAATTCTTCCATAGCTATGCATCTTCGAGGCTTAGAACAAATACTGTGCAAACTTTGCTAGTGGATGAACAACTGGTAACGGATGCGGGTCTGATCCGCTCTTTGTTTCGCAATCATATGCGGTTTATCCTTGGCACTGAGGTTCCTGTGTTAGAATTTGATCCGACAACTCTTTATGAAGATGGGCCAGACCTAGGGGCATTACAAAACCCATTTTCAGAGCAAGAGATTGAGGCCACAGTCTTCAACTTGGCTAATAACCGTGCTTCGGGACCGGATGGGCTTCCGAGTGAATTTGCGAAGACATACTGGGCTGAGATCAAACATGATATCTTCAGGTTACTACATGATTTTTACCATGAAAACATTGATCTTTCACCTCTTAACACCGCAAATATTGTGATGATTCCCAAAAAACCAGGAGCTATCAAACTGAAAGATTTTCGACCAATTAGCATCATTAGCCTAATACCGAAAATCATCTCCAAGTTGCTGGCTACACGACTCTCACGTTACCTTTCACAACTCATCTCGATTAATCAATCAGCTTTTATCAGAGGCCGTCAAATCTCTGAGAATTTTCTGGTGGTTAGAGAGATTTTGCAGCATGTGTCTCATGCTCACCAATCGGCAGTGTTTTTTAAGATTGATTTTGCGAAGGCTTTTGATTCTATAAATTGGGAATTTTTAATACATGTCATGCATTCAAGGGGGTTCCCGAGCAAATGGGTAAGGTGGATTAAATTGTTACTGGAAACTTCAACTTCAAGAGTTATTATCAATGGAGAGCAATCTGAATATTTTTCTCATAAGCGAGGTCTTCGCCAAGGGGATCCGCTTTCTCCTATGCTTTTCTTGATAGCAGTTGATGTGTTACAACTAATGATCAATCGGGTTAATGACACACTCGACAGGCCGATCTCAGCAAAGCTTGCTTCTCCCATACTTGCCTTTCAATATGCGGATGATACCGCGATTATTTCCCATTCTGACCTTCCTACGCTGATCACTCTTAAGCTAGTCCTTAGATTATTCACTAAAATTTCGGGCTTGCAAATAAATTTTGACAAGAGCTCGTTTTACCCAATTAATCTCAACCAAGCTGAGTCTTTGATGGTGAGTGCTGTAATGGGTTGTACCAGAACCGAATTACCAATTTCTTATTTGGGTATGCCTCTTACCATCCGCAAGCCCAGGAGACAAGAGTTTATTCCTTTGTTGGAAAAAATTGAGTCTAGAATTGAAGGTTGGATTGGTAAATTGCTAACAAAAGGGGGGCGGCTGCAGCTTATTAATTCGGTGTTATGTAGTATACCGATATATATGATGACCTGCTTTGTGCTGCCAAAATGGGTACTAAAAAGGATTACAAAAATTTGCCGTAATTTTCTTTGGGGAAAGTCACAAGGGCAAGGCCGAGGTTTTCCATTGATCAGCTGGGAGGTGGTTTGTTTACCTAAACGGGTTGGTGGGTTTGGAGTCCCCAATTTGGAGTTAAGGAACACTTCTTTGTTGCTTCGATGGTGGTGGAAGGCGACAACTCAGACCGATAGCCTCTGGTATTCGATTATTCATTCATTACGGCAACACCGACCGCAACAGCTCAATCCTAAAGTCTGGATGGTCAACGGATCTTTCTTTTGGAACCAACTGATCAAATTATACCCATTATTTCAATGGTGTACTCAATGGTCTATTGGCAATGGAGCACGGATTTCATTTTGGTACGACTGTTGGGGCCCAACGCCACTCAGAAAGATGAAGGATGGAATGCCTAGGCCTATTTCTCAGCAAATCTCACTCAAAGATGCGGTTTCAGTTGGTTCTCCTATTGCATCTTCATATACTGGTACGGTACCGGTTTTTAATGAGCTTGATGATTTCTTCACATGGAGATGGACGGCTAGTGGTGAGTACTCAGCAGGATCATTGTATAAGGTTCTCATTGAAGGAGGTAGAATCAATTGGGGGTTCATGAGGATTTGGGAAGTGGCTGCCCCTTTAAAAGTCAAATTTTTCTCTCAACTTCTATTAAAAGAGAAGCTGCCAACTAGAGCCATGTTGCAAACTAGGGGTGTCAACTGTGATATCCATTGTGTGATGTGTGAAACTGGTGCTGTAGAAACCTCAAAGCATCTATTCTTTGAATGTCAAAATGCGACAGGAGTTTGGGCTCGTTTTGTTAATCTCATGCAAGTAGGTGACTCCGTGTGTGACACTTGGAATGCATCTCAAAATTTTTATTGCAGCAACATGGGTGGGAATAATCAAACTAGGCAGGTTTGGGCCACCTATTTCATGTCAATATTGTGGTCACTGTGGCGACAGCGCAATGAAGTTATCTTTCGTGAAAAGAAACCATCCCAGTGGTTTGTTGCAAATCGAGCTGCAGAGGAGGCGAAGCTATGGTTGCAATTTTGTGGGAAGAGTAGCAGAAATGTATGGGGGGCTTTTAGGGGGACGAATAGTATAACAAATCCAATTGCTCCTCATATTTAGCCTTGATGTAATAATTAGGAATTGATGTAATAAGCAAATCTATTAATATAGTCTTGGTAGTCACTACCAAGTTTTCAAAAAAAAAAAAAAAATGAAATATTTTTTACTCATTGCTTAAAACAGACTAATCAAGTAGGCTCAAAATTTTGAGTTTTGATTCAGATTGTTTGATCGGAATCCAAATCAATCAGTCCAAGATAGCATTGACAAGACTTTTTTTTTTTTTTTCTATTTGTGCAAATTCTGATCGGACAGTTGGATCCAAATTCAAATTTGGAGTTATTTTATTGTTACTTTTTAGTAAAAATGTTCATTAAGAGTTGTATATATAAATGACAGGACCAACTATCCGATCAGAAGATTCTGATGACACTATAACCATTATCATTATCACAATACAAATGAAAAGAAAACAAAAATTCCTTATTATGTGAATTTCAGAAAAGAATTACTAATGTTACCCATTTGTTGATTATACCCTGAAGAAAATCAAAACTAGTCTAATATATACATATGCACCTCAACCTATTAACAAGAAAATAAAAGAAAGAAACGTTGCCTCCAATTTCATCTTGCACTATTACTACTCAATGGTGAAGATCAATTATCTCCCCTGATCTTCCTTTTTTTTTTCTTTTTCTAAATTCTTACCAATTCACTTTTACACTTCTGTACATGCAAAAATTCGATCAGCCATCAGCCGAAAAAACATGACCACTATCATTTATTTCAATTAAGCTAAGACCAGGTTCTTTTTCAAGCATTAATTCTCTAATCATTTCCCTCATCTCAGCAACCTTCTTTCATTCCCCAAGGGAAGCATAGAAATTTGAAAGCAATATATCTGTTGAACAATCGCGTGGATCAAGTGCAATGACTCTTTCAGCTGCAATTACCCCAACAGACAAATTTTTGAAAATGACACAGGAGCTAAGAATGATCCGCCATAATTCACTGGACTGATTTGCAAAAGGTGAATTTGTAATTAGGTCTTCTAAAGTTGTCATGCACGCATAGTGCTGAAAACATGGTTTTATGCCATTAGTTAACATAGAAAACCAATAATATCTCCCGTTGTCAACAAGTATTGCATGGCTTCATGCAGAAAGAATACCGATATAGGTAACACTATTCGGACGTATCCCTCTCTTTGACATTTCATCGAGCAAATTGAAGGCATCTTGTGCTGTCCCATTATTCCCATACGCCCCAATCATTAAATTCCAGCATTTCAAATCAGGATTTGGTATCTTAGAAAATACTTTATTGGAAGATTCAAGGTCACCAGTTTTTGCATACATGCTCAGTAAATTCCCACAAACACACGTGTTATATAGCCTGATTTTACCACCACAGAATGTAGCAACTCACCTGGCCTTAACATGGTTAGATCAGCAGCAGAATTTAAGGCACTACTAAGAGAAAAGCTATCCACTTTGTAACTTTCTCTTCTCACGGAATTAAAATATTTCATCGCCAATTTACCTTCTACTATGTTTGACTGACCCACAACCATCTCTGTCCACATTATAACATTTTAATTCTGTACAGAGTTAAATAAAATTTGTGCATGGTTGGGATGATTACTGAAAAAATACATGTTAATCAATGTATTGCCCACATGCACACTTGCCTCAAACCCTGTTCTGATTACATGAGCAGGAAGGTTTCCCATAATGGAAACAAGGCAAATTAACAGTTGCCACAATTACAGATGCTAAGGTGTAATCATCTGGTGATAACTATTGCTGGCCTCTTAATTGAACAAATCCGTGCATTGCCATATCTCCTGCACCAATGTTATAAAAACCGGCTATTACAGAGTTCCAAGAGACCAAATCTGGCATCTCAATTCTTTCAAAAATAAATACCGCAGTTTCCATATCGCCACAAGTTGAATACATGTCTAGAAGAACAATTTGTAGATGCACATCAGGTTTTAGCTTGGACGTAATTATTTTCCAAGAATTATTTGCCCGATCTTCAAATCCTCTATTCTCCCACATGCACTTATACATAATGTGTAGGTGATTTGATTAAGCACTAAACCTTTGCATAACAAGGTATGGAACTGTTGAAGACCTTGTTTAATTCTACCCTGCATTATATTCCTAAAAATTATGGAGTTGAAAGCTATTACATCTTCCTCAGGCATTTGATCGAACACCTGGTTTCCAGATTCAGGCCAAAAAAGCTCACTGTACATGCCAATCAGATATACTCAGTCCACTGGAGATGAACAGGAGGGCCAGTTATCACATCAAACTGAGATTATCGAGTGAATCCACTGGAGAAGAGAAGGACAGAAATCAGATTTACTCAGTCGCTCTCCAGTCTCCACCAATCATAAATGAAAATCCAGCTAAGGATAAATGAAATCATAGCTTTCTTTGCAAGGCTATTATGTTGTATCGAGCTTGAAATCAATTTTATCAATTTTCATCGATATTTCCCCTCAATTTCCCAAATCATCAAATAACAATCCAATAATTCGAATTAGTTATTGTTATCTTAGTTTTAGTTCATAACAATTTTTGTTAAAATATTTTCTGCTCTATGTAGGAAAGGCTCGTCCTTTTTCTCTCTTATTCTGGGCTTTCTATGCTTTATGGGCCTATTGATCTGTCTTGTAATATAAAAAAAACATGAAATTTCAATAAACCGAAACAAAAATGGGAATTAGTGTTATATCTCCACCTTCTGTTCTCTCAAGTTCCTGAGGAAGTTCATTTATTTTGTTTTTCAATTGTTCCCAATTCTCTTATATAAACAGAATGTAAAAGAGAATTAACAGCACACATTTCTAATTTTTTTAGCCAAATATTTTTTTGCTATTTTAGCATTATTACATTGTTCCAATATCTCAGCATGAAAGCTCACCCAAACAATCCAAACATAGAAAATGTTAAACAGATACTCCTTGTTTGGTAAAAAAAAAACATGTGACAATAATTTGATCCAACACTTCTCCCATAAATCCTTCTCCTTTTATATCAAACAATCTCCTCTCATATTTTTTTACTCTTAACATTGCTTCATTGTAAAACAAAACAACTAAAAGATTCAAGAAATTAAACATGGAAGCTACCTTGACACCTGAGAATGAAAGGGTGTTCAACCGCTTTGACACAAATGGTGACGGAAAAATCTCATTGCAAGAGTTGGCAGATGCCCTGGGCAAACTGGGATCAATTTCAATTGATGAGCTGAAGCGCACCATGGCTGAGATCGACACCGACGGTGATGGATTTATCGATAAAGCAGAGTTTGAGGCCTTTTGTGTTGCCAATCCCGGACTCATGAAGGACGTCGCCAAGGTCTTTTCTTAATAAGAAATTGAGTTTAGTGGATGCGCATTGTAATTTGCAAGAACATATCTAAGTAATATGAATGGGGGCCAATTGATCCCTATTTTTTTGTATTTATATATGATTTTCTATATAATTTAAATAAAATGTTATGGTGCTGTAAATCGACCTCTAATTTGTGTTTGAGCCTCATAGTTCGGAAATCTGGCTCTATCCCTGGTGTTCTGACAGGCTCTTTTGTTACAATTTCTTTTGATTATTTGATTACAAAATGTTTGATTTATCAGTGTAAATGTAATTGAATAAGAAAAACAGGAATGATTTGGTGAATTCTGTGTGTATTTTTACCATTAATCAAAGGTTTCAGATTTGTGCATATTTATCAACCATGGAAAGATCATATGGTCACCACTCACCAGAGATCTCCACTTGTAACACCATTTTTAATTGTTATAACAAAACAGATTTTTCATGGCTTTCAGAATATTATATATAAACAAGAATTGTTGGATACATATATTCTTTGTGTTTTCAGATTTTGTTTGGTTTTGTTTGTTAAGAACTTGGTGATTTATCTTAGCATATGTGAATCTTCTAGACACATTTTACGGAGGCGAAATCAGAAAATTGAGATTGAATAAACTGAATACGTTGTTGTCATGTAATTTTATTTTATGTGAAGGACTGAAAAAGTATAAGAACTTGTAAAAATTATAACCTAAATCCCCCCCCTAACATTCTTCGCAAAACAAAATGCACTGAAATCCTGGTTATTAATCAGATTTAAAAGTACAGAAGATAATTATGTATGAAATGTACTAGAACAACACAAAGATTGAATCAAGTTCTAACTTCTTCCTAAAGTTCTCTTTCTCAAAAAGATAATGAAAGAAATGGTTTGCACCAGATTAAAAACTAAATTTAAGATTTCGAGCCCCTCTCGAAGCTTCAAATAAAAAACTAAATTCTTGGTTCAAACTATATTAAATAGTCTATATCCTATTTCAAATAATGTGGAAAATGTTATTTTTGTTTAAATTTCATTTGCTAGCAATGGTTTTCTACTGGTGTCAACTGAATGAACTTTAATTTGTTCTGATTAACTAAAACATATTTTGTACATTTAACTCCAATTTAATTATAGATAACTAAAAAAAAATTGGCTACAAATTTAACTGAATTCCACCTAACTGAAATGAACTCAGTTGTATCCAAATTGGGTACTGAACATGATACATGCTGATTTACAGATCTATAATTGTCCTTGTAACAAGGATAATATATTTTTTCACAGAGAAATGCTAGAATGCTACACATGTAACATAATGACATGCCGTGATGGCTCTTCAAAAATCTATGAATTTGTCGTTAAACCATATCTTGTAATTTTTTTTAATAATCATTTATATACCTGTGCTATAGTACTCACGCTACAGTATCCGCATTAGAGGAATAATTTATTATAGTCCCTACTAATTTATTGTGTCCACTAATTATTATTCTTAAAAGGTATTATATAGTCTCAACTAATTATTATTCTAAAATTCCAGCAACACCCTTTCAAAGCCTCGGCACTAATTCCGCATCAATATTTCTTTAACAAAAATAATTGATCTCATCAAAATAAATTCTTCAGTGCATAGATATAAATACTTTCAATACTTAGATATTAATACTTTCAGTATTATATGTAAAAAGAGGAGGGATCTAATTACAACATTATGGTAGTTTAGGTTCCCACAAGCAGTTATGTAAAAATTACAACATTATTTACTATCTAGACATAAATACTTGTGTTCTTTGAACTATATACTTCAAGATTTGACTATTAATATTAAAAAAAAGTTATAAATCTGGAACGATTGTAGTCCCTAGAAGCAATTATGACAGTTTAGGTGCGGGTACGACATCAGAAATTTCAAAAAAAGTTGCGGGTATGATTATTTAAAAATAATTTATTTATCATTTACATTGTTTACTATATAGATATAAATACTTGTGTTCTTTGAACTATATACTTCAAGATTTGACTATTAATATTTTAAAATAAAGTTACAGAGCTGGAATAGTTGCGGTTCCCACAAGTAATTATGGCAGTTTAGATGCGGATACGACATCATAAATTTTTTAAAAAAAAGTGCGGGTACGATTTGTTGTACCTTAAAAAGTTGCCAATTAAATATATGGAGAATTGGTAACTATTTTAAACACTTGAAAGATGCTAAATGTGCATGAAATCTTCCCAAGATGAAAATAAATGGCATATTAGAATTCATGACAATATTCTATGTGCAAAATCATGAATTTTGATATTTTATACAGATTCTAACACGAAATGATTAAGGAGTTATGAATTTTCAAAGTTTTGATGACATGGCAGCCTTTGATTGGTGCCACATGGCTCTGGGTACCCCTAGCAATTACCTTGACCTCTCTAGGTGCAAATTGGAGCACCTAAGCCTAAACTTGGTCTCTGGGGCCCATTGTCAGCCTCTTAAGGCTTAATTTCGCTGGGTTATGAACATAGACGAACCCAGAGTAAATGGAATGAGCTTTATGCACCGAGATGTCAGTGCCTTGGCTCACTGTGATCCAAGCTCAATCAAATCTAAGCTTGATTAAAAACCCAGCGCTTCCCGATCCCTTTGGGTTGCATGCGCTTGGTGCTTCATGCACCGCGCACAAGCCCCTACATGGTTTACGCTATGCCAAGCCCAGGTAAGAGAGGAGAAAGGTCAGAGAGAGAGAACTGACACATGGGCTCCACTAGTCAGCCTCTCCTCTCTTCCTTCTTCCCTTTCTTTTCTTCTTCGACGATGGAGAACACCAATTCTGGTGGAGCAAAGCTCAAACCATGAAATTGAAAGCACAGAGAAGCTTCTTACCTCAAGGCGATGCTATTTGAACAGTTAATTTGAGAAGAACAGCTCTGGATAGCTTGAACCCGAGATACCCAAGTTGTAGGGTCTCATGAAATTAGAAATAATGAGGGGAATTCAGAACTCTCTGAGTGCTTAAAAATGATCGTTGGGGTTTAAATGAAGACCTTTAATGCTCAATTTAAAGAATGTATACCTGAATTGGCTACTGACACATTAATGCCTATAAAAGCAAGGCACAGTAGATCAATAAGAGGAAATCAGCCGTTGGGGATGGACCTGACATCAATTAACTTCATGTACAGCTGCATAACATGACAAATTAAAGGAATCTTCCTTCCCATGCATGAGGAGAAGCATGACCATGCATATCAATCTCAGCCCTTTAAATCAAACCAAATGAAGGGCCATGATCATGCTGCACCTATGGATAGCCAGCATGGCATAAATTGATTGGTCCACAGCTTTGCAAATGACACCATAGAAGCTGGAGCTCCAATCCCAAGCATTGAAAACAAATTGAGGCAAATTAAGGGTGTGGATGCATGCCAGCATAGGCTCAGCTAACCCTAGACCTCTTCTACCTTCAAGGCTATATATACATGATCAAATGAAAGGAAAAAGAGACAATTGATACACCTAAGGAGCCAGATATAAGCTATAGCCACCATATACACACATACTGGTACACATACATACCAGCAATCTTGAAAGCTAAAATCCTTCTTCCTCTCTACTGAAATTAGGTAATCAGAAGGGTAATCAAAAAGGGGCCAGTTGATGTAATTTAATTTGAGGAATAAAGCTTGTTTCTCCTTGAATCTTGTTCTTTTGATCTTTTTCATTCATGTTTTCTTGCCCCTTTTTGATTCTGATCTGATTCTTTACTTTGAAATCATTTAAATATACTTAGAAATGTATATAAGCACTTAAAATCCAAAGCCTCACTATTTTAACATAAAGCTTCTATAAAAATCACATTTTTAAACCTATTTTCCTATTTTTTTTTTAATCTTTTCTTCTTTTCTGCCTCCCTTGTTTATTTTTATAAATTAATTGAGAGTAAAGATGAGTGTAGTGAGCCACTGGCATCCTTGCTCATCAGATCCTTCAATTCTTTTATAAAAATAAGCAAAATAAGAGAATAAAATGACTAAAACAAAATATAAATACACAAGGGTTGTTTAAAGTAAGCCACTGGCATCCTTTGCAACTCTTAACCTAATGATCACTTGAGAAAGGCCTAATTGCAAATAAAATCTAAGAAATACTGAAGTTATGCTGCCAAAATAGCTAATTTCACTGTTTTGAAGGGTTTATTTGCAAATAGTGAGAAACTGAGGTCCAAAGTAAAAAGACAGCAATTATGTTGCTACATGTCATTTACATCTTTGAATGTATGAAGTTTTGATAATAATGCCTTGAAAATCAAGTGTAAAGGTGCCAAAACATGATTTTTAAACATCCAGGGGCCTCCCTGCATAATCTAAAAGCTTTGAAATGTTTTAAATGTTTTAATATGGTGATCCGATAAGTTTTAAAACATTTGATCTCTTCTTCATGCTTACTGGTATATGAAACAGTGGCTTTAAGCTCCTTGAAAACTTGTTCTGAACCAAACCAGACCCTAAACTGATTTGTACCAGTCTCTGGTTCCATGCCAAACATAGACTCAGCATCCAATTGGTTTAAAAGTGCCACTGGTACAAAAGAATTCATTGAAAGGCACTGTTTTGACCTCTGCTGATAAATCTGATAATTCAGATCAACCAATGGACTAAATTGTAAAATGGATTTCACAGCCAGATAAAGCACATTAAAACACACAAAATTGATACAAACTTTGTATCATTTGGACCTTCCTATAAGAAGTTATGGATCTCCAAAGTTCAGTTTTAAAAGATGAAAATTCTGTAATTAAAATGGTAAAATTACCATGAATGACACTGATCAAGCCATTTGAGTGAGCTATACTGCTCAGAAAATTATGAAATTTGGAACAAAAATCCTTGATATATACGTCTTTGAATATGTGAAATAAAAATCATACATCTTGTACAAAATTCAAGAGAAATTAACATAAAAATATTGAAAAATATATGTTCCTCATGCCAAGATGATCCAGAACCTATTTCAGTCCAATCCGATACTTCTGCTATGCTCAAATAACTTTGAAATGGTCTAAATAATCTCTCTTAATGCCCAATTGAGCTTTAAACCTTCTGTACCAACCTTTGGTACCAATTTGGTATTGAAACTGAAACCATAAAACAGAAATCATGTTCAAAGTTTCCTTAAATATAAAATTGATGCTGCCAATGTCTTCTAGAGCCTTATATGATTTCAAGTGACCAATCAATTGAAAGAAATTCCAAAGAAATCGATCAAAATCGATTTGAAATTCAATTGGTACCGATAGGCACTGTAGATGCCTATTCCGCCGCCTCTGGTGGCCGCCGGCGACCGATAATAGTACCAATCAGCTCCTGATACCAAGGCGATCACAACCATGCCCTTGGCCGGACTAAGCTTGTCAGAGATGAATCCTAGCTGAGAAACCCCTCTGCACGATTCTCAAAGCAGGAAACACAGATTTTAAAGAAAATATTTAATCTGATGAATCAAATTCAAATCAAATATCCAACGGTTCTCTGACAGCATGGGGCCCACTTGTCAATTTAAATAAACCCCTTTGCACTAATCTCAAAGTTTAAATGAGTGGTATTTGTGTCTTGTGCATTAATTGATAGCCAAGTGCACATCTCAAAGGCCGAGAAGCCCAAATCTCAAAGCCCATTCAATTAAATCATCTCTGCATCAATCTCAAATCCCAATGATCATAATCCAATGGCTTGTGCACATCTCAAAGGCCCAAAAGCCCAAATCCTAAAGCTCTGCACTAATCTTAAAGTCCACATGTGACCAGAAGATCCTTTTTTTTGCACATCTCATTTTCGACCATAACTTTCTCATACTAAGTCCAAATCAACTCAAATCAGTCCCAAATGAATCCAAATTTAATCCTCTATAATTCCAAACAATATTTGCACATATTGGTGTCTCATCCATAGTCTAAAATGACCAAAATGCCCCTCTCTTAACATATTTTTATAAATAAATATATAAAAAATGATATTTAAATGCTCCTTCCAAATTGAAAACACATAAATAATATCTCTCATGTACATTCTCATATTTTTAAATATAAAAATCCATATTTTCATGCGCATATCATGGTAACTGACCAAAAAGGAATCCAAAGTCAAATGAGAACCAACCACATGACCAAAATAAACAATACATAAGCCCCTTTTAGCCCCATTATTCAATTCACAACCCATAGGCATAAATCCTGGAATGCATGAGGTCTTCAGATAGACTCGAAAGGTCTTTTTGATGTAAATAACGGCGGGGGTTTGCGCCCGCCGGGAGTTTAAACGTCCCCACAATCGAAAATAATAAAACCTGCGACAACTGATCATGAACGTAGGTTGTCACAAGGGGTGAACCAGAAGGAATGCAGAAAGAAATTCCCAGTGGATGCCTTCCCCTGAGTGCGGTGACCTGCACATGAAACAGAGCACTGAACCCAGCCGGGAGCATCTCCACTCACTCGCACTCAGAGTGAGAAATCCGCACCATTAGCTAACCTGACGTCGTGCAACTTTCTGCGCCCTACACAATTATTTAAAAATAATTAATTTATCATTTACATTGTTTACTATATAGATATAAATACTTGTGTTCTTTGGACTACATACTTCAAAATTTGACTATTAATATTAAAAAAAAAGTTACAGATCTGAAGTGCAGTTATGGCAGTTTGGTCTCCACAAACAGTTATAGTAGTTTAGATGCGGGTACTGTAAGAGGAAACACAACATGTCATCATGCTACAGGTAGCACACTAGTCTTATTCTTTTTCATATTTTTTGTTAGGGTACATTATTCTCAATACAAGATAAATCTAGTATATTCATTCTCAATTTTTTTTAAAAATTTTAAAGTTGTACCACAAAAGACACGCTAACAGAGATTGAAGCCCAGTAGTCTTTTTATTTAAACAACTTTAAAACGATTAATCACTAAGAAACAGAGACATTTGCTAAAGAGATAAAGACTGATACAGTAGTAGAAAAAAACAACAACAATGTATCGTACTATTATTAGTTTTTCCTATATTCAAGCAACACCTCTTATAAAGCGGCACATTTTCTCTTATTTTCATGGATTTTTCTCCCTGTAGAAACATCGGTCAACTGCAAATATGTCGAACCAATTCACCATGGAGACTGAAATCTCACAAGACAATGAAACGATATTCAAGCAATTCAACACAAACGGAGACGGAAAGATATCTCTTCAAGAGCTATCAAACGCCTTGCGCAAACTGAGGTCGATGTCACTCGATGAAGTGTTCAAAACCATGACCGAGATCGATGCTGATGGAGATGGATCTATTAATAAAGCAGAGTTTGAGACCTTTTGTAATGCCCATCCTGACCTCATAAAGGACATTGCAAAGGTCTTTTAAGTTTTTGAATTTTTTTTCAGCTAGATTCGTAGTTGTTATGAATGAACAAATTTTTGCTACTTTTTAGTCTACTTTTTTATGTGAGCAAGATGCTTTTATTTGTTTTGTATAATTAATATAATCGTGCATGGGAACAATTGATCAGTGAATTTTATTTATAAAAACAACTAATCAGTGAAGTATGTGTCCTTATAAATTAACAATGTGTAACATTTTGAATTACTTGAATTAAATTTTGTAATCAAAACCTTATCATTTGTATAAAGGGGCTCTGCGAAGCATTATTATACATGAATTTTGGAATTGAAAAATAGTAGGAACTGTCTTTTTTTTTTTTTTTTGAAGGACAGTTGGCAAGTTGCCTGCTGTCAATATATTAATTAAAGAAAATTTATTTACACCCTCTGGAGGTTACTCTATACATAGTTTAAATCTGAGCTATTAAATAAATCACTAATTAGGACAAATACTCTAGCTTGGTCGTCAGTACCCATTCTCGCCCTGACAAACCTTTTACTAACAATTTGCATTCCAAAGGGCGGTATCTTCAATTGTTTCATTGATTAATCTTTGCACCAACTTATGCTCTTGTGAAAAGATCCTCCGATTCCTTTTTCTCCACAGAGTCCATACTCCAGCTGCCCAGGCAGTATCCCAGCACACTCTATCTTGCCTTGCATCTCCAAAATAGATGGTCCCTTGATTCTATATGCCCTCCTGTACACAAAACACATTCAATGCTGACCATACACCCCCTTCTAGTCAGATTTTGTCGAGTTAAGAGTTTGTTGTGTACTAGTAGCCAGGAGAAAACTCTCACTTTGCTCAGCACCTTGAGTTTCCACAGTGCGCTTTGGTATCTGCATGTTATTCCCTTTATGTGTAGCATCCTATAGGCCGATGCCGCAGTGAAAACCCCCTGCGCAGACCATCTCCACCTAAGAAGGTTTGTCTGTTGGTCCATTGTCACCGAGGTTTGGAAAAACTCCCCCAGGCCCGCTATATGTCTCAGGAAGTATGATCCCTAGGGTAGGAACTGTCGATTTGTGGAAAATCATATATAAACTCTCTTGATGACTGATAAGTACGCGTCGAAGGTGAACCAAGAAGTTCCTTTTGGTGACTGATGCATGTCTCCTCAGTCCTCACGAAAAAGATCAGCTTACGACCAAAAAGGAACCAACACGTACCCTCCTCTTCATTTCTCCCTTAAACCCTCTCACTGTGGTAAGGAGATTTCATTTTGTCTGTGAATTAGTTGATTGTTTTACACCCAGAAAAAAAAAAAAGACATCATATATCATGAATTGATCGTCATGGAGGAAGTGGATGATATTGTTATGTCGTATGAAGCTAAAAATTAAATGGGCCGAATCCCATGCATGTTGCTAATTAATGGAAATGGTTTCCGAGGAGAATTATTTTTTTTGTGTTAGCTTCTTGCTTGACTTTCATAGTTCTTCATGTGGTCGTGTATTGATGTATGTCCGTAAAGTGTTCGACGAAATTACTCCATAAAATGCTTCCGCATCCCTTCCCAACAGATATATTATTCTACAAGAGTACTTAAATAGTTGAGCTATGCCCTTCTTCGTATTTGGCCTTTGAGGTTGTTTAGCCCATTTGCAAATTAAAAGGGTTAAAGAACCATGAAGGATAACTACGAAAAGGATTTATCTCAATATTTAGTTGTTCAAATTTGCGAATGACTGTTCTCCTCTTCATTTTTGCCCATCAATTCAATAACAGGCAAATATATTTTATAACAATACATGTATGTTGTTTGTTAAATCTGTATTGTATATGTTCTTTGATTAATTATGTTGCACGTAAATCTCTATATGTAAATATGTATATGTATATATGTCCCCCTCTTTAAATTTATATACTAGAGTTACTTTAATCACCACAAGTTTAATTTTTGCATGCCATTAAAATTTAAAAATAAGCATATCAATCAAAAGTATCATTCATAGAGCAAGAAATGCAGAAATATCAAAGACACATCGTATTTATTGCTACAATAATTTTGCTAGGTATCATACTTATCATCAAACATAATTTCCCTTATTCCTGACAGATTACTTCAAACCACAACTATGTAGCCACCCAATAATTTCTTCTGATACTTATGGAATTTACTGAGCTGATTGAACAAGCTTTTCACTAAACTCCCACAAATCTTTGGCCAATTTCTCATCACGCGCCAAAACATAAGTTTTTTCTTCATTGCAGTCTGAAAAGTACTTTGCTGTGACTCCTTCTAAGCTTGGGTTCATCGCTACAAAGCATGTTGTGGCTGCCCCCTAAAAGAAGTATCGAAGTAAAATGAAAAAAAAAATGTATTAGAGAAGTAATGATAACAAAAATTGTACTGTATCTTCACTGGAATTGTATCGATTAGTACCAAGTTGTGATGCTTGGTACAGTAATGCTTAACTATTAGTAAATAAACAAAGAAATAGTTAAAAATTTGACACTGAAAACATTGGTAAGAAAATATGATTTATTACAGTTGTTAATTTCTAAACAAAAAATTGCTGACTTTAGCAAATAAAGTGACAAAATGCAAACCTGGGGAACAGTTTTCCAGCACATGTAGGAGAATACTTTGAGCATTTCTACATAGATAAAATTGAGGAGAGTGAGCAGATATATATTGAATTTCCAAATTAGAAGAGAAGTTGGGTAATTCAGATACATACTCATGAAACATAAGGAGTGCCTCATAAGGTTTGTCATGATTAAACCAGGATGAACTGAGTTCACTGTAATATTTGCACCTTCTTCCTGTTTCACAACAGCACCCAGAAAAGTATAATTACTGATCTTTATTTCAATATATACAAAAATTGAATGAAGAAAAGTACAGAATAAAAGATACCCTTAAGCGCCTTGAGAGCTCTTTTGTATGAAGTATACTGGCAAGTTTAGACTGCCCATATGCTTTCTTATCAGAATATCTACAAGAAAAAATAAATCAGAAATAAATATGAAACCATCCTTGGAAAATATCTGGTTATCCAAATTGCAGACCCACAGTTATATATGGTGATAAATTGAGAGGTAGCATACATTGTTGGGTCGTTCAATTGTTCAAAGCAAATTCCTTTCTTATAGGTATGGTGATGTGCGATGGATGACAAATTTACGATCCTGCCTTCAATTCCTGTGCTCTTCGCGGTGCTCTTCATTTTCTCGAGAAGCAAGTTAGTCAGTAAGAAATGACCTGTTTCAGTAGAAATAACCAGATAGATGTTTGTATTGTTATCCATTTTGTTTTTAAATATTCAAACTAGAGTGAAAAATATATTATTTATTTATTAATATTTTCATTGATTCTTATGATTGTGTCATTCTATGATTATAACTGAATCATTACCTAGGTAATTGGTGGCGAACTGCAACTCAATTCCATCTTCGGAGAGTTGAAAGGGACAGAACATAATTCCTGCGTTGTTTCTGTACCAAAGATTTTAAAATGCCAATGTGAAGTTAAATGACAAAAATTTAAATGCATAAAAAGTTAAATACACAACTGAAATATAACAGTGCAAATATATTATATAATATGTGCAATAATTTGTGCTTGTGTTGATGCAGTTACATTAGTAAGTTGAGAGGTAGGTCCATGGAGAGGAACTCATCGGCGAATGCTCGCACAGATTTCAAAGAGCTAAGGTCGAGTTTTATGGTATCAACACGAGCCTTCGGGGTTTTCTCTAATATTTGTGCCTTCGCATTCGAAGCTGCTTCCATGTTTCTTGCAGCAATTATTATGTGGGCCCCTCGCAGCGCAAGAACCCTTGCCGTCTCTAGGCCTATCCCACTAGCACCTCCTGTTTCAAATAAAAAAATTGCTGGTTACCATGATCTCTAAAAGGACTGAAATGAGAATTGTGTATGTTAGATAGTTAACGTGACACTATTTAGTCTCAAGAAAAGAAGGTTCCATCAACTTCGGAAAACACAGTAAGTTGGGCAATTTGATAGATATGTAGGGGTATATATAAATTTTCACATTCGCACAGCAAGAAGCCAAGAGTTATGGAAAATTAAAGTACGAAATTGGGTGTAAATTATATATGGGTATAGCAAGAGCATTCTTTTGTTATTATATGGGTATTAATACTGTGAATATTCGGTGAGTGCTTTTTGATTAAATGCTACAAACGTATACTAATGTAGTACCGAAGAAGGTGCGCGTGCAAGGAGCAGTTGATAGCCTACCCTATGAAGGAATATTGTTACCAAAAATTCACAAATACTTTTATTTCTGGGTGTGGAGGAAAATTTCTTAAGAAAATGATGAAATCCAGATGTGCTTGTTTAAAACAGTATAGTCAAATTTCTCCATGTCATTTAAGAAGAATTATTAAAAGAAAAAAGAAAAAACAGAAGAAGAAGAAAAAGAAAATAAGCGATGCGCATTGCAAGAAATCCAAAAAATAAGTAAACAGAAATAACATACTGAGACCAACAGACAATTTTTTTTTTTTATGAGATCCTTTAAAATAGCAAAAAAGAAAAAAGTATATATTAAATTCTAATATGAAATAACAGGTGTAGTTAAATGTAATTTCAAATCATTTAAAAATTCCCATATGTTACATGCAGGGAAAAAAAAAAAAATCTAAACAGACGTACATTAGATATTATGAAATAGACTACAATGACATATAAACAAAAAAGATTGTACAAACCAGTTACAATTGCAGTGAGCTTACTAGCGTCGATTCCCTCGGTGACTTGCTCAGATGTAGAAGCCGATCCGAACCCGCTTGGACCCGGCCACCCGGTTACAAGAGAGAACATACCCATTTTCTTTATGAAATCTTGGTATGAATTTCTCGGTTGGTTTTGTTCTTTGTTCACAGGGGAGGAGGAGAGAGATAAAGAGACAGGATGTGAAAAGTTAAGAGTAGTTTTTATTTATATTGAGATGATGCTGGTATAAATAGGGAGGCGGTCATTTAAATGGGTATAATTTTGGAGATTTTTGTTAATTTAGTTATGCTTTATTCAGACTCATCGATTTTAGTTTTCTAAAGCAAAGATTAATTTCAGAAGATGGCAAAAAGAGTACTCCAAAAAGCTGAAAGAAATTCAATAAAATAGAACTCTAGCTATTATTATTGTGTGCAAAGAGATATTGCATAAATTACTTAGAAAATCGTAAATAGCAGTGCTATTTTGAGAGCAATATTTATATTATTGAACGATAGAGAGAAAATTCTTCTATTTTCATATCCAATTTATTTTTGTACAAAATTATTCTAATTATGATAAAAAAAAAAACATAATAAAAGTTAATATTATATATGTAAAAGGAAACTATTCAATACTATTTTGGAGAATATAAAAATGACTCGACTTATTGTCTTTATTTATTTTTATGGCGACATTGTTATTTTAAGAGTTGAATTGAATAAGTCAAGTCAATCTTGAATGAATTGAACAAGAATAAATAATTAACTTAAAAAAATGAATAAATTTTGTTGCATATAGTAAAAAAAATTTCTATGTGAAAAAAAATGTGATTCACTTTAAAATTTAGATGTCAAAGTCTAGTATTGCATAATTTAGATATATACCCATCATAACTTCATCAATTAGATATTTACCCATCAAAACTTTAAATTTAGTTATTTCCCCATTCAAACCCATTCAATTTATTCATATCCCCATTTAGTGATTTATTCAATTAAAAACACTAATGAATACTAATAAAAAATAAAATGACATTTTTGCCTTTGTCTCTTCATTCTCTTTGCTAATAACCAACCCTCTTCTTCTTTCCCATTACTCGTTTATTTTGTTTTTTTGAGAAAAAATAGCTTCCAAGAACCATGTGCTTCAAGATTGACAAGTGAAATCCTCAAGTATCAGCTCTTCGAGCAAGAAGGGCAAGGGTAACAATGAACATAATTGTTAATGAAAGAAACAAAAACTGATTCAAAAATTTGGATTTTCACTTTCTCTTTTTCTTTAATTTCCTTTAAAACTCTTGTTATTCTGCAGGGGTTGAGAATTATCAGGATACTCCATCAAAGATTCATGATTGGACCAATTAAGAATTTTGGTGTGGGCCCATATCCTATATTAAACCCTTTTTTTTCTGCAGCTCAAGTTTTTCAGAGAGAAACATCCGAGCAAAGCTAAAAATGATAGCAATTCTTGTAGAACGTTAGAATCGATTTTAATGTCAGCAGGAGCTCCTCCTCAGAAGGCATATGTTGCAACTATGCTTTATACAAAATCCTACGAACATTTTCTTAGAAGTCCCTTTTTTGCACACAACAAAAAAAATCCCCAGGAAACGAGTAATGGGGAGGACTAGTTATACCAAAGAGAATGAAGAGACAAGGGCAAACGAGTAATTTTATTTTTTTATTAGTATTAATTAGTGCTTTAATTGATTAAATCACTCAAGGGGTATATAAATAAAATGAATGGATTTGAATGAAGAAGTAACTAAATTTAAAGTTTTGATGGGTAAATATCTAATTGATGAAGTTATGATGGGTATATATCTAAATTTCTCTTTTATTTATATCTTCTACCATAAGTATTTTTGTTAATATCCTCAACGCAGTGTTAAAAAAAAAAAAGAAGATAAAGTATAGTATATGAAATTTTTTTTTTCTTTTTGACACTAACGTAGAGATTTTAATTTGTAACTTTTTTATAATAATTAATATGAAAAGTAAACTCTAAGAATGTGCAGGTGATGACTACTAAAATTTGATATAAAAATATAAAAGTTTCTTCAAAATGTGCATTGAGCTCTCAAAATAGCAATGTCACCAGAAAAGTAAAATATAAATTATAATAAACCAAGCTATTTTTTCATTCTCTTTCAATAACATTAATAGTTTTCTTTTAGATATTTGATGAAAGCTTGTATTAAATTTCTATCACAATTAGAAGAATTCATATAATATGTAATCACTAGAATTTGAATTCAAGTTTTCACAAAAAAAAAAATGATAATTCTTGCCAATAAACTACAAACATATATTTAATATTTTGTGAGAAGGTTAAACAAGATAAAAATACTTTTAAAAAATTCAATTAAATTTCAATATAGATAATTAAAAAATAAATTATGGGGTTGGCTAAGCACTTCTGCTTGGCTGTGGATCCGTCTTTATTGAATTAATCAACAATACAGTTGGGAATAACTCATGCGCATTTTCTTTCAAACAAGAACAGTATGCAAAAAACAAAACAAAAAATGGAACAGTTTGCATTAATATGAACTTAATTATAGGAGGCACTGTGGCAATAGTGGCCCTTGAGGACTTGAGAATGACTTGCAATGATTGAGTGAGTCTATGGTACTATGCATATCACGGGTTGTTATCGTGCTATGGCTCTATATTTGAATTTTCAAATTCTAACGGTCGATCTGAACCGTTCATTCTGTTCTCCATATTAATATGTGTTTGGAGACCAAATTTTATATTTTTTTTGAAATTTTTTTACTATTTTTTTAGATATTTAGAAAATCACTTGATCTGAAAATTCTGGACCATCCAAAAACAGTGATTTTCAATAAATCTAAAAAAATAGTAAACAAAATTTCAAAAAATGTAAAATTTGGTCTCCAAACACATATTAATATGGAGAACAAGATGAATAGTTCGGATCGACCGTTAGGATTTGAAAACTCAAATATAGAACCATAACACAGTAACAAATCGTAATATGCATAGTACCATAGACTCACTCGGAATGATTAATTAAAGGCAGGCAAATGTTAGTAGAAATTAAAGGATGGCAGCGGGTTTATGGTGGCTTATACATCCGAAACAGACCGTACCAAACTTTAAATTTAGTTTGCTGTGTCTATCTAATATCTGTCCAAATTTTGAATTTAAATAAAATTTGTACGAAGATATTGTTCCTCGCCAAGTTACCAAAGATTGTCTTTGAGAATGCCCCAATTAATGCAGTATTGCAAGAAATTCCACATCTGATGGCGGCGAATTTGATGTGCGATTCGGATCATCCGATCAAGATCAAATGACTATTTTTTAATGAGGGTTCAAAGACCTTTATTTTTTGTCTACATGCATGCTCCATTTCTTTCCTTTAAATATCAAAATAAAACAGTTATATTTTTTCTATATTATTTTCTTTACACACACATAATTATTTTTTATTACTTTTTAATTTTACTTTTATCCGAATCAATAATTTGAAAAATCAACTTAAAAAATTTATTCATATTAAGGTATTTTCAGAAGCTCTTGATACTGATACAAAAAAAAAGTCGAAATGTCTTAATCTTTATATATGTGCATAGAGAAAAAGAAAATGATATAGATCAAATTTAATAGTTTTATTTTAATATTTGAGTTTTAAATTTTAAGTTTCAAATTTTGAGTTGTTAACGATTACAAAATAAAGACACAATGAAGACACAACAAATAAAGAAATTTGAACTCTCCTTTTCCCTCACCTTTTTCTTAATTTAATATAATTCCTTTGATCGTTAAATTGAACTTAAATTAGCTTACAAAATTAGATTTAACCAGCAATGAGCCTCGCTTTTGCTTCGGCAATGGCGTTTGAGTAAAGGCAAAACTATATACAAAGTTTATATAAAAGAACTATATAGAACAAAAGCTAATACATCGCTGATCCAATGATGACTTACCAAACAGTAAAAATCAGAAGCTACTGTTGGATTAGCGATTTTCAAAGTGGCTTAATAAATAATAAAAAAATTCCAAAAAATATAAAATTTGGTATCCAAACACATTTTAATATGGAGATGACATCTACCAGTTTGGATCGATCATTTGGATTTTAAAAATTGAAAAATGAATCGGTAGCAGTTCGGCCGAAGTGCTACTGAATGCATATTAGCCACACTCTATATATATATATATATATATATATATATATATATATATATATATATATATATATATAGTGTGACTAAATTATAGACTAGAATTTTGTAAGAACCTCTTTTTTATGATCAATTAAATTGTTGGAAGGCATAAACTTCCAACCTTCAAAAAAAAAAATCTCATAATTTCTCATGTCTAATCAAATAAATTTATCTCTTTTATTTCTCCTTTCACTACAATGTCTTGATGAGTATCCCCTCAAGTACTGTATGTACATGAGAGAATCTCAGTCGAGCAATTTTTGTTTCAGATCTGTCTTAGATGTACATTCAAAAAGCCGAATGGTGATACTAAACCTCTAGGAGCCCAAAGAGAAGACTTGGAGTCAACAAGAGATTGTTGAGATTTTCGTCATTTTTAAGTGATTTTTGTCAAGAGAAGAAAAAAGAGCGTGTGAGTTTCTGTTTCTTTCAGACTTCCGATTGTTGCGAGAAATCGAGTTTGGAACTGAGTGAGCATCCGAGGATCTCTCCGAACTCTCCTATTTGGTATTTATTTCTCTCTTTCTTTCTTTCGAAACCTCAAATTTTCTCGATTTCTTAGATTCTCGTCTTAAACTCGAGATTTGTGTTCGAATTGCTCGAGGACTAGTTTCTCTACACTCCTTGCTTATTTATTTGCCAATCTTTTCCCAATTTCCTTCCGATTTGTGAAATCTGATTTCTAGGGTTTCGTGCCAAAATTGAAAGTTGGCATAATCATGATTTGATTTGTTTAACCCGACCAATTAGACTTGTAATCGGTAGGGTTGCTTCCTGATCTTGAATTTTTAGAACGTTTAACGGTTAAATTGAGGTTTTGACCAAATTATGATTTAACCAATCGGTAAATTGAATTGATCCGAGAACCAAAGTAGTGAAACGGTGATTGATGGTTACCAAAGTGAAATGGTATATGGCTAGAGGGCCTAGATGCAATTGTGCACGTTATATGAGATTTTTAATAAGAAAGAAGGAACCGAAAAGAATCGATACCAAAACATAAGAATTGATTTAGGACTGTACAAACCCTAAGTAAACGTATAGACCACTGAACCTGAATTAAACCAAGTAAACGTATAATATAGGTGTAGGCTTGGTTGAGCAAGACTTAGCGAGGCAATTCGAGACGCCCGATCCTTAAATTAAGCAGTACGCTCGTCATACTAAGGTGCGGGATTCTTGGACCTGTTTGATACTTTATTTTTAAGAATTAAACTGTTTATTCGTTTGTCATGTTGAATGCTTAATTGTTGCATATTTTGGAATTCATGCTGCATATTGATTCTTGCATAAATTAGAATGATTTGAATTGTTTGGTTAAGGTTAATTGGCATGTTGGTATGGTTATTATTTGATTAGTTCTATTAATTGTTCTTGATGTGAATGAATCTGCCAGGCCGACCTATTTAGGTGGCTGGATAAGGTGACGGTGACCTATCCGTTGACCTGTGTTTATGAATTTGCCAGACCGACCTGTTTAGGTGGCTGGATAAGGTGACGCTGCTGACTTATGCGTTGACCTGTTCGAATTTGCCAGACCGGCCTGTTTAGGTGGCTGGATAAGGTGACGCTGCTGACTTATGCGTTGACCTGTTAGAATTTGCCAGACCGGCCTGTTTAGGCGGCTGGATAAGGTGACGCTACTGACTTATGCGTTGACCTGTTCGAATTTGCCAGACCGACCTGTTTAGGTGGCTGGATGAGGTGACGCTGCTGACTTATGCGTTGACCTGTGATGATTTTGCGAGGCTGACCTGTATGTGTGGCTTTGATATATTTGCTTGAGATTTAGCAAAGTTGACCTGTATAGGTAACTTTGATTCCGTGTGATTGCATTTGTCAAGTTGACCTGTATTGGTGACTTGTAACCGGACCTTAGGAAATGGTTAAACCAAACAGCAATTGCAGATGGGTGTCTGATAAAGGGTCCAGCTTGGTTGGCCATCTGTAGGCGTCTGTAACCCTACAGATGTGGGTTGATAACAGTCCAGCTCGAAAGAACATATGTAGTTTCTACAAGCCCTAATGAATTGAGTTATGAATTGAGTTTAAGCCAAATATATGTTGTGTTTTGAAACTCATATTGGAAATTCCGTGAACTGTGTTTCAGGTTGATAAACTGTTGTCGAGCATTGGCATTCTGTTATTTATGATTACTTATATATATCTGTTTGCATTGTTATTGTTTGGGTTTCATTTTTGAATATAGAGTTTGATTGCAAGTCCAATAGTCTGAACTGTGGCAAATTCGCACTGAGAATTTATTCTCACCCCCTCTCCTCGATTATTTTCAGGTTTATTTTGCGGACGCAGCAAATGAGGATATTAGTAATGCATATAAAAGATCCACTGCCTTGTGTGTATATGTGACACTTGATAGATACACGCGGCAGGCTGTCGCACCCGGTGGATTTGGGGTGTGACACAACCAAAGGTAGGTTACTTGTAACCCTTATTAATTGTTTATATTTTCAGTTAAAGAATTACACCATGAACCATAGCAAACACTTGTGTCACTATTACATGCTGAAATATATATGTCACTAATTTTATGCTAAAGTACTATAATTCTTCTCCTCCCACAGCGGCCACTGGTGTTTGTTTGTGATTGTGCCACTTGAAAATATGATTTATATCATGGATTCAAAACGGCCCGACAAATCCATCACTCCTCACCAGTCCAAAAGAATCATGCATGTTTTAATTAAGTTATCTAAATATCACTTGGTTTGATTTTTTTTAATAATTGTGGAATTGCTAATTACAGTCACTCAATTTTGTAAGGTTTTTTCTGCAATATGTTAAAGAGGGTGGAGTGCAAAGCATGGGCCAGCAAAGAAATAAAATGCATGGGAAGTGGTTGGAGGTGATCACACTATAATTTTATAATTTCATATTTTTGGGTTCAAAAATTTATTGTCATTCTGACATAGGCTACTGAATGTAAATTTCAGTGCCCGCAACATATTGGCGGTTGGGAATGTGATTATTACACGATGATTTTTATGTTTCACTTTGTTGAGCGCATACAATTCCAATGGCCATCATATCCGGTATGTAATTCATATGTTTTGCCTTGACTTGTCCATACAATTAATATTGATTTCCTATAAACTTGTTTTATTAGTTGCATTGTTATAATTGCAATAATTTATTTCTATAAAGCAAAACAGAGATGCAGCTGCTATATTTTTGTAACTTGCATGTTTTGAATTTTTTGTAGTATTCATCAGAGTCAAAGAGTTACTCCAAGGAGCAGTTAGATCAATGTAGATGTATGTGGGCACAGTTTTTTATAAAACAATTTTGTAAACCAGAATATGGATTTGTATGATCTTTGTATAATTTAGTGTACATGAATTTTGTATTAATTTTTTATATAATTTGGAAATTTCCAAAATTTAGGGGTGTTGGTATTCTTATTTTGGAAATTCTCTGTTCTGAAATTGATCTGATTTTAAATGGCTAGCAAAACTGGAGGCTAGCGAAAAAAAAAAGCAAAAAATGTAAAAAAAAAAAAACAGTAGCTCAATTATACAGGGACATTTAAAAAATATCCGTGTAGAAAGGTTTTTCACCATTAAAAAAATATTAAAAAAATAAGAGAGCTACACGGATATTTAATTAAATATCCGTGTAGAAAGGTTTTTCCACATTAAAAAAAATTAAAAAATAAGAGAGCTACACGGAAATGTAGCTAGATGTCAGTGTAGAAAGGTTTTTCAACATGAAAAAAATAAAGAAAAAAATTAATACATAAAATTAAATATTAAAAAAATAATAAAAAATAAGAGAGTTACGCGGATATTTAATTATATATTTGTGTAGAAAGGTTTTTCCACATTAAAAAAATATTAAAAAATAAGAGAGCTACACGGAAATGTAGCTAGATGTCCGTGTAGAAAGATTTTTCAACATGAAAAAATAAAGAAAAAAATTAATACATAAAATTAAATATTAAAAAAATATTAAAAAATAAGGGAGCTACAAGGATATTTAATTATATATCCGTGTAGAAAGGTTTTTCCATATTAAAAAATATTAAAAAATGAGAGAGCTACACGGAAATGTAGCTAGATATCCGTGTAGAAAGGTTTTTTAACACGAAAAAAATAAAGAAAAAAATTAATACATAAAATTAAATATTAAAAAAATATTAAAAAATAAGAGAGCTACACGGATATTTAATTATATATCCATGTAGAAAGGTTTTTTCACATTCAAAAATATTAAAAAATAAGAGAGCTACACGGAAATGTAACTAGATGTCCGTGCAGAAAGGTTTTTCAACATGAAAAAAATAAAGAAAAAAATTAATACATAAAATTAAATATTAAAAAAATATTAAAAAATAAGAGAGCTACACGGATATTTAATTATATATCCGTGTAGAAAGAGTTTTCCACATTAAAAAATATTAAAAAATAAGAGAGCTACACGGAAATGTAGCTAGATGTCCGTGTAGAAAGGTTTTCAACATTAAAAAATATTAAAAAAATAAGAGAGCTACACGGACATTTAGCTAAATAACCATGTAGAAAGCTAATTGTACACAGCTTTTTATGTAATAATCTGTGAAGCTCGGTTATGGAGAGCGCCAGTGTCAATGATTTGTAAACGGTTGTTTATGTAATAATCCGTGTAGCTATCAGTAATTGTACACGGTAAATATCCGTGTGTATATATACAAGGATTTCTACACCGTGGCATCCCACGCGACAGAAAATCCATGCAGCTCGCTTGTTTATGTCCGTGTATAACCACTTATTCTCTAGTGGTGATTTAACCTCATATTCTTTCTCAAAATGCAACACGAAGCTGCTCACGCACACTTTGACGGATTTGTTCTTGTATTAATTCCATTTGGCTTTCCATTTGCCTTTCTCTTGTGGCACGTTCTTCTATTACCAAATCTTCAAGTTTTCTCTCTCTCGGAGCTCCTCAACTAAAACAGTAAGTTTTTCATTGGTTTCGTTTTCTTCCTTAAGTTGTTGAAGCAGATCTTCATTTGAATTGGATGATTTTTTCATGTAGCCACGACCAGGAATATGACCCGACTCGTCACCGGCAAGATCTTGAAAAATTACATTTCGTTCAACAGTGGACAATGGTTCTCCTGTTGCATCCTCTCTCTCTTCGATCATCTCGCAAACATTTTCCTAAGCAGTAGACGTTCAGGTTTAGTAAAAGTACATTGCATATGATTTTGAAAATTTTATAATCAAGTTTAACTAAAAAGCCAAATGGATTTACATATAATTCTTTGGATGCAAAATCCAACCATTTTTCATTCCTGCTATGAGTCAGTAACCATAAATCTACGTCATAGGGCTCCTCATTTGTTTCCTTGTCTCGCTATTATTAAAAGATTTTTTTTAAGTTCAAACACAATTAATGGCTATAAACCAAAAGAAGAATAAAAGTTGAACATACATTTTCATAACTTATTTGTGAAAAAGACTTGCTCCCACAACCGTGATTGAACTTCCTCTTTCCTCGATTTGCTGAATTTGTTTCACTCTTCTTCTATAATAGATAAAAGTTAAATAATTAATATTATGATCAATTATGTGCTTTTCTGATTATTCTAAAACAATATTTGTTTAAAAGAACTTCATGCATTTAATTACTACTACATTAGTGATTTACAATTATCAATATTATAAATTTATCTGTACCAAAAAAGTAAATGAGGTGCTTCCACATGTCCATATTTCTTCAGACTTGTTTTTAAGATGCTCCTCATCAGTTGCATATGCTCAGTATGTTGCTGCTAAGTTGGAGCGCCAAGTTTTGTACCTTAACACCGGCAATTTTTACTATTATTTCTTTGGTTCTTTCATCATCTTTCAATTCCCAATGATCCTGTAAAATGATATATTGTAAAAAAAGCTTGCACAAACTTACATTTTACTAAGTACAATTAGTCTATGACCTCCTATTTTTTTACTAGTAAAGAGTATGCACATCGATCACAAGTACAAATGTATATTTGAAAAAAAAATTTCTTACTAGCACTTTTTGTGATATCATCTCCTTGTTATTCTTTGGTACTTTAGACTATGTTTCAACTCCTACAAGTGGAGCATTATGTCACATTTGAACTACAATGTCATCAATGAAAGATCGTCGATTCGCACCAATCGCGCCACCAAGTGTTGTTGAGAACTGAATTGGGAGTTTATTTTGGTTATTTGCATGTCATTTTTTTATTGCCTTGTAGCCCTGAAGTGTTCCTCGTCCTTTTTATACTGTTAAAATAAATAAATAAAAGACTGCATTGGATCTCATGTCGTTATAAATTAATCAATATACAAATACTAAACACCAATATAGAGTTTAATTTGCTGCATAGATATTTAACAAAGAACTGACGACTTTTAAATCTTAATTAATTAATGTTTGTATGATATATAGCAAAATGTTTAGAAAATTACATTTTTATGCTTTTAAAAATAGTAATAACAAAGAGGTTAATCAATTAGTCACTTTATGTGTATATGCTATTAATTTTTATAGCAAGCAAAAATAAGATAGAAAACAGTTGCATGTGATAAATTAAAAACTCTAAATGTATATAATAAGAGAGAGAATACCAATTTCTTCATCTTCTTCTACTCTAGGCCGACGAGTATGTGAAGACCGATTTGGTTCATCAATGAACATGTTGGCACCGTTATAATTTTGTTGAGCAACTGCAAAAGGTCCCCCAATCATTTTTTTTAAATCTGCAATTAAACTATGTGAATCTATATTGAATCTTTGTAATAAACATTAATATAAGCCATAAAAAAATTAACCAAATATGATAGAACTTGTTGAGAAATAAAGACCTAAGATCCGTGAGGATATTTTCGTCATAGGCACTTTTTAGAAAAAAATAAAGAGCTCACACTTTAGGAGCTTCAATTTATTTATTTCTTTTTAGGGACTGTAGGGACTGTACCGTTAGGATTCTTTTTACCGTTATAACTCTGGCTATATAAGCCATGTACACAGTACAAGAGAACATAAGAAATATACAATATTTCATCATATCAAAGCTCTCTGTTTTCAAGTGTTAAAACTCAACATGGTATCAGAGCGTTTATGATCCAAACCAAGGCTTCCGCAAAATCTCTTCAAGATCCCTCAACCAAGTAAAATTCAAAAAAGGCACTGTCAAAATGACAGAAATCCTTCCAGATTCAGGGAAAACCACCGCAATAATCAGGCATCAAGCCGATTTCAATTCATCTCAAAAATTAACCAATATCCCTTTGAATGGAAAAAACTATATACCATGGGCCAAAGCAGCCAGAGTTACTCTCAGAGCAAAAAGATTGCTCGGGTATGTCAATGGCAGCAAAAAAAGACCCACACAGGGGGAGGATGATCAAGAAGAGTGGGATATGATAGATAGCCAAGCAATGACATTAATTACTAATTCCATTGATTCCCAACTATCTACTTCTTTTTGGACTTGCGACACATCAGCCGAGCTGTGGCAAGCCATTGAGAAGCAATATAGTGATCAAACAAGCCATTCTCAAATTTACCAACTCAAAACCGAAATAGTCCAAATTACTCAAGAATCAAGAGACAGAATTAATCGGGCTTGTAATAGCCAAATACGAAGAGCTAAAATTATATAGACCACCAACCACTGACCTTAGTGTGCTCCAAGAAAGAGATGAAATGGACAGAATATACACCTTCCTGGCTGCCCTTGATTCGAGTTATGATGCCATTAGAGCTCAGATCCTCCTCTCCAAAGAGAAATTGACATTTGACGATGTCACAGCCCGTATCCGGCAAGAGGCAACAAGGCGAGTTGCAATGAAGACCGCCGACTTGAACCCAAAGCCAGAGGCCCATGCCTTCTCAGCTCAACACCTCAACGCAAACAAAGGAAGGAGTAAGGGGAGATTGATAGGTGCTCGCACTATAAGAGAGACAGACACACTCAAGAGAAGTGCTGGGTACTTCATCTCCACCTCCGACCTAAGAGAAACGATCGGAATCAAGAGGCGGCAAAGAAGAGGGGTTTTTTCCGAACCCTAGATTCGAAAGAGGGGGAGAGAAAGGGGCTCGTTTCCGCTAAAGAGGAGACAAATGGAGACGATAGGGACAAAGGCAAAGGCATTGGCGCTTTGGATGTGGCTGGATCAAGTCGGAATGAAACCGACAGACTCGATCGGCTCGAGTCCATGATGGCTACACTGCTGGGCCAAAAAATGGGCGAAGGTTTAACTCAAACTTTAAAATGTGAACTCAAAACCAACCCAGAAAAATTGATATCTAATTTCAGCCCAGAAAAATTGGTATCTAATTTCAGTGCAGTCAGTGAGCAATTTCAGAAGGTTGATTAGATTAATCTTAAAAATAATTGCTTAACTATAGGACTTACAACCAAGAATGCACCACAAAATTGTACCAAATGGGTCCTTGATTCCGGTGCTACCGACCATATGACCAGAAATCGGAACTTGTTAAAAAATTGTCGACCAATCAATAGTGAACAGTTTTTTACGGTTGCAAATAATGAAAAAATTAGAATCAAAGGATGGGGCATGGTTAGTATTTTTCCTAAAAAATTCCTTCAAGATGTTTTTTATGTTGAAAGTTGCTCCGTAAACTTATTATCTATTAGTAAGCTTGCTAGAGAATTGAATTGTGAAATTATTTTTAAAGAAAAGAATGTTGTTTTTCAGGATCTATTCACCAAGGAGAAGATTGGTGAAGGTTTCTTAGAAAATGGATTATATTTTTTGAATAGCAACAAGTTTATTTTCAATACTACGAAAAATGAAGATTTACGTGAACTTTGGCACAACCGGGTGGGACTCCCTTCCGACAAGATACTTAAACTCATGTTTAATTTTACTAATATTGATTGTAGCAAGTGTGAAGTTTGTAAGCTTGCCAAGCATACAAAACTTCCTTTTTGTAACTCAAATTCTAAGAGTAATGAAATTTTTGAGCTAGTTCACTCCGATGTGTGGGGACCCGCTCCTGTAAATTCTTACAATAACTTTAGATATTATGTTATATTTATCGATGATTTTTCAAGAACAACTTGGATATATTTGATGAAAAATAAAAGTGAAGTTTTCTCTCACTTTGAAACATTTGTAAATTTTGTAGAAACTCAATTCAATAAAAAAATCAAAATTTTTATAACGGACAATGGAACGGAATTTGTAAATCAAAATTTCTTGGATTTTATAAAACAAGAAGGAATTATTCATCAAACTTCTTGTGTTTATACTCCTCAACAAAATGGTATTTCCGAGAGAAAAAACCGTCATCTACTTGAGATGACGAGAACACTTTTATTTCAAAATAACGTTCCAAAGTTTTTTTGGTCGGAAGCCGTTCTCACCGCAACTTATCTAATAAATAGGTTGCCTAGTGCCATTCTAGATTTTAAATGTCCAATCGAGATACTTTATAATAAAAAACCGAGTCTTGATCATTTGAAAGTTTTCGGTTGCATTTGTTTTGTTCATAAAAATAAAATAGATAAATTGGATTTCACCTAAACCAAAGCCATTTTCATTGGTTACTCTCTTGAAAAAAAGGGGTTTAAGTGCTATGATCCGAAAACAATAAAACTCTACATCTCAAGAGATGTAACTTTCCTAGAAAATAAATCATTTTATGATAAAAATGAAAAAAACAACTCTAATAAAGTATTGTCAAATGAGTTTGTTATACCTTGTGTTACTAATCCAGAAAGAAGAGAGATTCTTCTTGAAAATGTTGAGATAGGTAATCAAGAATTTGAAGGAGATGAGCAATCATCGGAAGAAACTGAGGAAAACGAGAATTATGGAGAAGTCCAAACGGAAGAAATATCATTAACAAGATCTAGTCGACAAACTCAACCTTCAACCAGATTGAGGGATTTTATCACATATTCGGTACAATATCCCATACAAAATTATATTTCCTATAATAATATTTCTAATGGTCATTATGCATTTTTAAACTCTTTGTCAAAAATAGAAGAACCAACCAATTATGAAATAGCAAAATTGGATCCAAAATGGTGTAAAGCAATGAAAGAAGAACTACATGCTTTAGAAAAAAATCAAACTTGGGAGTTGTGTGAATTACCAAAAAATAAGAAACCGATTGGGTGTAAATGGGTGTATAAAGTTAAATATAATTGTGACGGCACTATTGAACAGTACAAGGCTAGGTTAGTAGCCAAAGGTTATACCCAAACATATGGTATCGATTATCATGAAACTTTTGCACCCGTAGCTAAAATGAATACGGTGAGAATTCTTTTTTCCATTGCGGTTAATAAAAATTGGAATCTACACCAAATGGATGTAAAAAATGCATTTCTCCAAGGGACGGTTGAGGAAGAAGTGTATATGTCCTTACCCCCTGGTCACAAAAAGGAAGGAATTTCTAACTTTGTTTGTAGGTTAAAAAAATCAATCTACTGACTAAAACAATCTCCAAGGACATGGTACGGTAAACTTAACCATTTCTTATTATCTTGTAATTTCAAAATGAGTCTAGCCGATTCATCCTTGTTTACCAAGCATAATTCTAACGGTACCACTGTGGTTTTGGTTTATGTCGATAACATAATTATAACCGGAGATAACCAAATTGAAATTGAAGGTGTTAAAAGAAATTTAAAACCAAACTTTGAAATAAAGGATTTGGGCAAATTAAAATATTTTCTTGGAATAGAAATTGCCCATTCTACAAAAGGGCTATTTCTATCACAAAGAAAATATGTTCTTGATTTGCTCAAAGAAACTGGAAAAATAGAGTGTAAACCGGCTATCACACCAATTGACACCAATATAAAGCTCAATACCGAAGATGATAAACCATTGAGTGATATTAACCAATTTCAAAGACTTGTAGGAAAATTAATTTATTTAACCGTAACTAGACCGAACCTTGCTTTTGCCGTAAGTCAAATTAGCAAGTTTATGCATGCACCAAGGACACCTCACTTAGATGTCATTGATAGAATATTAAGGTATCTAAAAGGTTCACCCGGAAAGGGAATTTGGATGAGGAAAAATGGTACTAATGCAATATGTGGCTATTCCGATGCAGATTGGGCCGGTAGCTTCGATAGAAAATCGACCACCGGTTTTTGCACATTTGTAGGCGGAAATTTAGTCACATGGAAGAGCAAGAAGCAAAATGTCGTGGCACGATCAAGTGCAGAAGTAGAATATCGAGCCATGGCATCAACCGCAAGTGAACTGACGTGGATTAAGCAAGTGTTGACCGACTTGAATGTAAAGGCTAATGAACCAATGCAAATGTTTTGTGACAATCAAGCAGCAAGACACATTGCGGCAAATCCAATCTTTCACGAGCGTACCAAACACATTGAAGTGGACTGTCACTATATTCGAGAAAAAATTCAAGCTCAAGAAATTGAAACTCCATTTGTCAAGAGTGAAAATCAATTAGTGGATATATTTACGAAAGGATTGAGCTCTAAGGTTTTCGAGAATATTTCATGCAAGCTAGGATTATATGATCTCTATAATCCTAGCTTGAGGGGGAGTGTTGAGAAATAAAGGCCTCAGACCCGTGAAGGTATTTTCGTCATAGGAACTTTTTAGAAAAAAATAAAGAGCTCACACTTTAGGAGCTTCAATTTATTTATTTCTTTTTAGAGACTGTAGGTACTGTATTGTTAGGATTCTTTTTACCGTTATAACTCTGGCTATATAAGCCATGTACACAGTACAAGAGAACATAAGAAATATACAATATTTCATCATATCAAAACTCTCTGTTTTCAAGTGTTAAAACTCAACAGTACTCTTCTAACATAAAACAGGTTGTGCTGTTTGTCTTTAATTGAGATTTTTAGTTTTGTTTCAAAAACAGTTTCCCATGCGAATTACAATTCTTAATATAAAAAGCTAAATAACTTACGTTTGTAAAATTGAGGCAGAAATTGGAGATCGATTTACCTCTGTGATATATTAATACAATGATACTCCTGAATCTTTTTTTGAAGGTCTCCTCCTGAATCTTAAACAGAGGATATGATAAGTAACTTATGGTAATAAATTTCCATGACTATTTGTATTTTCCAGTGGACTCATTTGATTCCGCACCAAAAATTTGATCTCGCGCCAAATTCTGTACACTGTAATCTTTTGTTAATATGTCATACGGGTCCACACCACAAATTCTTTGGTATTAATTTGATGGGAAAATTTTCGCTATATTCATGGAAACTTTCAAAATAGCCAATATCCTCATCAAAACCACAAAATAGCTAATATCCCCATCAAAACTTAACTTTCTTATTTCTATCCCCATTTATTTATTTTACCTTCAATTTATTTGATTTAAAATTCAAAAAGACATATATACCCTTTTAATAAAATGGAAGCATCCATTGAATTTCTAAGAGGATTGAATAAGATCTATCTTTCAAGAGACACTTCCGTGTTTTTGCGCCAAAACTTCATCACTTGAGTGCTCCACCTCTCTCCCGTCCTCCTTGTCTCATTTTTACTCCACTGCTTATCTAACCACAAAATTCCAAATATTGCTGAAGCTCTCGTTGAATTTGTTTCAAAAGGTATAGATAGATATTTATCTTCAATCTAACTGGATCAACTAAGTTAAGTTTACTCAAAGCTAGAGATGTCCTGCATGAAGGGATTTGTTGCATCAAGACCGGCTCCTCAAGGAGCATTTCCACCTCCAAAAAGTGTCCTTTGAGGCATCAGTTACGGTCTAAAACCAATGTCACCTCTTGCAATGATAGAATTTTAACTGCTGATACTATCAAAGATCTCACCTTTATCAGCAACGAAACCTCTAATTGAGTGTTTGGAGTAAAAGCAAGGGCATAGGGCTAAAAGAGAAGGGGCATTGGGGCTAATGATAAGTAGACTCAATTTTTATTGTTGAAATTAAAGTTTGCAAAAGATATATATATTATTTTTTATTTCAAATTATAGGATCGAATGATTTATCCATTTTTTTACTACTGAAATTAAATCTCAATTTCATATAATTATATTTGAAAGTAGAGGAAAAAATGAGTTGAGACTAGAAATTCAACTTACTGTAAGCTATTCAAATTACTTAGTGAATGACTTAGTGAATGTCAGATTTTTGAAAAAATATTTAAATTACTTAGTGAATGACAAAATATGAACAAAGTCTTTAATTTCATATTTCATATGTATATATATAGAGAGAGAGATGGGCTATGGTGCATTGCAATGTATGGAGGGGTTTGTGCATTGGATCATAAATCTAAAATTAAAAATTCAAATGACCGATTCAAACCGTTCATCTTGTTCTCCATATTAATATGTGCTTGGAGACCAAATTTTTTTTTACTATTTATTAAGTATTTTACAAAATTGTTGATCCAACGGTGACTTAACAAAACAGTAAAATCAGCAGTCACCATTGGATCAACAATTTTGTAAAATACTTAATAAATAGTAAACAAATTCAGAAAAATATAAAATTTGGTCTCCAAGCACATATTAATATGGAGAACAAGATGAATAGTTTGGATCGGTCATTTAGATTTTGAATTTTATATTTATGGCTCAATACACCAACCCCTTCATGCATTGCAATGCACCATAGCCCATCTCTCTCTCTCTCTCTCTCTCTCTATATATATATATATATATAAAGAGTGGGGTTAAAATGCACCCTCTTTTTTGTGCTCCAAATGTGCACCCTCCTCTCGTTTCTTCATTTTTAAAGTTCAAATAGTTGATTTGAATCTACCAATGTGTTCTACATATTAAAATATGCTTGGAGACCAAATTTTACATTTTTTGGAAATTTTTTACTATTTTTTTCAGAATTTTTGAAAATCATCACTGTGCTGAATTTTTTATTATTGTTTAGTTTGATAAAAAATTCTGAAAAAAATAGTAAAAAATTTCCAAAAAATGTAAAATTTGGTCTCCAAGCACATTTTAATATGTAGAACACGTTGGTAGATTCAAATCAACTATTTGAATTTTAAAAATGAAGAAACGAGAAGAGGGTGCACGTTTGGAGCACAAAAAAGAGGGTGCATTTTAACCCCACTCATATATAAATGCCAAAGTTTAAAAAATTTTGTCGCCAGAATTTTATTTAGCGCCAACATTAAAAGCCTCCAGCTCGTTTCCTTATTTCATAATATTTATTTTCCATATTTCATATATATGTGATATTGTGTTATTATCTCTTTTTGGTGAACAGAAAAGAGTAAAAAAAAAAACTTTTTTTTATATTCATTAGAAAGGATAAGCACAATTATTAGGCAAAAGTTTAAATATAACCATAGAAAATTTATAAGAAGTATTTGACACGTACAGTTCATACATGTCTATTAAAAATGTCACTTATATTGATAAATTGGTCATGACACTGTTCTCAAATAACTCGATACTTTTGAGTAGAGTTCGTAACTCAGCAATAATAATGAATTTTAGATTTAAAAAAAATATACATTTAAATCACTTAGTGTGATCAACAAAATATGAACTACTACTATTATTATTATAGATATAAATATGCTTGGAAACTAATCTGTTGTACAAACAGTCGATATGAACCATTCAACATAATATTCATATTAAAATATGCTTGGAGACCAAGTTCATATTTTTTGAAAATTTTGCACTATTTTCTTACAATAGCTACAAAATTATTATTTTAAGATGGTCTACAAATAGTGATTTTTAAATTGTTACATATTTTTTACTATGTAAATATGTTTGGGTCGATTTGTCTGATATTTGAAAATAGAGAAAAAAGATGTAATGCATGATAAGGTGTGAAAGACATGAGGCATTTTAACTATACTCTTTTAACAAAAAGGTTTAATATGAAGTTGATGCTATTAATTTTATTGAGATGTATGAAGCTAAAAGATTTAAGAGAAATATTTCGAATATATTATGTGGTAGTCGAAATATACTTGGTAATTAAATTATGGAAAAATTAGACATTTTTAATATACTTGATAATACAACAATGTAATCATGAATCTTATATTTTAAAAAGATATTTAAGTACATTTTGAGCATATATATACTTGATCATTGGACAATTTAAATATACTTGGTCTGCTTCTTTCATTTCATACTATATTTCCTTACTTATTTTAAATGCATACATTCAATCAGAACATAAATTTATAACTAAAATTTAATAATATGGTTTGCTTCTTTTATTACTTAGTTTGAATATACAATGGTATGCTTCTTTCATTTAATTATATTTAAAACTAAAATTTAATAATATTTATAACTAAAAATATATTTTAATAATATGTCATCATTTTTTTACTACTTAACTTGTTATTATGATCGATTAAAAAATTATAAATGTTTCATTAAGGATTTAAAGACCCATAAAATGTCATGGTTGATATGAGGGCAATTTAATTTTATATAAAATGTATGAAAATTGAACGCATTAAAATTAACTTATAAACTTTCTTTACACAAAGACATATACTAAATGAATTCCAAAACTTATTAATTTAATATATAAAAATATTATTCGTAAATTAGATTAATATCAACTACTTGAAATTATCATTTGAAATCAATTTCATATATTTTGGAGTTAAGATTAATTGCCAGGGAACTTGGTGAGATTAAAAGATACCCTAGTTCTACTATTTTTATTACTTAAACAACTATTTAGTCAGCCTTCATAATTATCAATAATGAAATTCACCATCCATATAATAACATATTTACTTATTTATTTATTATATTCTTTAATATTATTTTTACATGGTACAGGTCACGATATATATCTTATTTACCATAAAATAAGATATATGACTAGATTATGTGAGAGTAATATATTATTTAGTTAATATGTATGATCTTTGGTCTTCCATTCATTTTAGATGACGATGCCATAAAAAAAATGGCCATATATAATAAATCAATAGAACAGGTAAATAACCTCAAGTAAATTAATAAAAACCGCATGTTATATTCCGAAATTCTAAAATGTGATTAATTGCTAAAATGATTTCTACACTAAATAAAAAAAAATTCTAACTAAATTAATGATCGATTAGATTGTCTGAATTATTTCAACGAATTTATAATTTCGAAATATAAACGTACAAGTGAGAAAATAAAAACAATAGGTTTTGTATAATGAGATAAATAAATAGGGTATTAATTAGAAAAATAAAATATACGAATTTTTGGTACGATTAATTTTACATGAAAGTTATAACTTCTGTTTATTTAAAATTTAAGGATTTGATATTAACTATATAGTAGAAATTATGAACATATATATAAGATTTAATATCAAATGATTCGGACTTAAAAACCGAATTATAAATACGTAATATTATTCGTACAGCACTATAACATTTTACGAACTTTCGATTCAATATTTGGAAGAAAAATAGACTTTTAAACAAACTAAAAGAGTTCATCTCTATGTGCTGAATTATGGGAACCATTGGATTAAATCTAGCACAGATCTTAAGGCCATCATATCCTTTGTTTTTGAATTGAATGAAAAAGAAATGGGAATTAACTCAATTGAATACATAATTCGGATCCACTAGCCCATTTCCCCATTTCCTCTCCTCTTCTCCTGTTCGCGCAAGAGAAGGTGTCACCCTCTTCTCTCTTCTGTCTCTGCTTGGCAGGCCCCCACACACGCCTCTCTTTCTCTCTTGGCTCACTGACCCTCGACCCCACCTATGACATTGATTCTCTTTCATGGAGAACGCATCGGCAAGAAATCCCGCCTACTCTGAGTTGGTCACTGTGTCGTTTCGCTTGTCAGAGGCATTGTACGGGCGACGCTCCGTTCACCTGCTCTTGGTGACTTTCGTGCCCTGTCGTGCCTACCCTCTGACAGAGGGCTTGGCCGTACCCGCCTGCTCCGTCCTTGCCGCCCAGTGCATTTTCTGGTATTATAAAACCCCTCTTCTGCCTCTCGTTGTGGTTTTGGTTCTCTTTTACTCATGCGTTGAGACTTTTGCTTGCTTCTCTCTATTTCTGTTCTTTCCCTCTGAATTTTTGGAGAATCCGAAACCCTAAATATCTAGGGTTTCCTGTGAGTGGTTCTGGTGCTCGGTTGTTCTATCTGGTGTCTCTCGGTGTTAGTTTGGTGCTCGGAGACGCTAATTCTGTGGTAGTTTATTTATCCTTGACGGCCGAAGAGCGAGTTCTTTTCGACTTGGAACCGGCCGTTGTTCCTACCGTGCTGCCTCTGTGATATTTGCCCTCTCTTCCGGTTAGTCTAACACCTCTTAAAATCCCTCTTGGAGTCGTGAAATTGATTGTTTAGTTGACTCGGGTTGTTGATTTTCCCGGCCGACTAGTGGATTGATCGAGGCCGGTACACCTTGAATTGTTGTTGTGATGTTGTGCATATATATCTATTTGGTACCGACCTTTTATGGAAATTGAGAATTGTTTGAATCGTGCCGCTTTGCGGTGAATTTTTGCCTTGGCTGTGCCTTGCTCTGTGCTGGTTCTATTTGCTCTGACCTGTTGCCTTGTTTTTTTTTCTGTTTTGCTGGTCTTGCTTGTGCTTGACTGTGTTGTTGCTGTACTGACTTGCGAAGTGCTGGTACCAGTGGTACCAGCCCAGTATACTACTGGTACTGTGCTGATTTTGTATGTATACCAGCCTTTGAACTGACAGGGACCATTTTGCGAAATTTTAGAAGATTAGGGGTTGATATGCAAATTACCCGTAAATTGTGTAAATGAATTAAGTGCGAGGGCCTAGATATAAAATTGTGAGATTTTGAATATATGGCCGGCCATATGTGAATTGAAATAATTGTAAAGAGGCCTTGAATTGGAAATTAAAAAGTCAAATAGGCCGAAGGGTATAAAAGGAATCGACGGATTAAAAGACGGCTTTTAAAATTTAGGTTTTAATAATGTAACCGAATAAAATCGGATGCTTATGTAAACTTAAATTAAATCGGAAAATGATTATACCATCCAGGGTCTTGATGCCTCGATGATAGCTCGTAAGATAATTTGAGCAGATACTATCGTAACATAATTTGAGCAAATTAAAACACCCAACACATTAAACTAAAATAAAAGGTTTTTAAAGGTAAAATAATTATTTTTAAATATTTTCGAACTTGTACAAAAATTCGTTGCTAATTAATAAAGAACAATTAATTAGCAACGAAAAATATTCGTTATGGACTTAGATTCAAAGCGGCTAAATTAGACGTAGAAATTAAATTAGTTATAAAAAAAATAACGAACTGCACAACTTAGGAATAAATCAATTAGAAACACGTAAACTAATCAAGAATTTCGTTTCTAACTTTATAAAACAAATTATACATCTACAATATAAAATAGCTTAACTATATCCAAACGGATTATAAATTTCGCAATAATCAAATAATTAACATATTTTATTTAATTATTCGTCTTAGGGATTTTAATTATAAATTAACTTTCAAAACTGAATTTTGATCCATTTAAAATCAACTATAGTCCGATTTAAATAAATCAAGTAGATAGAAAAATTTAAAATGTATTAGCTGAGTAAAAACACGTATAATTTATTGTAACTCTCGAACAATTATTTTATTACGAATAATTCGATATTTGAAATTATACAAGCAATATATCTTCAAATTAAATCATTAGAATATAAATTTAATTAGGATTAAATTAGATCAAAGTAAATGATCAATAGTTGACGAACTTATAAATTAAGATTAATGCTAAGCTCGATGACACGAAATTAATTAATATATGCTTAATCGGATCAGTCCGACTGACTGAATCGGTAATTTTATAAAATCGAAATAATCGAGAAGTCGACTTGTGATTAATTGGGACGAGGGTTAGAAATAATTAGCATAGATTTTAATTAGTTTAAATTACGTGATCACAGATCAGTTAACTTCGTACGAGTGCGACCCGTGAGCCGATCCGATTGACCCGCAGTTCGGAGCATACGCGGAGCACATTGATTTTTAGCGACAGAGACTCCAACCCCCTCAGGTGTGGGATATCTGAATTATTTTCTTTCGTGGGCGTACTCTTACCAGTCGATCCATCTGACCTGACATCCGCACTTTATTTTAAGTAGTTGCATTAAAACTTTAGAGCATGTTTATCCTTTCTGCACTATAGGTAGAATTGCATAAGCCTTGAAAAACCTGAATTTACTGTATTTTAGGAGTAGAGTAATTAAATAATATTATATATATTATTAGAATATTAGGTTACTAGTTTGTCTTCTTCTCGTGGGAGACTATATTATTATTATCTTACGTGCATACGCATGCATTGGTGAGAGCTGAGCAGAGTCGAGTGACTACGTTCCATCTTGGTGTCACTTGGCATGGGACGGTCCGACAACCACTGAGCTGAGGGTCACTTGATCCTTGGATGGCTTTAGGATTATATACTATATATATACACTTTGATATATATACCCTTTTTTCGATCATTTTATTATTTGACGTGAGCAGTTCCGATCTCGAGTTCTGTGGCACGATACGATTCGGGATTTATTCCTTCCCTATATTAGGAGGTACCTTGCCTAGAACGGATTCCAAGGTCGAGCTACGGGAGCCTACGGGAGCTACGGGAGTCTACGGGAGTCAACGGGAGCCTACGGTTGTGCCAGGCTCACACCAGACCCAATGACCGGACTCATAGCCGGTCTCAGCCGGTCTCGAGCCTTGTGGAGTCATGCGTGGTGTATCTATTGGACTGGCCAGACGGTGGAGTTCTCTCCTACTCATGAGAGAAGAAATTAACTTCTTACGACCTGCATTGTATGATTTCTCCTATTGGATATGTTTGGGTGATGAATCGTTAGGCGAGATGACACACTGGATTTGATATAACCATCGGCAATTATGACCTTTGATCCTATTAACACGGCACTGGCTGATTCACTTTATCCATATTATTATTATTATTATTGTATTTGGGCACACAGTGCAAGGAGTACTGGATTCCGATTTGATTTATATTCGATATTACACCTTGATTTTATTTTGGGTTATTCCGCATGTTGGCATAATAGAATAATCGCATCATGGCAAAATTCAAAGTATTATAAATTCTATTAGATATTAATATAGGTTCACACATGTGCATATTTTCAATTGTGTTCATTTTATAAATAAAAGTGCTTTGACCGTAGAGGATCCCTAAGGGGATAGTTCTGGGTCACATACTGGGCGATTCGTCGCTCACCCACAAGTTGTTTCGTGAGTTTTAGGTACAGGTTCTGGCGATCCGCAGCAGGAGCTGTCCCCGAGGGCCACACCACTTGACCTAGCTAGCATTAGGCTTTTGATTAGGTTTATGAGTCCCGTATTTCCTGTGTTATATATACGAGCTCGATAGATCATGTATCCCCTTCTATAGATGGTGTTATTTGGATCCGAGATGGATCAAATTATATGTTTTGTATGTGTATGTTTATTTATTTGCTATGTGACTGATGCTGATATTTTATATTATTATGCTTCTGCTGTTGCTTGATTTATTATTTGGTTTATTTTAGCCTTGCGTGCTTAATGATTAATTAAGCACCAGGCGAGGTTGATCACATCTTAATCCAGAATTTCTGGTTTGAGGTGTGACACCACAAGTTACATGAAAATCATCAAGATACTTAATATTATTTTTTTTTGCCTATTCAGACTTTTTTTAAAGGATGATATAATATATATGATCTCAAAATTCTGACAGTATTATGTTTAAAACTAAATATATGTACTAAGCATTTTTTACTTGTGCATTTTGTAACTAGGTGAATTTTTTCGATGCACTCTGGTCTGCTTCTTTTATTTAATACTTGATTTCTTTTATTTAATACATACATTCGATTGAATTCAATCAGAACTTATACGTTTATAAATCATAGTTACTCTCTTTTATATATAGAACCAAATCAATAGTTTCTGGAAACATTATTATAAGCCCTCTCATTTGATTGGCTGTTGGGATTGCATTGTTAATTTTTTTTTCTTTTCTACCACGGCAGTTTTGGATAGGGGTGAGTAATGAGTGAGCATGAGCGAGTTAGGGTATGCTCGTGCTCGCTCGTTTAATAAATGAGCGAGTTGTTAAATGAGCGAGTTTAAGCGAGCGGATAAATGAGCGAGTCGGAAATGAGCAAGTTTTAAATGAGCGAGTTATGAGCGGCTCACGAGTTATGAGTACTAAAATTTAATAAATTGTCATAATTCAATTGAATAAAATAATAACAAAAAAATCAACGGTATTACAAAAATATAATAATAACAACATAAACTAACAATAGCATCAACAAACAACAATCAACAAAAACTAAAGCAGCACTAATAAAAATCCAACATAAATCCAAAAACATAAACTAACAACAACACACTGTTTTGAGGCGTCTATTTAAAAAAATAAATAAATGTATAACCTATGAATATTTGGGATTGAATGTGGCGGTGGGATTAGATGTGACAAATTTTAAATGAGCGAGTTATGAGCGAGTTGGGGCATGCTCATGCTCGCTCATTTAATAAATGAGCGAGTTGTTAATGAGCGAGTTTAAGTGAGCGGATAAATGAGCGAGTTCAAGTGAGCATTTAGTGAGCGAGTTATGAGCGGCTCACGAGTTATGAGCAATTTACTCACCCCTAGTTTTGGAAGACAGCAAAAGCAAGAGTTAATTATTTTCCTGAATTGACATACCTTCTTTTTTCTTTGCAATGAATTAAAGGTGATTTAAATATTTTCCATTCGGATGACACCCGGCTATAATATCTTTCCATTTTTTTTATTTTTGAAAATGTCCTTTATTATAAATCCATCCCCTCGTGTCTCTCATTTTTGTTTCTCTCTGCTTATAAAAAAAAATCCATCTAAAATCCATTTCACCACTGCATGGGGTATATTAAAAAGCTTTTAATTTAGCTTCACTTGCTTTAAAGCAAAAGGTTACTGTGGTGATTTAGAACATGGAGTTTTTTTTTCTGTCGTTTTTGCTAGCACATTTTGCAATCTCATAATTAAACTCGATTTTCATGTTTTTTTTTTTAACATTCTATGTTCAAACCAATTATCGGCGGATTGCTTTTTGTGCTATTTGTTAAAAATAAATATTTTGAATTTATTGACCGAAGAAGACAAATAAAAAACTAACTAATTTTTGTTTATTTATGTGCAGCGTTGCTTGCGAGGTAGCATAGTGAAGTTTTTACTGGCATTTTGCAATTGACAAAGACTCACTCATCTGTTTGCAAATATTTTTTTTTATTACTTTGTTAGGTACTTTATTTTTTCTCGAGTATATAATTTGGCACGGTATGAGAATATTACAAATGTCTTAATTTATTTATTGTGTTTCTTCTAATTTTAGATGACAGTGTTGCAAGCAAATACACAAGAGCAGTTGGTGGATATGTTGGTCGAAATAAACACGAGAACGGTGGATCAGTTAAAGTCGGTTTATAGAAGTAAAATTCCAAAACATGTATCTTGAGATGACATTTTTGTTATTATTAATGTAAAATATAAAGACAATCAATATTCATGTTATATGCGTCAAAGCTTTTCTTTGAATTGTGTATTTTTATTTTATATTATAAATATGAGAATATTTGTTATTCATACTAAAAAATTGTTATTCAATGTTTGAATGGCTAATTGCAACAATATATTGATTCAAAATAGATTATGTTAGCATACCAATTGCATTAAATTTACTAATTGAAATCATATCAATGGTTGCAATAGATTTTGATATGCATTCTTGGCAATGAAAATTTGGTCACATTTATTTATCAAGTTGCAACTGTAAATTTCATTGCAATATACTACATTATTACTACTATTTTTCGGTTGTCTTAAATGTTCAATAACAACCGTTTATTTAGTTGCAATAAATTATTGTTACGCATTTCTTACAACTAAAATTTAGTTGCATTTATTTAACAAATTGCAACCATAGATTTTGTCGCAATACGCTACCTTATTACTATCATTTTTCGGTTGTATTACATGAACAATAGCAACCATTTATTTTGTTGCAATACTTTATTACTACGCCATTCTTGCAACCAAGCAATTGGTTGTAATTATATTGCAACCACCAGCAACCAATTTTCTTTGTTGTAAAATTATTTTATTGCAACCAATTTTTTGGTTGCCCGACATAGAAAATGGTGTAGTGTTTATTTTTTGTGTACATGCATGCTCCATTTCTTTACTTTAAATATCAAAATAAAACTATTATATTTGATCTATATTATTTTCTTTACACACATATTTTTTATTACTTTTTGGTTTTATTTTTATCTGAATCAATAATTTGAAAAATCAATTTAAATAATTTATTCATATCAATGCATTTTCAGAAGCTCTTGATACTGATACAAAAAAAAGTCAAAATGTCTTAATCTTTATATGTGCATAAAGAAAATGATATAGATCCAATTTAACAGTTTTATTTTAATATTTGAGTTTCAAATTTTGAGCTATTAACGATTACAAAATAAAAACACAATGAAGACACAAGAAATAAAGGAATTTGAACTCTTCTTTTCCCTCGCCTTTTTCTTAATTTAATATAATTCCTTTGATCATTAAATTGAACTTAAATTAGCTTACAAAATTAGATTTAACCAGCAATGAGCCTCGCTTTTGCTTCGGCAATGGCGTTTGAGTAAAGGCAAAACCATATAGTCTATATGTATAGAACAAAAGCTAATAGCCTAATACATCTCAGAGGCAGAAGAAATACTATGTAGAAAGTTGAAATCATAATACAAAGGCATACAAAAAAACTGTACATCTGGAAATATTAGCGTACATTAAAAAATATAGTATGAAATTGTTGTCTATATCTAAGATAAGTTAACATTAAATACTAAACACTGTTTTTTTTTTGTTTACATTAAATACTAATTGTGTAAATTATACTAGATTTGAGGAATTAATATATATGTATATAGAGTGTGACTAAATTATAGACTAAAATTTTGTAAGAACCCCCTTTTTTATGATCAATTAAATTGTTGGAAGGCATAAACTTCCAACCTTAAAAACAAAAAAAATTCTCATAATTTCTCATGTCTAATCAAATAAATTTATCTCTTTTTATTTCTCCTTTCACTACAATGTCTTGATGAGTATCCCCTCAAGTACTGTGTGTGCATGAGAGAACTCAGTCGAGCAATTTTTGTTTCAGATCTGTGTCTTATATGTACACGAGTCTTTGAAATTCATACCAAATTAAAATAAACGATTCAAATCTCACCTGTGTAAACGGGTGGAGTCAAACTTTTAAGTTATGGAGATCAAATGTGAATAAAGGTCAATTAAAAAAAAAAAAACTAATACAAATTGAGTCAATTTTATTTTATGCAAAGTATTTACTCTAAACTATATAGAAAATCACATGTATACATTAAAAGAAATAAAATATAGATCAATTCAAATTCACATCATATATTGGATCCGCCATTGCTTGCAGTACTTGACTGGATCTAAATTCTGTATTGATCGCATCCCTCATCCTTGGATCATATTTCTGCGTATCACCATTCAAAAAGCCGAATGGTGACTAAACCTGTAGGAGCCCAAAGAGAAGACTTGGAGTCAACAAGCATTAACTACTGGATGTAGAGAGATCGCCTCACATTTAAATTGTTGCTGATATTTCCTAGACAGTAAGTAGTACCATGAAAAATACATCTCTGATGAGAAATCTCTGTCCTTGTTGTGCAGTCTACATCTAGCGTACCCATCTACCTTCAGTATCTATATTATGGTCCATATACTTACGGCCGACCTCATTTCCTCGAAAGAAAAGATATACCTACCTCAAAATAAGACAATATATGTCCTTTTAATCATCTGTAGCTCTTTTGAATTGCACACACCGACCACGTAAAAAGATTCTACAAGTTGGACTTATGATCAGAGACTTAAATAGACCAGTCTAGGGAATCAAATCTGCTCACTCTTCTATTTTGCGAGGATGAAAAAATAATTTTTTGTGATAGAGTACTGTTATTGTTCAGTTTTTTTGTTTCGCAACAGTGCTTTTCTTAAGAAAGTACCATCATAAATGTATTTTTTATTCTCTCACAAAAAGTGTCCACTCTATTGTTGTGGTTCAAAATTGATCACACGGCTTTAATTATATTTTTCTTTTATATCAATATACTCTATTAAAACAAATCAGATGTAATTGAAGCTGTGTGATCAATTTTGAACGGTCTAGATGGAAGAATAGGAGGGAGCTTTTTTTCTTAAGAAAATAAGCATATTTGAATCCACCAGTCTAGAGAGTAGATACATCTGAATGACAGGAACCTGCTATTTTAATCTCAACTGTTCAAACTTTTTTCATGTGGGAATCTCAATGAATTTTGTTTCATGTATGAATCTCAATAAAGATTAATGGTTGGGATCAAATTAACAGCATCCTGATAATTATTCCATTGGAATAACAACAGATTTCATCATCAGTTTTATTTATTTTATTGTTTGATTAGTTTGTTTTTCTCTATTACATTTAAATTTTAAAAATAACAAAAATGAAAGCTTTAGAATGAGCTTGGGAATTACGCAATTGAGGATGACTTACACAAGGGAATATCTGTAATACATCATTTCCATGACATGAAGCACAATGATAGTTCTAATTCGATCAAAATTTGGAAACTATTGGTGCAATGTGGCGAACTATATATTGTGATTCTTTGATCTTAATATTTGCAATTCGCTCACTATTTTTTATTATTTGAGGTAAATGTTTTATTTTATTAGGAATTATTTGTTGGATATAGTCTTGAAAAAATAATATCGAAGAAATAGTAATTCAAGTAAAACAATTTTGTATTTAAATTTTTTGAACAAAAGTATAATTTTCGAACATTAAAAATATATATAGTAACAAATAATATGATTAATCTCGTGGTAATTTGATTAACAGACAATACAAAAAAGCATATTATTAAGAATTTTATTGCACCTGCGTCTAAGAGACTAAGACACATCAAATTATACATATATAGTAACATATATTTTTACCTAGCTCAAGGAGAGACTAATTTAATTATAATTAATTCGAGGTGTAAATTGAAACGTTCAGTGCTTAATGCCGTTCACACTGTGGTGGCCAATTGCTCTTCAATTTTGGGTTCTTGTTCGGGTTTCTCCTCCTTTTGTTTGGCTGCTTCTTCCTCTTCCGCCTTTTTCTTTGCCTCTTCTTTTGCTTCCTCTATTATTCTAATCAGATTCTCAAGACATGCGCCGACATCTTTATTTCTTGATTTTTTTAGTATCAATCCCTCCGCCACATCGGCGGGCGTAATGTCCACCTCACAAAGAAGGATTTGTATGGTCTCGAACAAATCATGGTTCTCGACACCGAGATAGTTCTTGGCCAGCACCTTGAATGCCTCAAAGGTGCAGTACGACAGCTCTATGTGCATGTCCATTCTGCCTCTCCTTATCAGTGCCGGGTCGAGCTTCTCTAAATGGTTTGTTGTGAATATAACGATCCTCTCCCCTCCACATGCCGACCACAGTCCGTCTATAAAATTGAGAAGCCCGGAAAGGGTGACCTTGCTATTATCGTCCCTTTCCTCCATCCCCGGCAGCTTCATCTCCTTCTCTTCGTCGTCCTTCTCCTTCTTCTTTTCCTTGCGCTTGCCAGTTAGGTCAAGCGAGCAGTCAATATCCTCAATCACTATGATGGATTTTCCGGTTGTCTCGATGAAGATCTTCCGTAACTCTGTGTTGGTCTTGACGGCCGTCAGCTCAAGGTCGTACACATCATACTCCAAGAAGTTGGCGATTGCAGCTATCATGGTCGACTTGCCTGTGCCCGGTGGACCGTAAAGAAGATAGCCGCGCTTCCACGCCTTGCCGATCTGCTTGTAGTATTCTTTTCCCTCGCGGAACGTGACGAGGTCGTCTATGATCTCTCTCTTCTTTTCGGGGTCCATGGCTACTGTGTCAAAGGTAGCGGGGTGCTCAAAGGCAACATGGCTCCATACGGAGCTTTTGTAGCCGTGCCTACTGGGGCTGTTTGTGAAGAGCCTTCGTTGACGTCTTTGTAGCGTCACATTGCGCCCTTGTCGAAGAACGTGCTTCAAATATTCGCCCTCAACTAGATTGCGGTGGTCCTTGTGGAAGGTTAAGCAGTAGTACCTGATAATTGTTCAAAAGTTGCTAAAAAAATTACTTAAAACGGAATGAATGGAGTACGTACATCATGTTTACATTACATATATAAAGAAAATTAAAAATAATTACGATCAATATGACATACTTGCTTTCTTCTTCACCGGGATAGAAGCTGATGGTTTGTGATTTGGGGGATCGTGCTCCGGCATACCACCAGATCTTCACACCTTTGAAGGAGTCTGGGACCTTCTCATTGTTATCGATGGTAACAAGTGGAGTGTCACTGTCTCGGCCCAGCTCAGCCTTGAGCTTGCCAGCCCGGGAGGAGCAGGTGGAGCTGAGGTAAGCCTGGGCAGCGGTGTAGAGCTCGTCACGCTTCATGCGCTCACCGTGATACTCTTGGATTGTGATGTCCGTGTAAGGTCTGATGAAAAAGAGCACCTTTTGGAAAACGACTGCCACGTAGTCTCTGAGCTGCGAGGGAATATAGTTCTTCACCATGGGATACAAGAAAAACAAGCTTGCTATGGCTGGACCTATCCCTGCCCAGCTTTCTGCACCCATTTAGCTGGATCTCTCTCTCCCCTTTTTTTTCTTATTTATTTTTCTTTTCTTTTGAATTTATTCTAATTTTTTGTTCAGATGAATCTTCTTATGTTCATATATATATATATTAGAACGAGAGAGACAGAGTTGGGTAGGAAAAAGCCGGATATTTAGGGCGGCGCCTCCAGTTTCCTTGGATTCTCATTGGCAAAATACAATTTGGATATGAATTTTTCCCATGCACTACTTTTTCAGAAAAAAATATAAAAATATAATTCTTCTCAAAATAATTATAAAACACTATGCATAATTCTTATCGACGCAACTTGGGAATGGGTTGAGCTATTGTATTGAAAACGGACCAGATCAGATAGGTACGGTTCAAATTCGGGCGGGCGGGGGGTGGCACGGACATGGATTTTTCGAGTAGGCGGATAGGTCGGATAGGGTAGTACAGGTTAATTTTCAAAAATCCTTACCTGGTCTAGCTCAATCTCCGGGTACCGCGGGTTGCATGGTCCGGGTCCACGGGTTGCTCGGTCTGGATTCGCAGATTGAGGTTGGTTTAGGCGGGTACGGGTCTGGTCTGGACCATTTTTTTTCTCATTTTTCTGTTTTTTTTTTCTTTTTAAACCAATAAAATATAAATTAAAATTCATTTAAACTAAAATTTATTTCACATGGCGAGAGCAAATAGAAAACTAAAACCGTGCTATGATATGTTTATGGTAGTATTTGTTACACAAATTTTAAAAGTAAAAAGAAAAAAGATCAGGGTTAATTCCAAAGATAAGAGAAAAAAAAACTAAAGAAGGTATTATACAAACACATAATAAGCTTTTTAAGAAATTCTAATGCAACCTTTCATATAAAATGCGACATGTTTCAAAATTGATGTGCTGGATGATTTAACTTTTCTTAATCTTAATCATACTAAAATATTGTGTCGGATACTATATAAATTGATAAATAAAATAAGATACAAAAACTAAACTGGTCAAGAGCAAAAATAAAGGAAAATAATAATAATTAGTCAGCTTCTAGAATAATATATTGACGGAAACCAAATCCTATTAAAATATTTCACAAACATTAGTACATTTTTAATTTTTGTTTTGCTTTGGACTTTTGATGAAAAATAGCTATGAATTATAAGATTATATTTTGTTCTTATTAGCATGATAACATGATTTGCAAATTATTTATTTTCAGCAACTCTTGCATAAATAGACAAACTAAATGTATACTTAAAATTTCTTCAAAATTTCTAAATTATTTTCATAATTTACTAATTATTTCTTAGTTATATTCAAATTATTCTCAATATTTGTGATTTTTCTAAAAAATCCAGAATTGAAATATATATTTATATGTATTATAAAAGACGAACCGTTCTCGATTACATAGACGAAATTTTAGTCAAACATTAAATTGTTAGATTATTTAATTTTCGACTTCACAATACTAGTTTTCCTTATTTTTTTTGTCGTTTATTAAATGAAAGTTGAGAGAACAGGAGATCTGACCTGAGGTGTCAATTTCAACCCAAAATAAAATGTTCGTACAAACAAACATGTAAAACAAGTGAAGAAATCATAAAGTGAATAAATAACTAGGTGCGTCGTTGTTGTGGCTACGCCGCAATCTTTTTTCTGGTGTATGTTGGTATATAGAGGTGTCAATTTTTTTATTTTTTCTGTGGTGATATTTTCTTTCTATTCTTCTGTATAGTGACAATAATAAGAGTCAAATTTACACATCGATTGATTGTTACACATAGAGGAATAATTATTTTTTTGAGAAATATCTAAAAGAAAAAAAAATAGAACTTGAATTAATATTTCTTGAAAGAGTTTACTAAATCGTTACACAACAACTTCAAATGACATGGAGAAACATAGCTGATTCACTTCGAAAACAAAAACATGTGATACGAAGAATTACTTAGAAAAGCTTACTGACATTCAAAAATCTTACTTCATCTCCCCTCTAACTGTCAAATTCTCGCTCCCATTACATTTCCCCCTTAGCCCAATTTTTTTAAACTTAGCATATGGGCTCCACCTTTTTAAGAAATTTCTCATTCCTTTTTGAATCCAACGTTTTTCTTGCAGTGCTTGCGGTAGTTTCGATCCGGTTTGTTTATTTCAAATCGGATGGATCCGATCAGATTTTGTCCGAATTTAAAAAAAATACAAAATTTGGTGAACCAGCCCGTCCAATCTAAAACGAACAGACTAGATCAAAACCACCGCACAACACCGTAGAAAAAACCTTCGCAGAGGATAGCGTTCCGGTATCTTGACAGTTCGAAAAAATTTCAATTAGTGTTACGCATCATCATTCTCCATAATGTGCATAATTAGAATTTGAGCCCCTAATTTTTTAGATATTGCCCCTTCATCTTCAAGAAAATTGTACATTAAAACCTATAATTTCACTAAAAAAGATTACAAACTCTAGATTAAAAAATTCGAAAGCTGAATAGTCTCGAGTTCTTGAGTAGGAGGTTTTTTTTAATGATGATGATGAAACAATTTGAAACCCCCCAACTCCACTGTAACTCTGTTAAACAGAAACATAAAAAATAATTAGCTACTCTGCAATGGAAGATTCATTGATGAGAAGTTAAATAAAGATATCTCTATGTTCAAGGACCTAAATGCATGACAAGTAATAAGCAAATATTGTAACTTTCCTTTTAAAGACTGTTAGTACTTGGTGCACACTTTATACCTTGTTTGAAGGAGAAGAGACCGATTGAGCTAAAGTTGATGGATCACTACAAATGTGTTTTTTCCCAAGAACCAGATTTCCTGCTCCCGGAGTATAGGAAATTTCTGCTCCCAGAGTCACTGTGGGGTGAGACCGGCTACTGTTTAAGAATTTAATTACTGTTACTGTTTTTAAATGGGAGCCCATCCGCAGTGACTCTGGGGGCAGAAATTTTCTGTCCCCCGAAAGGCAGACGATTCGGTCTCTTTTTTCCAAGACATCTTCGACTTGTTGTTTACGATCAAGAACTTGATGAATATTGGTAACATCCTTCATCAGGAGGAAAGTAGTGCATGTTAAAATACATTAAATTAGTGCACAAATTCAAAAAGAAAAAATTAATTCTTATGCAACAGAAAGTATTTTCTCTTATATCTAGAGCATCAAGGAAAGATATAATATAACTACTCTTAATGTTTTTAGTTTGGACCGAAAGGAAAACCTTTTGATGTGATTAGTAATTGCGAATAAAATAGAAGGCAGGGTTTAATTTCAAAATTAAATATGCTGATTATAGATGTAAAATGAGAATAATTCCAGTGTACCTGAAATCTAGTTGGGAAAGAGCAAGAAATCGCACCCCAAATAAAGGTATGCAAAGATCATTTGTCATTTTTCTACGCTACCTTCTGTAAATTTTAAAAATAGCAAAATATTATTTCTGATATTATATTTATTTAATACTAATTTAATATTTAAACTAATATTATATTAAATTTAATATTTAAATAACTACAAGGTGATATTTAATTTAACATTTTATTTAATAAATTTAGTTTGATATTATATTTATTTAAGACTAATTTATATTTTAAATTAATATTGTATTACATTTAATATTTAATACTAATCTAATCTAATATTATATTATATTTAATACTAATTAAATATTTTATTTAATATTAATTTAAAAGTTAAGCTAAAAAGAATCAAATATTTTATTAATATCACTAACCTCACTATCTCTATTCTTACTAACCTGACATTTCTATGAGTTAGTAGAATAGAGTTATTTTTGAGCTAATTCAATTTGATAATTTATATTTAGATCACCAAATTTGAAAATAGCGAAGATAATCCAAAAATAGCTCTATTCTTATGTAATACATACACACCCTACAATAATAACGCTATATCTATATAATTTTTCTCATTTCATAATATTTTTCAAGTAACTAAAAAATTTTAATTTAAAATTCAAATGATATGAAAACTTATAAAACATAAATAATGAACGGACAGTTTTAAATACGCGCCGGATGGTCCGTATCATTGATGTGATGTCAAACTGAAAATTTGAGTTTTACGATATTAGGATGTAACTCTTATAGCTGGTCAGAGAACAGAGTAGGTCCGACGGGCTCTGAAACCGTGCAATTTCGTTCAAGATCAGCGTGCACGAAATTGATGAGAGAACACACGAATGTCGAAGCAAAGCACAGATCGATAATTTGATCGAACGGTAATGAAGCCCATCCAACCTAATGTAGGTCCGAAGCCCATCGGACCTACTCGGCAGTTGATTAGTTTGATGTTAATGTAACTTTCTCGGGGTTTAAATGTAAAAGGCTGCTCATCATCTGAGACTTTCGCCTGTGCCACAGTTACTAGCGCCGCCACCGCCGATGAACCCATCGGTTGGACCTTCCGTGCGCGTCCTTTCCCGGGCCCCACTTCCTTCCACTACTTCTACCTCTTCTCCCTCTCTATCTGTCCCCTCCTTCACACCCTCTCCTCCCGCCACGGGTTCGCCCCATGACGGAATCGTGGCTGTCGGGTTTGTCGGGAGTAGCTCCTCTACTGATCTGTCCCAGCTCATAAACCGGATCATTGATTGTAACATTTTCGGGTCGGGTCGACTTGACAGAGACTTACTTGGACCCAATGGATCCGATTGGTTCAAGAATCGGAAGGTTAGTTATCACGTCGATGCGGAGAAGGACATCGTGTTTCTCCAGTTCTCTTCTTCTCTGTCTCCGTTGGGGTCTCGCATGCTGTCTGGTTCAAGCAACTGGGTTAACGGGTTTGTGCCCGAGTTGGAGGATTCTGAACTCGAGGATCTTAAAGGAATGCTGTTCATGTTCTCTGTGAGTTCCTATATTTCCTCTTTCATTTGGCTTAACAGTTGTCTGATTGCTATTTCTTTAAATGACAAGGTCCATGAATTGCCTCATCAGCATCAACTCTAGAGGTTGCTGACAAATTCACAATGAATTGATCATGTTATTAGCGAAAGTCAATTTTTTTTTTTTTTTGAAAAAGTGGATTTTTCGACCGATTTCATTAGAAATCAAATTGTCTTACGGTGACCAGTTCCAAAAAACTGAAACTAATACAGTTACAAAACGAGAACAAACCCGGACACAAACTGTAGGCAGTACTACAAAGCCTCAGTTGAACCAAACCATAACGTACTGGTACACATAACAAACCAGCCAAAAATCAAATACTTAAAAAACCAAACAGAGACTAAGTATGCAAAACCAAAACTCCAACAGATAATAAGCAAGCTAAACAACCATCAACTAGCATTAGCTGAACCGCCTAATTGTGATCTCTGACCCAAGCATAGGGGTTATATCTTCTATCGAATCCATCTCGATGGTATCCACCTCGATGGTATCCACCTCGATGGTAACCTCCTCTAATGAAACCACCTCTTCCACTAATGGGAATATGTCCTGACAGGGAATGTCATTAGTATTTAATGGCAAAATTAAAGACAGAAGTAATAAAGAACTATCATACAATGTTTTACACCAAAAGGTAGCTAAAGAGATAATTTTAGAACCCACCACATGCAAAGATGGAATAGAACCATTTTGAAAACAGATTTTATTTCGCTCAATCCATATACACCATAGTACAGCCCCTCTAACAAGCTCTACTAAAGGCTTGTTCTTGAGAGGGATAACTGCATTAATAAACCAAACATCGTCCATTGTAGAACCATTAAAAATAAAGTTATTATGTGCTGAAATCCATCGCCAAATTTGAATGGTGAAAGGGCAATGAACAAAAAGATGGTCAGTAGATTCAAAAGCTCCACAGAAAACACACGAGGTATCCCCATTCCACCCTTTTGAGATAAGATTTTCCTTAGATAAAATTCTATTCCGTTTTAATAAATAAAGGAAAATCTTAATTTTTAGGGGGATTTTAGAAGACCAGATAGCTGTAAATTCAGTATTAACCAACCCACCATACTCAAGCCAAAGGTAATAGGAATGCACAGTGAATGTCCCTTGAGAGGACCATCTCCATAACAGTGAATCTGCTAAGTTAGGATTAGGGTTGCAATCATGCAATAAAGAAGATAATGTATTCCAATCAGTAAGTAACACACCTGTGAGCTGTCTAGTAAAATAAAGGTGTAAGGAGCCTTGTGAAAAGGCTTCAATAACAAGCAAATCAGGATCAACTGAAATATTAAATAAATTAGGAAATAAACTAGCAAGAGTAAGTTCAGAAATCCACCTATCATGCCAAAAATGGATAGTTGATCCATTGCCCAATTTCCTAGAGAAGCCAACCTCGACAACATATGAGCCCTTAAGAATACCCTTCCAAAAGGAAGAACATGTGGAAGAAAATCCAGAAAGACCATAATTAACCAGAATAATAGACTTCCATTTGCCAACGACATGGGGATCCTAAAATCGAACCCACCACTTGGCCAATAAGGCTTGATTAAGTCTCTTTAAATCTAAAAGACCTAAACCGTCTTGACTTTTACTTTTACACACCGTGTCCCATGAAACCAAACAATATTTCTTCCTTACAGTATTGCCACCATACCATAAAAATCTTCGACGTAATTGGTCAATTCGCATTCTAATCTTAGCTGGCATAACAAACACAGATAGCCAATAGATTGGTATGGCGGACAAAACTGAGTTCAAAAGGGTAACCCTACCACCATAAGAAAGGAGTTTACCTTTCCAACCTTGAATTCGAGATTCAATTTTATCAATAACTGTTTGCCAATCCAAAAGGCTTGGTTTTTTATAATGTAAAGGTAATCCAAGGTAGGTAATAGGTAAATGAGTCACCTTACAACCAAAAAGCTGAGCCAACTGATACCCTTCATGTGCAGATAAATTTAATGGTACCATTTCAGATTTGTCATAGTTAATTTTCATACCCGATAGATTTTCAAAAGCAGTTAAATGCAATTTAAGAGAGAACCATTTTGGGATCAGCTTGGATAAATAAAAGGGTATCATCTGCAAATTGCAAATTCAGAACTGGTCCAACAGATGCGAAATTACCTACACCAGAAATGAATCCAGCAAATTGAATTTGTTGTAATGACTTATTAAGTACATCAGCCACTAAATTAAATAGTAATGGAGACAAGGGATCACCTTGTCTCAAACCTCGCTTACAGTGAAAATACGGTCCCAAGACACTATTAAAATTGATACATGTTTGACCGCTATATAGGATAGATTTTATCCAAGTAATAAAAAGATTACCAAATCCCCTTGCTTTAAGAATTTCAAGTAAAAAATCCCAATTAACCCTATCAAATGCCTTCTCATAATCAAGCTTAAAAAGAAGACATTTTAACTTCTTTTGGTGTATGTGATGTAAAACCTCATGGGCAGTTGCAATATGATCTGTAATTAATCGACCCTTAATAAAAGCTAATTGTGAGTCATCAATCAGGGATGACAGCGAAAGTCAATTTTATAATTTAATGGATGTGTAAAATACAAAATCAATAAACTGTGATACAGGGTTCTAAATAGCGTGCTATAGCGGTTTCTCACCATAAAAGCTATGGTGCTATAGCACACTATAACGGCGTAATATGGGTATGGCATCATTTTTTAGACGTTCCGCTATAACGTGATAAACACTATTTAAACCTTTGCTGTGGTATATAGTAGCATCAACAATAATTACTTTTACAAGCTTTTGTTTCAATAAGAGATATTGGTGATATACTTTGGAACAGTAAGTTAAAAACCCACCTTATGGATCACAATCTTATTTGCAGCACTTGCATGCTTAAAGCGAGCCTATTGTAGTTTCTACACAACCTGTCCCAAGTCAGAAAAAAGGAGGGTTCGTGATAGGCTTGACGAGCCAGTGGTAAAAAAAAACAGCTTCTTTATGGAAATGAAACCCTCACAAATTGGGTAGAAGTGGTACTAGTATGGGTGACAATCTGGGAAGTCCCTGTGTTGCTAATTCCGGTTGTGGTTCATTTCTAGCCTATCCCAAATTGTTTGGGAATAAAGGCTTTGAAGAAGAAGACAGACTGGATGAAAAATAATGAATCTTAATATTACAAAATAAGGCATCAAGTTGCTTAGAATTGTAGCATAGACTTTAAATCTACCATATTTATATTTCTTTCTTTCAGCATGCTTTATAGATACTGCATGTTGTCATATATCAATTCACACTTTGCAATTTGTGAGCTGAATCAATGCTCTTGTGTTTGTTTGCAGGTTTGCCATGTTATCATTTTTCTACACGATGGGCAACGATTTGACCCTCAAATGTTGAAGAGATTTCGACTTTTGCAAACCTCAAAACAAGCACTGTCACAATCTATCAAGTTTGAAGAAAATCCAAAATCAAATTCTATTTCAGACCCTTCACCTGCCACCACTCATGCAAATACATCATTGCCTCAATTGGTCCAACGTGGTCCCCATCTGTCAGTTAACAGTTCTAACCTGTCGTCTTCTGCGGGTCAATCATCACCTGTAATCCTTTTTGCCTTACAAGACAATTTTTCTGATGCATCATTGTCAACTACTGACAATGCTACCTTTGGAAAAAACGACAGTGCCTTTAGGAAACGGTTAACTGCATCCTTAGAAACGCAACTGCGGTTCCTGATGAAGAAGCTGCATCTCAGTTTGCGAGTTACTGGTAAGTCAAGTTACGTGCCCCTGTTCTCACTTGATGCATCTAGGGTCGTCACTCTTATAGACCGGCCAACTAATCGGAGAGGTGAACCACTGAATTTCCTTACTGGCCTTATTGAAACAGCATTGTCATCCAAACTAGCTTTTGATTTTTTAACTAATGAGAATACAAGCCATTTTACGAATAATGAGGAGGTGCAAGTTATACGGGATTTCATTTTCCGGCAATCAGAGATGCTGAGAGGTCGTGGCGGTGGAGCTGCTGGTAACTCAGGTTCCAATTCAATGTCTGGTGTGGGTACGGTGGCGGCTGCTGCTATTGCAGCTGTAACATCATCAGCTGCTGTAAAACCTGTTACGGGTATTGAGTTACCATCCCTTGATAAATGGTTGTTAGCAAGCACATCAATCCTAAATTCATTAACTTCTCTAAAAATCAATTTTACTGAAGGCGAAAGTGAAAACAGTAATAATATAATGGCAGCGTTATCTTGCTTGGAAAAAGGTACGAGTGTCAATACAAAATTTTCCATTTCGTGGTGTGAAAGTGAACTTCCAAATGCAAGGGAAGTGTACTTGCGGGATTTGCCATCATTTTACCGCACCTGCACACACAAGGAGCATCTGACTAAGGCACTGGAAGCTTTCCAAGCAGCTGTTAAAGGACCTGCTCTAAGTTCCTTCATGATTAAGTTGGAGAAAGAGTGCAATTCAATATGGGAAAACGGGAGGCAACAGTGTGATATTTCTAGCTTGGCAGGAAAACCATGCATGCTCCAAAGACACAATATGGACGATTCGGTTATTAGAAGAGAACATTGTAGTGGTTATTACTTTTTGCTTGCATGTGCATGCGGGCGGTCTAGGGCACTGAGAGATGACCCATTTGATATTGAGACTGCTAATGTGAAATTCTGTGTGTTGCCCAAGTGTGAGGGTCTCTTACCGACAGTTGAAATACCCGTTGCCGATGGTGTTAGTACAGTTATGGCCGGTGCCTGGCAGTTGATGCGGGTTGGTGGTGCAGGGTATTATAAACCTGAAAAGGGTTTATTACAAATGGGATTTTGCACTAGAGAGAAGTATCTCTTTCAATGGAAGATTAAAAACACCTCAGACAGTGATACAAATGATCAATCCTCAACAGTAAAATGCTCCGAAATGATTAAAGAAGCTAGTAAGAAACAAGTTGCATCTGATTTGGGAATCAATTCTGGCAAAGATTTTCTGAGTTCTACCACAAAGAAGCCCTTTTCTGAAGTTGTGGCTGGTACAGTGATGACTGATTCTGAGTTCCCTGCTCTCCAAAAAATGCACTTGAAACCCAGTATTAGCCATAAGGACACAAAACAAAGCAAGTCTAGCAGTCCTCGAAATGAAGTTAAGAACGAAAACAAAATCTATTCTGGAGATGCTCAGATAATTAACAATGATGTTCCTGTAATTAACAAAGATGAGGGAACCAAAGAGAATAAATCCATGCGAGAGTTTATAGTGCGTGTTGGTTTTGAGCACGAGTGTCCTCATGGCCACAGATTCTTGCTATCTGAAAAGCACTTAAAAGGCCTTGACTTGCCATTTCTCTCTGAGAAGAGTCAGGAAAAAAACCTAGGGAATAAGAAGGGTTTTCCGACAAAAGTGCTGCAGAGTAGCACAACAAAGGCAAACAAAATGAAGGAAGTATCAGTAAAGCACAGTAACCAACCTGTTCATATGTCCAGTATTGCTAATGAAAATGAAAAGTATAAAGATGGGGGGAGAACATTTTCTCTATTGAACCGGAAATTACCAATATTTATGAACTGCCCCCACTGTGGTCGATCTGAGAAGCAGACCTCACGGCAGGTCAAATTTGCCGGTACCACCTCACAGCTTCAGCGAATTTTTATTGTAAGTTAAAAAGATGAAAGAAGGATTAGATTAAATTTATACAACTTCAATTTTAATGGTGAAGAATGCTATTGTACCCCATTCATTTTTTTTTTTTTTTGAAAAAAGGCAGAATACCCTTTTCATGTTAATGAAACCAAAAGAGTTAAGTTACAAATGCATATAAATCCTGGCTATTCTCCGAGGAGACGGCACCACATATGTGCCAGCCCAACAACAAGTATATAACACCAGTGTAAAGCAAAAACAGCAATATAACTCCAAATGATCAAAACACACACAAAAGGTATGACTAAGCCGCTCACATAAGGGCTGATATGTAAAACTAATGGGGATAGAGGCGTCTGGTAAGTCATGAGTCTAGACAGATGGCAGATCATCCTGGGGTGACATAGTAACCATGGTAGTAGCAGGAGGGAGGGCTTGCAAAGGTATGGCATCCAGGGTGTCAGTAATCCAGAGAGCAGCAGCTTCCTTAACCTGTGCATCAGTATTACCTGTCCAGTATTCAACCAAAGAAATAATGAGAAAAATAATACTGCGGGCAGTTTTAGGTGTTGACTGATTGAAACACACCTCATTTCAATGTTTCCAGATAGTCCAACACAAGGCACTATATACCAGTAAGAAACCCGTTTGTTCTTCCCTTGGAAGGTCAAGGGCAAAAGTAATAATGTCTGAACATGTGTTCCATTGATGTAAATAATCTTGACTTTTTCCTAACCAAAACCAAACTTGTTGAAGGAGAGGGCACTTTAGGAACATATGATCTCGGGTCTCTATATCACAACAAAAAGAACATTGTGTATTTCCTGACCATCCTCTATGTTGTAATCTGGATTTGGTCTGGATTTTATTATTACTTAACAGCCACATAAAAATCTTAATTTTGAAGGGAATTGGCAATTTCCACCAGAGATGAGGGAAAGGTGTCGTGATACCACAGAAATTAAGAACACTATTGTACCCCATTAGTTCATGTTTCTATCTGTACAAACTGGTGCAGCATTGACATTTTCATCTCTGCTTTACATCCTAGTTTTCATAACCCGGTTGATTTCAGCCAGTCCTTGAACTTAACTTTGTGACACAGTGGGCACAATCAGATTCACTTCTTACATGTGGACATGCTTGCAGGTGACACCGTCATTTCCTGTGCTACTCGCCACCTGTCCTGTTGTTCAATTTAAGGTATGTGCAGGTTCATGTTACTGTAGAATATTTCACTAGTAAATTGAGATTTTTTAGACGTATCTTTTGTTTTTGTGCCACTACGTTTTTTTGCATTTAATTTCCTAGTGCATTATTTAATTTGATAAAAATTGGCAGATTTAAAAGATAATCCTCCCAATTCTTGTCCGATCCTTGAGATTAACAAGAATTTTAAAAGTATTTCCATTAGTTCCATTTCCATAAGTGCAACCTAGGATGTTTTTTTATAATTTAAACCAGACAAAAAATGTGGACCATAAGTTTGCATAATTAATTGTTTTTTTCTTAACAGGCAATCTCTTGGTGTTTACTGTTCCTTTTGTAAAGATACCTTTATTTGTCATTTTCAGGACTCATGCTTGCCAGAGTCGGTTGCAAACCGAGAGCAGCAGTCAAGATTTGGGTTTGGGTCTAGGGTTATGTTACCGCCCGATAGCTTTCTCACACTGAAGCTTCCATTCATTTATGGTGTTGAGATGGATAATGGTAGTCTGTACCCGCTTAACCCATTAGACCATCATCCGGAGTGCACTGCATGGCTGGTCGAAGGAACTGCCTTGCAACTCATCTCGATTGGGAATTTCCCTGCTGTGGTGTGAAATTAATAAAATTTGAGTGTGAACTGGGTTTCTAGAAGGAATTAATGTTAACCAGACCTGCTGTAATGTGCCAAAGGTGAGGTTAATTGCTTATCTGCACACCTTTGTAATACATGTGAAATATCAAAAAGGATGAGAAATATTATCCATGCCTCACATTTTCTTATTTTCTCAGAAGGTTCCCAGACTACCATCTCACAGTTTGTGTTAGAGAAAGAAAGAATAAAAAAAAATTGGGACTCTCGGTATAGATAATTCCTGGTTTTATTGGAGTACATGTCTTGAGGTCCTCTTGGTTGTAGGGAGCACGAGTTTCAACGTCGCATGCTATGCACATGTAAAATTTGAGATTATCATCAGGAATGATTATTTTATTTTTATTCTAATGTTTCAGTTGGTTGGGCATGCATTTGGATATTGTGATATTGCAGTTTTAAAAGGGCACTGGGTGAGCATATCAATTGTTCATGATAAGGTAAGAAGATTCATTTTGTTGTGATTTTTCTTTTTAAATTTTAATGGAATTTTCTTTTAAAGACAATACCATAAAAAATGCTGGATCTCCTTAATCAAACTACTGGCGTATTGTTGTGGAGTCCCTCAAGACTATTAATAATATACTGCTTGGCACCAAATTAAATGTCAAAATTTTCTTAGTTTCAGTTTGTTTTTAATCTTAATTTGTGGTTGTTCAATGAATATAAGGCACTATACGCCAACTATTGATTCTTTGGTATACACCATTTGATTTGTGGTCCTTGTCTAGCTTCATCTCATGTAAAATAGATGTCCAAACAAATATTTCCATTGACATTGTATTTCTAACCAGGTATACTTTGATTATTGGAGTGAACTACTTGGACCAGATCACTGATACAAGTTTTGCTGATTAAATTTCAATTATTATGGTGCTTGTGCTTTCCTAAAGTTAAATGAGCTTACGGTTCGGTGGCACTATCAGATTTACATCACCACGCTAGCACACAATGAAGATTCATGCTTGGGTCTGGTTGCACTATCAGATTTACATCACGACGCTAGCACACAATGAAGATTCATGCTTGGGTGTACGGGATCATATCACATGATAAGAGGCCAGAATGCAAAATTCCATGCATTATTATGTACTTTAATATCAGTTTGATGAATCAATTGCTCAGTGTAGAAAGAAAAATGGTTATTTGCTAGTCTTTTTTTTTTCCTTTTTTTTTCTTGCACTGAGATAGAACCTACAAGGCCCTCCAGCGGAATAATCAAGTTGAGGAATGCGGCTCTGCTTTTTATCCCTGGTTCGGGACGGTTAAAATTTTCTTCTGTTCCATGCTTGAATCATTGTGTTGGTAAAAAAAATGTAGGATTAAAAAAATTACGTTTTGTTGTATTTTTGTTAAGAGGAGGGTTCAAATGCACTCAAATTTTTGTGCACCCAAATACATCATATTCTTTTCCTCCATTTTTAAAGTCCGAATAGTCAATCTGAACCGTTAGATACGATCTATATATTAAGATGTATTTGGAGGCCAAATTTTACATTTTTTGGATTTTTTTTACTATTTATTAAGTCACTTCGCAAATTACTGATCCAATAGTTCAGAAAATGTAGAATCAGCGATTTTTAAAGGGGCTTAATAAATAGTAAAAAAATTCAAAAAAATATAAAATTTGGTCTCCAAGCACATCTTAATATATAGATTGCATCTAACGGTTCAGATTAACTATTCAGATTTTGAAAACGAAAAAAAAAAAGATTTGAAAGATAGAGTGCATTTGGGTGTACAAAAATTTGGGTGCATTTGAACCTTCCTCTTTTGTTAAATATTCTTGCGCTTTATGTCATGTATATTTTATCTGCATCTAAAAAAGTATTTATCCTTTGACATAACTTTAAAATTTATTTCTAATAGTGTAATATACACGTGTTTTTATTATTAAGAAGAAATGTAAATCCCAGTTTCTTAACTAACGCTATTTCCAAGTAAAAAAAATTCAAACAACATTAATAATATTTGAAAGCACAAAGTTAGACCGACTACTGTTCTTTTAATTCAAATAATTTTATTCTTACATAAATATTTTTCACTGTCCATGTGCACCATTACCAATATTGAGTGGAGGTTGTGGGATGAGTTAGAAAAAGCTGAGCAAGATATGACCTCAGCTAAACCAATTATAAGAGATGCATGTATGAACGAGACGAAAACTGTGGGCTAATTCGACATCCCATACCCTGTTTCTGATTCCTGCCAAACAATCGTGCTAGATTAATTTCTAATCCCGATTTAAGCAAACCACGGACAAGTTTAACATCTGTCTATTACAAATGTTATTTTCATTAAAATTATATTCAACACTATCGTAGTTTGTAATTAATGTATAATAAATAAACAAATATTGTCCATGATTTAATACTATATTTAAACACGTATTCATTTACAAAATTCAGAAGTTCAGGATATTTGTTAGGTGAGTGAGAAGACCATCAATGTACAGCGCAAATTGATATTCCATAAAGAGTGTTAGGTTTCAATATATTTTAAATGTGCCCCATTTACTTGCTATCATACATCCGATTCAGACATTCAGTTCCTCTTCGTTTATTTTGATCAGATAATTCTTGTATCATGCTTCTCTCATTTAAATCATCTATCATCGAGAGTCGAGACCTGTAAATCATACACCGGGAACATTCATGTTCATGAACATGTAAAAGACTAAAAACCAACCTCCGGCGCATTGAATACAATCCAGTGCAATACCTGACCGTGTAGAATGAGATCTTGATTCGTCCGTTTTTATCTAGCACGAATCTCAAAACGGACCCCTATAATCGCAATGTCACCGAATTTTGGCTCGGTGGGACTGTGGGAGTATTGTATTCTATCCCTGCGATACTCACTCCCGGCGCTTTAGTCTACTTGTCTAAATATTTATCCAATGAGGTAACATGATATTTTTGTTTAGAACCGTCCGATCAGAATCAGGGCCAATTCGGCCCGAGGTGGATGCACATGATACTTCAATATTCGTGTGGTCTCTGATTGAACGGTCCAGATTTAAACAGAAATATTATGTTACCTTAGGTGGTTATATGAATACCACTTTTTTTTTTTTTTTGATGAAAATATGAATACCACTTATCTAGCCTCAGTGCCTCACTTGTGTGGTGGGCTCACCGCGCCACGAAAAGCACATCAATTCTCTCTCCATTTGGTGATAACTGGAGACGGGAATGGATACTCAGGCGGGAGCAATCCGGCGGCTCCAGCACCTCCAGTCGACTCTCTCGGCTCATCCACAACCTCCCCTCCCTTCCTCTTCCTTCAATTTCTCCGCCACCGCCGCTACTGCCAAGAAGGCCGTGGCTGTGCTCAAAGGAAACTCTCAGGTCCATGGCGTCGTCACTCTTCTACAAATATCCGATGGTGCCTCTCTTTCTCTCTCTCTCGTATTTTGGGATGCTTTAATCGGATAATTGCGCATATGATAAGGAGAGCCACTATGGCTAGCACTATCAGTTAGGATTGTTTGATGAAACCTGAAGGGTTTAGCAAGCAATTCGTGAGTACTTCGTCCGCACAACTAGAAACAAATGCATAGAAGGATTTCTGTTTACTAGGAATTCCACCTGAATATACTGACAATTACCAAATAAGGAAGAAGAATCTGAAATTACCAAAGGATCAATCACAGCCATGAATCATAACCATGCACCGTAACTTTTCTGGGAAGAAAATATAAAATAGTAAATTGTGAAATGAAAATTGGGAACATTTGTGAACAAGTTAAGAGAATGATCTCAAGTGGCTATCTAGTTGTGGGCCTCATACCCCATTGAAAGATGCATTAACATACTCTTTTTTTTTTTTTGCTTCACCTCCACTGACAACTCAGTGTTCAATTAAAAAGACTGTTTCACAAGAAAAACTGATATCTGCGGATGCTGAGGCATTCGCATGTTTTTGGTGGTTCTGAAACTTTACATACTCCACTGCAACAATAGAGACTTTCTCTTATATAGATGAATAATTATCAAATTGTGTTATGTATATGTTATTTTTTAAAGATTTTGAGACGGTTGTGCATGCACCTGAACAAAGAAAAGAGAAAAAAAAAAAAAAATAAATAATAGTGGGTATGAACAGAGGTTGATTTTTAGTTTGCCTGGTAGAACAGTGTGGTCATGTGGCCTTAGTTTTATATGCCGGGTGGTGTACTTATTGAGAACTGGACATGCTCTTGTTTTATTATTAACTCATAGGAGCAAAATTGAATCATCAAAAATCACATGTTCAAGAGATTAATTGAATGGTGAATGAATTTTTTTGTTCTATACTCAATGGTTGTGTTTTCTTTTTGTGCTCTCTTCTTGTAGGTCCTACAACAGTGAAAGTCCAGGTCACTGGGCTGACTCCTGGGCCCCATGGGTTCCACCTTGTAAGTGCTTGATTCACATTGTCTACTTCTTCTATTTTGTGTTGTTTTTAGTGCACTTAATCATTCTTCATAAATATTTCAGCATGAGTATGGTGACACCACAAATGGCTGCATATCAACAGGTATCTTTGCCAAGGTGCACATTTTTTTTTTTTTTTATCAATTTGTCCTCTTTTTTTACTTATTCTCAATTTCTTCTCAATCATGTGATTATGCACCAAATGCCTCAGGAAAAAAAAAAAATTTAGGCAATTCATAAACTAGTACTTGTGTCATTTCACTTATGTTAGGACTTTTGCCTGTAAAAATACTGAAAATTAAATTATTTATTCTTGTTCTACCAAAACCAAAAACGTAATACAATGACCCGCTTTTACTGGTACTAGAAAGTTGCATGGTAGTTCAATGACACCAATTTATACTTCACATATTTGGCTCTGTATACTTTTGTTGAAGTTTTAAAACTGGATTTATACAAGTATTATTGATATGATAAAGTGTATGTAGGGCCTCATTTCAACCCAAAAAAAATGAAACATGGTGCTCCGGAGGATGAAATTCGTCATGCTGGTGATCTGGGAAATATCATTGCTAATTCTGAAGGTATGAATAAATTTAAAGACAACTTATTTTGATCTGGAATGTTCTTTAATTTTGTCTTCCTTTCTGTAGGAGTTGCGGAAGCAACCATTGTTGACAATCAGGTATTGCTAATTAATTGGTCAATGTGGTGAGTTCTACCCTTTATTACTGTGATAATCATTTAATAATAGTTTATAATTTGATTAAGATTCCATTAATTGGCCCAAATTCGGTGATTGGAAGGGCATTTGTGGTTCATGAGCTAAAGGATGATCTGGGTAAAGGTAATACTTCAAATTAGTAAACAAATTAGTGAATTTTTCTCTGTTAAATATTAGGTCTGATCTTTGAGGGACCATATTCTTTGACAGGAGGTCATGAACTGAGCCTTACCACTGGAAATGCTGGAGGGAGATTGGCTTGTGGTAAGTTTATTTAATTTATGTTCAATATCTATTTGTAAATGGATTAGCTAGTTTCTATAGTTTATCCGGAGAGTAGTACTTACAATTATTTTTATCATAAGTGGATTACATATTAATTGATGCATCTTTGGTTTTACTGAGGCTGGATTGTACATGCCAATGTTAGGTTTGAGACATGAGAATCCAATTGAACACAATCAAATAAAGAGAAGCAAAAAAAAAAAAAAAAAATCAATATGTAACTTGTATGGATAAATCCAGGGTGGGTATATAAGTACTGGTCCTACTCAGTATTGCTGACATCAAATACTAAATTTATTTTGTTGACTGCTGTACTTGTACTGACTAGTACTAATTCACCAGCATGTAACCCAATACTCCGAACTACCTTAATTTTGTATCATTTTCTTTTTTTCAAATTGCAATTATACTATTATATATGCAATACACCTAGTATTTTCATGTTTGCCTTCCTATCTACATATTTTATGGTTATTTTAATATAAAAACTTTACTAAAGGAGCAGTTAAGTCATACAAATCATTTGTCCTAGAGTTTTCTTCTCGAGAAAATAATATTTTTTGTTGTTTTGGGTTAATTTTGAAATAAATGTCCATTATTTTGGTCAAACATGTAATGCATTTACTGCTAAAAGAATATAAATTACTTATTAATTCCTACTTGAACATAACTTTTGCATTACTCCAGGAGACAAATGATTTATTAACAGGAGTAAAGTTAAAATTCAAATTTATATTCCACCAAAAAACTCGTGCAAGACCCAAATGGCCAAACCTATTGGTTCTACATTGGTAAAATGCTATATTTCAGAGTATTCAGTGGATTTTACATTGACTTTGTACTTCGATTTTATTAATGGTGCAGGAGTAGTTGGATTGACTCTGCAAGAGTGATCGTTCAATTAATGTATTTTTTTGTTCTGTAATTTTGATATAAATTTCTCTTTGTATTATATCACTTGTTAAAGGAAAACAACTTTTGTTTTCTTTTGGACCTTAGAAATAAAACCTTGAAGACACAAATAAAACATCAAAAGCAAAAAAGGTAGCGCTTTGAATAAATTTTTATTATGGTTTAGACAAATCAGCTCTAACTTTGTTCGTCTCATTATTGTTATGAAAGACACTATCTAAATCCCTTGATCTCCGTCAGGAACTATATTTGTGCTTTTAAAAACAGTTATTTTTTCCATTGGAGAAATTGTTTAATAACTTTTTGTTTACTATTTTCTAACAATTCTTCTGCTGTACGGTAATTCATGACAAGACTAGTACCTGATTAATAAACACTGTAATAAGGGGTTAAAATGGTCTGGATTCTGATCTAATAATGCTAAACTTATATCCATCTCTGGATTCCATTTGGTGAACAAATACCGATATATGAATACTAAACGAATGCCTAAATTTAAAATTATATACACACCAATGGCAATATGGTATTATGGATATGGATACCTATTTAGATAACTTGAATATTGATACTATCAATAAATGTACAACATAAACTTTGAAATTCCAATATTGATGACTTGCATATATTAATAGCAAATAATATATGCAAGTATACAAAATATGAAATATGAGAAGTCTTTAAAAAAAAAAAAAAAATCTGAGGTTAATAGGAAATTCGGATATCCATAACCGACACTATTTTGGAAGCGAGGTCTTATTGTAGAATACTAATGCCTGTTATAACATCAGAACAACAAACAGCAATTCTAATTACATTAATTAATATCCTTAAACCATAACTGATGAGTAAAGAACATTTATTTATCCATTTATATAACCAAAGTTTAGGAGTTCTAACATTTCTAACTGCTTTGTTTAAACCAAAAGGAAGGCATTCAGCTATAGCACTTCGTCCTTCATATTATTTTTTTTTAAATTTGTTTTATTATATCTCCATCACCACCTAGCTAATACTCTAATATGACTATAAATTATTCAGATTTGTATATGCATCATTTTTTTGTATATTTAATAATTATCCCTATTTCATTTATAAATAATTATACAGTTGTTTGGCGGATTTCAGAAATAAATATTCATTTCTTTCTTAGTCCTAAATAATTTAAGTTCAATGTTAAGGATTTCAAGTTTTTCGAGATTTGAGCAGAATTTTCTTAAGAAAAAGTTGAAAATAGAGCTTTCATTTGATGTAAGGATTCGTGCATAACTATTTAACTATATTTTAAGATAAAAAACGAGAATCCAATCCCTCGCTTTTAAACATTCACTAATAATTAAGAATCTCATCCGAATTTAGAACAATTTGAGCAGAAGTTATCCAAACTTTTTCAGTTAGCTTCACTGAAAAAAAAAGGACATGGAAGGTTTTAATTAAATTATTAGTTGATGTATATTTTTCAGTGTTGTAAAAAATTTCTATTTAGACCGATTAATTGCCCGATTAGTTGTTGATGAAGACCAATCCGTCATGAATTTTTTTACTAATTGACCGATTATTTCCGATTATAGCTGATTATTCCCGATTATTCTCAATTAATCACTTGGCAGTACCCTATCCGTCCGACTGCATTGTATTATTCTTTTTTTTTAAACTTTTAACTGAAGTCAGAATGGTATTAGCAACGCTCAAATAATAAAATACACATATAATTTGGTCGTTCATAAATAAATAAATAAAAAGATACAACTTAGAATGCATCAAACATGTTGAGCTGCATATTCCAATAAAATATGAAATCTTGAGATATTCCTAAATTACCTTTATACTTTTAAACAAAATTCTCTTGTGATTGGGCAACTCAGTATCTAAGCATATCTTTGATGCTACTAAGTTTCAGATCATATATTATAATTTGCTAAGATGAAGACGGACAAACCCAAGTACATTTCCATGTGTACCAAATGCATATGATTATATGTAATGCAAAATTATATTTCTTTTACTTGGTTCTTGCTAGCACATATATACATGTCGGTGGAACACTGATTAATTATTGTTTTATAAAAAAAAATTAAATAAATAATCCTTTCATGAAACATTGATAGTTGCCCTCCATTCACTAATTAATTAATTACCAAACCTAATACAATTCCTGACATGTGGCTCCCAATTCTCCATCTTAGAAACATGAAGCCAGTTTTTAAATATTATTTGACAAGTCAAATTAAATGAATGACACCTTCTGTCTTTAATTATATTTATGTCACAGTACATGTTTGCTTCTCCTCTCAAATTCCAGCAGCAAGTTCTCTGTTTCTTTCCACTTCTCTTGGTGGAATGGCACGTTGTAAGATTATTCATTTCCATGTACTGTTCCTGGTATCTTCTTATATAGCAAACAGATTCCTAAAATAAAACTGGCACTAAATTTAAGATAATATTTTTAACAGAACAGTTTTGACTTAATGCTGCGTGCTGCATGAAGCCAAATTAAACTGCTCTGTTGAAATCTTTACATTTACCGTTCTCTCAAGCAAATTCAATATCTCTTGAGCAATTTAATTACCAGTGAGAATTTTTCTACATTAAATTGATGTCTGAATGATCTAACATAGTTGTAGTGTGAAATGATATCTTTTCACAGTATAGTTGATTAGTTATTATATGACATAAAATGTTGAAAAGTCAAAGTCCTGGTTTTGGTGACAACAATGGTTTTGTTTATTTATTATCAAAATTTGAACAAAAACAAGTGTGCGAATAAATCCTTTCTTTTATCTTGTCTTTTATTCAAAATATGCTAAAAAGTAGAGCTGTCGCTGATTGTCAAAAGAGAAAAAAGAATCACTCTAATTAAAAACAAAAAAAATGAAAAATAAAGAAATATCCAGACTCCTGTGTAATGATTTGGTACCAACTAACAAAGTTTAACATGAACTAATTAATTGTTCCGTATTAAAATTTGTAAGAGATTTTAAATTGCTCTCTCACTTGTACATTTTATTGAAATAAATTAATTCCTTTGCTTATATATGGTGTTATAGTGTCTTGTGTCAGTATCTATTGTAAGCACAAAAAGGTTGTTTGTGTATGTATATCACCAACGGTTCCAATTGATGCAAGTGGCCAATTAAATATATACAACCAAATATGAAAAGGATTTTACATCTGAGTTCTCCTTTTGGGGTCCTTTTCACCTAAATTCTGAACTTTTTGGGCAGTAACCTATTAAGCTAAGAGAATTTGACTCTTCAAATAATATGCTTAATCAATAAATAATAATATTTTTCTTCAAGTATTTTCTGCAGTCATTTGGATACCTGTCTTTTCATTTGTTCCACTTTTGTGCTTTGGAATCTTTTTGAAAATTACACTAAAGAGCACATAATTGTTTTCAAGTTTTATGCACTAGAGATCAAGGGTTTTCCTATTGGTGTAGATCGATTTAATCTAGGTTTTTTTGAAAGAAAGATGAAGGTTTAGCGTTTCAAATTTTAAATTACGCTCTTGCATGTTTTTTTCATTCTGTTGATACTTTGATATGCGCATATTAAACTTACATTTCTTTTTTAAAATAAACACCTTTTAAGTTTAATTTTAATTTTTATTTTACTTTTTCATTTAATAAAAAAATATTACACTGTACCTTGTTCATTACTAAAAAAATATTTTACGGTTGTTATTGTTTAAAGTGATTAGGACATAAAAATAAACAGTGCTAAGTACTAACCACTTTTAAGAATGTACAGAATTTTTCCATTATGTGAAATTTATTTTTTCTCTGTTGCATATATTGTTGTTAATCTTTTCACAAAATAGCTCCTAATTTAATCTTTCGGCAAAATCAGTTGTTGCAACAATTAGTACTTCAATTTGCAACAACAAAAAATGAATTAAGAAAAAATGATAGCACATTTGAAAAAATAAAATACCTACGTCTAATTAATTAATTAATTAATTAGTTTGTAGGTATCACCTGTAATAAAGTAGGTCATTGTTGCTTCAGAGGACCAGTTACAAGAACTGTCGGTTTGAGCAATATTTTGCAATTCAATTTAATAAGCAATTAATTAATGTCATAATGTGTGTAAATGTAATTTGCGTGCGATTTATGTTAAATAAAGGTGAACAGTCCACTTAATTAATTCCCTACAATGAGTGATTAGCACTTCACAATGTAGAAAGCTAGAGAACACATGATTTTGTAGAATTTTCGGTGCCAACAATAAATTTTAAGAGGACTTAGATGTAATTTTTTTTAACCATCCGAAAATAGTGATTTTTTATCTATCTAAAGAAAATAGTGAAAAAAATAAAATAATTGATCTCCAAATACATTTTCATATGAATCAGTTGTTTAAACTTTAAAATAGAGATATGAATCTATATTAGGGATAACATGCATATTATCATAGTCTCACATCTCTTTATTTTTGCCATTGTATCTATCTTTGATAGTTTCTGGTTAGGTTACTGATTACTGGTACAAAGACTAGATGAATTATTTTTACAAAAATTGCACAAGATATATGTTCAAAGGAAAAATAAAATATCTGAAAATTACAAAATTCGATTTCATAATACATTCTACGTGAAATGATTCTAGAGGTGGAAACCAAACTTATGTTACATGCATACATCCCTGCCACTAAAATGTACAGCTATACCATCCATGCAAAGCGTAACAGTAGGAAAAAGAAAAGATGAGAGATAGAGAGAATCAGAGAAGGAAAGGTATCCCACTAATTAATCCAAATTAAATAGAATAAACAAAACCATAGCTTAACCACAGTATCAATTCAAAGTTCAAACCCATAAATTACACAGTTTCTTTATTCTTGATTTAGTTTTGGTATTACTTGCAATTGGTTGTTTCTTCTCTTTTAACCCCATGTGAAAATCAGAAAATGTCAAACCCTTTTTTTTAAGCCCCGTGTTAATGGTCATGTCACGCAATTAAAGCTCAAACGTGAACCAAATGTACCTGATTTTCTCTGGCTCTGTGCTGTGTAGTGTTGTGTACAGTTGCTTCTTTTCCCCCATAGATTTTATTTTAATTGCTACTGGACAGAGTATTTTCAGGGGAAAAAACTAGAAATTTGAGACTGGGGACGCTGCAAAAAATAGTATATTTCTTTACATAAATTAAAAAATTAAATGATAAAATTGAAAATTTTGAATTTATTGGGGATTAATTAGTGCCTTTACTCTATTACTACTTCTGCACCTGAGTGTTTTGTGTTAGAATCAAAGTTCTAAATAGCATGCGATAGTGGCGCTATTAGCGCTATAGTGCGCTATAGCGATGGTTTTTTTTAACCATGCTGCTATGACACGATAAATGTTATTTAAACTTTTGATTAGAATTGTTAAAAAATTGGGATTAATATATTATTTAATATTTTGTTTCTCACTTATTTAGGTCCTGTACCAGAAACAAACATTCACTTAAATATTAGTTGTTATGTTTTTCATTATTTAAAAAAAGCTATATCTACATGTTATATATAAAGGAAAAGAAACTCATGTTTGCCAATGATCTTTACTATAGTTGGTAAATTTCGATTTCATCGATCATGTAGAAATTAATTATAGTCTGATAAATTATAATTAGGCTTTTAGCGTTATCCATCTCATCAAAGAGGAAAAAACAATTTACTTATTTAGCAAGAGTTCCTACCGAAAAAAGGGGAATTTCACGTACACCCCTCAAAAACTTCAATTTACGTATTCCCCCCTCTAAATGTCAAAATTATGTATTCCCCTTCTAAACTTTCAAAAGTCACAAATTTACCCATTTTTATTGTCGTTTATATTAAAACTCATTTTAAATTTTTAAAATAACCATTTTACCCTTATTAAGAGCATAAAAAAGATGTAGTATGTTTAAAAAAAATGTCAATCTTATAAGATACTCATTATACCATTTATCCTTTATAAAATATCTATTTTGCCTTCGAAAACTAATCAAATATTAGACCGATATTTATAAAGGGTAAATAGATATTTTATAAATTTAAATGATTTTTAATATAAAAGACAATAAAACTTGTAAATTTATGAGTTTGAATATTGAGACGAGGAAATACATAATTTCGAAGTTTAGAGAGGAAATAAGTATTTTTTATTTTTGAGCACCCCCCCCCCCCCCCCCCCCCAAAACAAAAAAAATAAAAAAAAAATAAAAAGAGTTAATAAATAAGTAAATAATAACGTATGTATCATTACTATAAGACTAAAATTGCAAAACCATTTCTCCTATTTTAAATTAAATAAACCTCAAAATTAGAGTTTCCATTCACCAGTATATATATTTCTCTTTATTTTTGGAAGTATATTTTTCATGCCAATTAACCTCTTATTCTACTGCTCACTCGTATGTCCAATTAATAAAGACTCAAGGCTAACTTTTTTCTTTTCTTTTTTTTTTTTTTTTTGAAAACAAGTTATCTTAACCTAGCTTAGCATGCTGCTACTTTCTGAGTCTGAATCCTCTGACACAACAAGAATGAGACACCTTTCGCGAGAATAAAAAAATAATTTTTTGCAACGGACTATTCTCATTCTTCAGTTTTTTCTTTTTGCGACGGTACTTTTTGCGAGAGAGTACCGTCATAAATTTGTTTTTTCTCTTGCAAAAAGTATCTACATTGTTGTAGTGTGAAGTAACTTAAATTTTGAGTTTAGATCCGGACCCATCTGATCATAATTTGGACCAATCAGATCCCAAGTGAAATGCACGGGGCTCCTCTATATTCGTGCCAAAACAAATCTGATGGTCCCGATCTAAACCCAAAATTTGAGTTACTTTAGGTGATGATATGAATTAGCACTTTCCAGCGCATAATTTGCTTCATCCCTTTGGAATACAGAAGAACTGAATTCAAAATCTAGCCGTGCACTTAACTGTTACCTACCTATGGATCTGACCAAGTCATTAATTAATATAAACATATACTTTCTTCCATAACTGTTAAACTAGGGTTAGGTTGAGTGACTCCACTTACTCCAAACTCAACTTGCCAAGCAAACTCTTTTACCAGTTACTCAAAGTACAAGCAATCCATGCCATTTGTTTTGCCAAGAAAAGTATCATACGTATTTTTCTGGCTTTCCAGTACACACCTACTTGTGTAAAATGTATACACAATTAAATGTCATAAACTCATAATCCTACTTGCCAAATTTTATTATATTACAAGGAAAAACATTAATGGATGGATCGATGGCTAATATTGAGACAACAAGATCTGATGGATAACAGATTCCTAACACTGATGGAAGAGATTTTGATGGCATTTATTGGTATCTAACTGCGACACTGATGTTTTAGGCAAAAGGAGAGAAGAAGATAAACATGTAGATAGCACTTTTGGTACGAGAAAAGATGCAGCTAGATACATCTAAAACGTGAGAGAGAGAGAGAGAGCGCATCCAGCAAGTGTACGTGGGCAGTGAAAACTCTACTGGGGATTCTTTTTATTCCATTTTGTTCTTTTTTTTTCCTTTTTTTGAATTGCCAATTCCAATTTGCATTAAATGTGAGAGGGAAGTTCTTGCAAACAAAACAAACTCATGATGAGGAAAAGAACCTGATCCTTTGGCTCCACCTTTTTTACTTGGTGGTGGAGCAAAAACCCAAAAAAAGCTCTTCTCACTTCACTATTCTCACTTTCTATCAGATTATACATAGCGAGTTACTGAATTTTAGGCCCCATGTACTTAAAAAATATTAAATGGGACCTATTACATAAAACGACCCAAAACAAGTGCAACAGAGGAATTGCTATTTCTCTCATGCACGCCATGACTTAACTATTTTTGTACTAGTATTCAACGCAACAAGAAGCATACACCAAGAAAAATAGCAAAATAATTAAAAATAGATCAGAACAATAATATTGGCCGATAGAAAAAGGAAGAGACAATACCTAAACCGGACACTATTTTGATCGCTTCTATTTACAACTAACACACAGCAGGAACAGTTCATGCATGCTTGGATACTCCAATTAAAGAATCAATTAATTTAACTTATATTGATGCTATAATTCACAACAAGCAAACCAAATTCTTTTTCTAAAAACTATAAAATGAACAAAAAAAATAATGTTAATTAGCATCAATTTCAGATCGATTTCTTCAGATCAATATAGGCAATTTGTTAATGCTGAGCTTCCCAGTAAAAGCTGAGTCGTCGGAGGGTTTCCCTCGAACGGGAAAACTGTCGGCGGCGGTTTTTGCACTACTGTCTCCTCTTGATCGGATGGAGGGAAATTAAGATCCAACTGCAAACCACTTTTTTCTTTTTTATTCTTTGATGAATCTCCACCACCATTCAGTGGCTTGTGCCTCCTCATGTGACCGCCAAGCGCTTGTCCCGTATTGAACTCGGCGTGACATATTTGGCACTCGTGTACCCGCACTTTACTGCTGATAGTAGGAGCCGGAGGCTTCACCACCAGCGAATTGACTTGAATTTCATTACAGTTAGTAATATCATTTAGCTTTAGAATTATACCGCTTGTTGCACCGGTGTCGGTGGGAGATTGCACCTTGGTTTCATGTGAACTGAGCTTTGGTTTTTTGTGGCTGGCACGGTGACCTCCAAGGGCTTGAAAAGAGTTGAACCGTTTATTGCAAGTCTTACATGGATAGTCGTTGCTGTTTGTCTGAGCCGTGGCTTCTATCAACCGATGGCTTGTCATTGAGTTATCGGTTGTTTCAGTTTTTTCAGCCTTTTCAATCTTTAGGGGTGGAGGCGGGGAGGTGGGGGTGTCGGATTGCACGGCAGCCTCCTGGTCTTTCAAATTACCAGCTCTGGAAAGGAGGAGGAGACTCTGTGCAAGGTCTATATCTTCCTCCTCTGTAGTGGTAATACCAGAGAAATCAACCGATGAAGAGGGTGACGAGGTGATGACCGGCGCTGGCGGCAGCGGCTGAGAAATTGAGTTGATGTAGCAGTGCCGCTGTGAACGCTTGCGCTTCGTCAACCTTTTAACATCATCAATCTTCTCAATTGGGGGACTCATGCCTGTGAAAGAGATAAATTAAAGACAAGGAGAAGTGTGAGGTGGAAGACCGAGAGAGAGAGAGAGAGAGAGAGAGAGAGAGAAGGAAGTGGGAGAGGTGTAAAATTATTAAACTGATAGTGAAGGAAAAGGAACAAAGGGGGAGCGTTTATATGAGGAGAGTCAAGCGACACACAGAGAGAACCAGCAACTTAATTTTAGGTTATTTTATTTTATTAATATTCTTCGGTCTCTATATTTCTCTCTTTCTACTCTATTTTTGTTAACTGTGCAATAGAAGCGCGGGGATCGGTTAATTTTCCTTAGTTATGCACTGTAAAGCGACTTAAATATAGCAAAATAGAAACTGTGGAGAAGATAGAGTTGGGTCTGTGATACTTGTCTATGGGTGTGTAGAGGGAGAGAGAGAGTAGTATAGTTAGATGTGTTGTATTTTTTTTCTATTGTTAGCGTGGTCTAACTTAGATTTGTTGAGGAGGCCATAGTCAGTTTGGTTTGATTGTACTATTTACTGGTTGTAGAGGTAGAACTGTACTGTAATTCTACATACTAATTAACAGATAATAAAGTTATCCTCCCAGCTCAATTAGAAGTTCTAGAACAGGTACATTATTTTAGGAAAATTAACAGAAATAAAAATAGAATATGCTCCTTACAGTGGTTTCTAGTACTGTTTAAATTAGCTAGAGAACAAGTCAAGTATTATGTTGTTGGTTTGTGAAAACTGAATTTTGAGATTTTTTTTTTAAGAAATACAAATTGAACTGTCTGAATAGGACATGATTGGAATTTGGGTTAATTATGCACCTATTGTTATTAAATAATTTTCAAGTTAAGAATAATTGGGACATTTGTTAATTTTGACTATATCAATACATGTTAATAAACCTCATCAACAATCTGTCGGTATATAAATATATATTTGTTTAATAATATCAATTAATTAATATAACAGAGTAACTTAATTTAGGTTGACAAAACGGAAATAGTGTGAATGAAATGCTAAAGTTGCCATACTGTACAAGTTACTTGAAATCAATTTAAGATTTATTACATACTTCAGGGATCAGTTTTGCATCTGGTTGGTTCATTTGATGCACAATAAATTAGTGAGTGGAGTGTGACACAAAGCTTCTCAGGTGCTCAAAAACCATGACTTGGGAATATGTAACGGTTGAAAGGTTGAGAGAGAAACAGAGTGTAATTAAGTGTAAATGTGAGGTGAGAAAGTAGAGAGGGATACAGAGATTCCTGTGAGAATAGAAGCAAGCCCAATTTAATTTCAGCTACAAATCTGATTGTGTACCAACAAATGGACTCCACATTTTTTTTTAAATGAAAAAAAAAAGGCAATGAATGGAACGCCATCTATTCATTTAATCTGCTGCCACAATTTAATGATTTGCAATTTTTGCATGGGACTCCCATAATTTTATTTGTCTTGCAAATTTCTTTCTTTAAACTTCCTTTCTACATTAGTAATATTATTTGCCTCTTAAATTTACCATAATTAATTTAGGATAATTAATTTTATCAATGCGAAGATTATCTTGTTTTTCTGGCAAAACGTGTGACAAAATCCTACTAATTTAAACCTCCAATAAAAGTAAAGTAAAATATATTTAACCCAGTTTTTGCTATTAAAAAACACACCATTAATATATACAATAAGCCATAAGTCATTTTTTTCACACTTGAAGCCATATTTTGGCAACTATTGCTGGTAAAGAGTGAAGTACAAGTATATACAACCTAACCAATAGATTTTTATCTTCTTTATTTAACTTTACAATAATGTTTTGCCTTTTCTATTTACAACAAAATATTTATTTTAAGAATTCACAGTGATTTCATAGAATCATAGTTCCAGTTTCAATCAGTATGGATATAGCGAACTTCTTTGTGTTTTCTGAAAAATTCCATATGTATACATTTTGATTTGTATGTCTTTGATTTTATTTGTAACATTTTTAGTGCGACACAAAGCTTCTTTCACAATACACTAATGCAAATACAAAAGTTAATAAAATGAAATTTATGGGTATTCAATTATTTCTAATGGTTTCATTAGCACAAAGGCGAAGCTATTAAGATGATTTATGAATATTAAATTCTTTACATATTCTAGGGTTCAGTTCCTTTACAGATTATTGTTATTTTTTTTGGTTCTACAAAATATATAAATTAATAAAAGATCAGTGCTTCGAAAAATATAAAACGGATAATTAGCTACAACATCAAACAATCAAAATCTGAAGTGTAGGAACTAGGTCGAAAGCATGATCTAGCTAAACTCTAGATTATCATGTAATATTGAAGCTAAATCAAAACATCATCATAACCCAATGTGAATTATGTTTGTCTACTCTATTGTACAAACCTTATTACAGGATCCGCTACACTAATTGTGCAACAAAAGAACAAACTTATCATAAGAGATGTAAGTCATTACCGACTTACTTCTAAAACCAACTAACACTAAAATTAGTGAGATCTTGAAGTGTTTGGTGGTAAGCAACAGAACTTCAGACTTTAGTTAACATCCAATGATTTTTGTTAAGGTACAGACTGCAGACTGTTAGATAAGAAGAAAAATGTCATTGAAACATTTCATCGAATAGTTGATGTGCACCAAATACAACATAGATCCATGGAATCTAACGAGGAAACCTCAAGATCATGTTATGTCATCTCTATACAACATGTGCAAAGGCTACACCAAAACTATCCACCTATGGAGGCTCAACAAATGGCTCATGAGTCATGACACAAACCATATTTGCATCCCGCAAAAGAGGAATGAGAAGGAATATATCAAGCCCCACCACATGTTTACAAACTGTGGGTTCACGTTGTGATTCCTTCATATTGGGGGACTACAGACAAACTATATATGCTCAATTCGCCAAGCTTTCTCACACAGTCCGAATACTACAAATACAAACAATTATGTGTTTTGTCATTTGGAGGGAAAGATACGCAAGAGTTTTCTCAGATGAAGTCAAGCTGGCCAGGCAGCTAGCAGATCCCTCTCCCTCCCTCTCCCCCTGCGTTGGTGTGTGAACAGAACAAGGACTAAGGCTTTCTTTCTCTTCTTCAGTGCTCTACTGGAGAAAATTTTCTCCGTTCTTCCAATCACATAAAGCTTATTTTGGGCCGGGCCTTTTTGGGCCAAGTAAAGTTGGGAAAAATCCAACACAGAGTTCTTCAAGGATTTGACCAAATTCTTTACTTCTAAATGACTGTGCTATTTAAATAGTACTCAAATTTTGAAATAGTGTAATTAATTCTCTTTTGATATATATTATGTTGTAACTAATGTTTTCGGCTTGCCTTATAGATTGAGACAGCATGAATATCTCTACTAATTATAATAATTTAGAAATAGTTTTAGAAAATTTTCTTATACATTTAGATCGCAAATTAATATTATTCTAGAAAAGAGCTATGTCTAGTCTCTTTCTTAAATGTACACCAGTTTTCACAATGCTAGCTAGCAAAAAAATATCAGTGTTCGATCTTTCACCTATGACAGATAATATATTTATGTATCCTTTCTAGTATCTGCGCAAAGAATTTTTGTGACGAGGAGAGAAGCAGAGGTTTCATTGAGAAGAGACAGGTCAACGTGAGAGAGAGATTAATTGGGGTCAGATATATTCTTGGCGTAAGGAACTATTGCATTTGTTGTGTGAGGCACGAAACAGCGAGGCAACCATATATTTTTCTCCCGTGATAATAACACTCTACAATCATTGTAGATCATTTGTAGTGGTTATTATTTTTTAGAGATTAATGGATGTATTTGATTCCTTGTGTCCGACGTGGAGATGAACAGCATGTGGTATCCTTGATAAGAACCCTCAATCAATTAAGGTATGTTAAAAACATATTACAATGGGACCACCTACAAAAATAATAAATAGTCGTTATTCCTAGGTGTAGCGAAGTAGGGTTTATAATCTGAGTTTTACACGTGTCACTGTGTCAGGCATATCGTATTAAAATAATGCATTGTGTCGACTTATAATGCAGTAGTAGATGTGTCATGTCAAGATACGCCGTTCTCTTATAGGTGTTGCTCAACACGTAAGTATGGCACCACATGTCGGCGTCGTTCAGTCTTACCATTTTTTATTTTCTTTTCATATGTGCACTGTAAAATATATATATATATATATATATATATATATAGAGAGAGAGAGATAGGCTAATGTGCATTTGAATGTATATGGTCTGAAGTGTTACGGTCCAAATTTGAAATTTTAAAATCCAAACGGTCGATCCGAACCGTTCATCTTGTTCTCCATATTAATATGTGCTTGGAGACCAAATTTTACATTTTTCTGAATTTTTTTTACTATTTATTAAGTATTTTATAAAATCGTTGATCCAACGGTGGCTGCACAAAACAGTAAAACCGTTGGATCAGTGATTTTTAAAGTGACTTAATAAATAGTAAAAAAATTCAGAAAAATATAAAATTTGGCCTCCAAGCACATATTAATATGGAGAACAAGATGAACAGTTCAGATCGACTGTTTAGATTTTGAAATTTCAAATTTGGGCCGTAAGCACTTCATACCATATACATTCGAATGCACATTAGCCCCTCTCTCTCTCTCTCTCTCTCTCTCTCTCTCTCTATATATATACTAGTATCGTGCCCGTGCGTTGCAACGGAGACATAATATAAGATTGTACAAAGACATAATAAATAACATAAACTTTATTCTCAATTTAACAGTCTATAGAACCAGGGTGTGTAGTAAAAAAAATTATATTTTTTTAATACAATTGTTAGCAAATACTAAACAATAACAACTGAAAAAAAACTGATTAAATATAACATGAAAAGAATTTTGTTAGTATCATTGTCAGTGTAATCCTCTTTGATGTAGTCAAATATTTCTAAAAATTAACAAACAAAATATGAAAAGTAGAGTTCTCTAATTCAGAACATGTGACAATTACATTTATACAAATTGGTCAAAAGGTTGTTTTTTTTACACTAAATAAAAATCAAATTAAATTAAAAAAAATATTCCCATGCAATCCAGCTAGGTTTGTACAGCATCACACCCCCATCTCTCTCTCTCTCTCTCTCTTCCATTCAATCCCAATAAATTAAATATTACAAATATGCATCAGTAAACCAGGGGCCATGCACAGATCTTATTACACAACATAAACTACTTAAGTATCTATTTTAAGTTTAAAGACAAGTTTAAACTCTAATCAATTCTGAATCTTACTTCCCAATAATAATTTGCCAACTGGACTCTGAAACAACATGCACATTCACCATGGAACCTTGGTAATCGAAAACTTTTTAAAAACATATTATATTTTTTGTTTACTTTGGTGAGAAACCTGATTTTCATATTTGTACTTCAATCCTTGAAGAAAAATAATATATATTTTAATCTGATATGTCACGGCAATGCTAAGGCAAGATGGACCAGAGTAACAAAGACTAATAGTGCATGTAGCATGGCTGTTATATCCATAGGGATATTGTAAATGCACAATCAACTATAATATTCTCCGATTGCAAACTATTAGTGGAGGCAATTGAGAATAAAAATGTGGAGGACATACCCTCATGGAAAACAATTGAAACTGTACTGGAATGTGTGACTGCATGGCAAGGGATTCAATAAATGACCACTATCAGATTTGTCTTTTTTTTTGAAAACTTGGTAGTAACTACTAAGGTTCGTGAGGGGGAATCGAACTCTCGACCTTTGAGTATAACAACTTTAGGACATTTTCCTAGCCAATTGTGCTACCTCCCCTTTCTCACCACTATCAGATTTGTCAGAACAACAGTTCTAGTACTGCCCCCACTGTCTAGCAAATGGTTTCAGATGCGCTGCAGTATACACTTAGTGGCAGCATTAGGAATTAAAACTCAGCTCCTGAAGCATTTCTTTTTATTTATTTAGCTGTTTTATGTTTGTTTTTCATATTATTTCAAGGTTTAGAGGAACTATTAATGTTTTCTGGTACAACCCCTAATTCTTTCCGCATGAAAGTCTAGGAAGGGCATTACAACACCGTCAATTCTTGTTGGCACAAAATCAGGTTCAATTTGAGGGAACAGGGACGATTTGGAACTTACTGGTCATTGGAAACCAGCTTGTCAGAAAAGGAGGTAATTGGAAACCAGCTTGTCAAAAGAGGAGGGTACTATTTACAAACAGCCCTTCAATGTCGATGCTTTCTCTAAGGTTGAAGCGGTACAATTAGTTATGTACTGACAATTCCAGATATTTACCTTAAATAAAAAATTTGCACCGGAGATTTGCAATTTGATTAACTCTTACCTCATTTTCATCTACTTCAACTTTTTGCCCAAGCAACCAATCAAAATGGCTTTTACAAATGACCATGGAAGCCATATTTTATGTTTGCACTTTACAAGTTTAAAAAGCAAAATATATGGATAATGAAAATAACTGGATCAATGTTGCAATAACAGGTTAGAAGTATATTTTATGAAAATATAACTGGATCAATATAATAGGTTAAAAGTATATTTTATGAAAATATAACTGGATCAATGATCCATATTTTATGTCAAAAGATGCCTACCAGCAGGTCTTACTGGTATATCAGTACTGATCCTAAGATGAATGCAGTTGACCATGAACCCAAGCACTGATGATAGAATTTGGAGTAAGGTCTATTGCCTTTTCATATAATTTATAGCAATACAAACCTTTTGACCATTTAATATCTTCTCTATCTTCTCTTCAAATGTGCAGCCTACACAAAATGAAAATGAAAATGAATAAATATTTGAACATATAAAATTCATCTTACCCTACCATCCTTTATTATACAAAAGAGAAATCAAATTTAAATAAGAATGCACCCTTTCTCTCCCTCTCTCTCTCTAACAATGTCGACATTTCCCTTCAAACCAGAAAAAATTTGATATCTAAAATTATAGTTCAGAGTTGTACTGAATCCACCCATTTCTCAATGAATTTCACTTTTAAGAGCTCATAACTATGGTGAATTTTTTTTTTTAAAAAAAAATCAAGTAGTAAAAACACACAGCAAGGTCACTTCCGTCGATAGGCAGAGGAAACATCTTGTTCACCTCGACTCCCTCCTTCATTGCCTTTTCAATATGAATTGAATTTGTTGGACAAGAACATAGAACATGCACAAAGCAAATTTGAAATTAAAAAAAAAAAAAGAATTTGCTTTAGAAATTAGAATTAAAATAAGAGATTTCAATCATCAATTCTTTAGTCCAACTAAAGGAGACAATTAACCTGCAAAGCCTTGATATTTTCATCTTTTGAAGCTGGCTGCATTGTTACAGCCAACATCCTATCAATCCTTGCAAAGAAGTCCTAAAAATAAGTGGTTAGAACTCAGAACCTAATTTACTGAACCTTGTGCCCCTACTTACGGCCGACATCCTATCACCTCGTAAAAACACTCTTGTGCCCCTTTACTGAACCTCAATAAGTGGTCAGAAGCATCAGAGAGGTAAGAACAAGGGTCCCAATAAGAATGATTCAAGCATAGTAATATCATGAATTAACTGTAGAGGGATGACTTCACTGAACTGTAAAACCTAATCTATTTTATATGGATATTAGAAAAGAACAAATGCTGACCAAAATAAACATTGGAAAATTCACACTTTCTCTACCGATGGATTTCAGCCTTTAGAAACAAAACCCAAGAAAAAATAGACACCAAATGCCAGTTACCTTCAGGTAAGTAGGTTTGCCAAGCGAGATGCTCTGCAAAGTTTCTCTTCGAACACGTGATGCTATAACCTAAGAGAGGTTAAGTCAGTAAATTAATGAGCTTCACATTGTAAAGTATAATATCAGATGAAATCATGTTATACCTTTGTCTGCTGAAATGCCTTCTCTAACTGTCTGATCTGAATCCTTTGCTCTGAAATTATACTCTGAATCGATCTGATGAAGTACAAAGAAATATATAAAATTGTTGGTATCAAGCTAATCAGCACCTTGTTTTGTCACTACTAAAATCAAAGATTTTGGAATGAATGGTCCCAACTCCCAACTAATACTGATACTCACCTAAAAATAAGAAACACTTATCAATTTGAATGTCTAGAAACAATTGTCTTGATAAAAATGAGAGAAAAGTACATACATGAGCCATCCATTGGTAAGGGTCATGTACGATCTGCAAATAATTAAATAACACACCACTTGTTTGATAAAATGCCAAACTGTAATAGAAAGAGAAGCAAAGAAGTTCCCTTCCACATTCAGTGGTCTCCTCTCCCGAGCGATCGGTCAATTTACTGTAGCAGATGTGTACAGATCCAAACCTGCCGCGACCGAGCTCTTCACCTAGTTGAAGAATAGAATTTTGTCAGAAGGTTTAGGAGAACCATTTAAAATCATATCATACTAATTCAATCTGTAATTGACACTGCCCTATAAGAACATTGTGAAAGCATTATAATCCTAACCAGGAATAACCTAATCCAAGTATGACAACAGCGAATTTGGTACCAAATGGTCAGGGCTAGTACAGCTATTCTGTTAAGCGCAAAACCTTAACAACAAGCACTATGGTAAATTTTTTCCTTCAATTGGTCGCAGTTTCTTTCTCTGAATTTCATTTTTGTTCCACGATTTATTCCATTAATTTGTTCCAATCGACTAAATCTACATACCTATCGAGTAATACTGATCCAGATTCTTTTTTCTCCCGAACTGAGCAGCGGCCTCAACGCACCCGCTCTTCCGTTTGAGCCCACGGCAGGCTCCGTCCGGCGACCCGCGTTGCGCCGCTGGTGCCTGTTTCTTGCTCTTCTTAATCCGACGATCAGTATCGCCGCGAGTTCATACTCTCCATTGAGAGCCTGCTCCAATGCATCGTCATCTTTCAAACCATTTATAAGCAGATCACTTGCCTAGGGTTTGCTTGAGGAACAAAGGCGGGACGGCCTCTAAGTCTGACCCGTCAGGGAGGGAGGCGATCAGAGAGAGAGAGCGAGGCTCGAAAGAGAGAGCGGAGGTTTCATCTTTTTTTGGAAATGGCGAAGGTTTCATCTTTTTTTGGAAGAAGGGAGCGGGGAAGTGATTGGGGAGGGAGATCGAAAAAAGAAATTGCTGGGAAAAGAGGCGCAGCTCCAGCGAAAAAAATTACAATCGTTGGATTTAATCTGCACGATTTTTGATTCAGATCTAACGGTTCATAATAAAAATATTTGTGACAAGATGTGTGACTATACATGTGGCGGGTCTTATTTGAACTAAATTTAGACTTCTACACATATAAAGGATGTATTTAATCAAAGGAAGGCAGATTATTTGTTTAGATGGCTCAGATTCAATCCGAATTTAGGTCAATCAATCCCAGCCGTTGCAGTTTCAGGACACCTAATTTAATTTAAGATGCATAATATAGAGGAGATATGAGTAAAGATGTTGTCCCCCTTGAGTCTATCTCCTAAATGTCTCCCTAACTAACTAATGCATAAAGTACGATGGGGACCACTAATTACATAGGGGGACTACTAACTACTTAGGAGACCACTTATATTTGAAAAAAATTACAACTGGCGCACACATGTATAGATATTTATACGCACAAGTATTACCATATAATATATTAAGTATTCATACCTAATGCATTAAGTATTAAAAATAAAAAACTGGACATTAACTTTCTTTTACACTCTCATCTTTTATACATTTTTAGAAGTGGGTTTTTCTTGTCCGTTTAATCTCATCAATATTTCTAACGATCTGTGATGAATTTTGCGAATCTAAAATCACAAACATCTTTTACGTAATTTTCTCTTTCAAATGAGACCCATGATGAAGTACTTTCGGGTTCTTCGTCATTCAAGTATTCATACCTCAGTGTGCAAATATTCATATCTTGTCAAGTATTCTTCTTTAAAATGCCAAGTATTCATACTTAATAAGTAAAGTATAAATAATTATATTGTAAAGTGTAAATGTATTGATAGGTACTGTGAGCGTCTAGGTGTTTATTACTAGCATATATAAATTTGTTGATAAATATTAGAGATGGTTGAGGTTTATTAAAGTTTTTTTTTAACATTAATATTTGAACATAAATTCATAAGTATGTATACAATTGTTAATATGATTGCTATTATCTATAAATTAACAATACACATCTTCACGCTTAAGTAGGAATACTAAGTGTTTAAGATATCAATAAATCAAATAAAGTATGTATGAAAAAAATAATAACATAAATGACTAGATACGAATACTTCATGTATTATATATTGGTAAAACATATGCATCACAGTAACACCAAAATTTATACAAGTAGATATGAATATTTCATGTCTTAAAAATTAGTAAAAACATATGCATTACAGTAGCAACAAAATTTGACCAACTAGATATGAATATTTGTTGTCTTAACTATTGTTATTTATCGTTTCATATATTAATAACTTGAATATCATCAATTTTAAAAAATGTTAAATTAAGATACATTACAATGTAACAATTTATACTTAAATTATTAGTATCAATATTTTTCTAGGTACCTATCAATATGTTCAAGTACCAAACAAATTAATTAATTTAAGTTACATTACAATATAACAATTCAACTTCAATGTGTAAGTATGAACACTTAATGTGTTATATATTTTTTTGGAAATATAAATGTCATATGTAAACAATTCATATTACAAAAACTACCGTACTGGTAATTGTGCAGTGGTTGTCCAACCAGGTAGTTAATTCATGAAGCACATTTAGGAATTTTTCACAAATATTTTACAATATAAAAATTCACATTTTAATGTGTAAGTATGAATACTTAATATTTTAAAATGAATGTTTACAATAATTACAACGCCGACACTTGAGATGGTTATTATGCATCAGCTTGTCTTTGGTTTTCTGCATGCGGTCCCTATCGTAGTCGCTTTCAAGCGACGTTTGTGGCCCCCCAAAGTCAGTAGTGATCCTCCAAGTAGTTAATTCCAAAGACACATCTGTCGGTTTCTCAGAAATAATTTGCAACAAAAATATTCACACTTTACTGAGTAAGTATGAATACTCGGCATTTTAAAGAAGAATACTTAACATGGTATGAATATTTTCACACTGAGGTATGAATACTTGAATGGCGAAGAACCCGAAAGTACATCATCATGGATCTCATTTGAAAGAAAAATTATGTAGAAGATGTTTGTGGTTTTAAATTCGCAAAATTTCTTACAAATCGTAAGAAATATTGATGATATTAAACGAAAAAAAAAATCTGCTTCTAAAAACATGTAAAAGATGGGTGTACAAAAGAAAGTTGATATCCATTTTTTATTTTTAATACTTAATGTCTTAGATATGAATACTTAATATATTATATGGTAATACTTGCACATATAAGTATACATACATGAACATGCCAGTTGTAAATTTTTTCAAATATAGGTGGTCCCCTGAGTAGTTAGTAGTCTCCTATATAGTTAGTGGTCCCTATCGTACTTTATATATCAGTTAGTTAGGGGGACATTTAGGGGACTGAAGTAGGGGGACTATTAGTTGATCCCTATATATATATATATAGGTTGGCTAAGATCAAAGTGGTAATTCCTGAGCTTTAGTGTTACCAATTAGTTTTTCAATTTTCAAAGTTCAAAACATCAATCCAAACCGTTCAAGTTATTCTCCATATTAAATTGTGCTTGGAGACCAAATTTTATATTTTTCTGAATTTTTTTATTATTTATTAAGCTACTTTGAAAATCACTGATTCAATGGTGGCTTAACAAAACAGTAAAATCAGAAGCCACCGTTGGATTAGTTGTTTTCAAAGTGGCTTAATAAATAGTAAAAAAATTCAGAAAAATATAAAATTTGGTCTCCAAGCACAATTTAATATGGAGAACAACTTAAACGATTCGGATCGATATTTTGAACTTTAAAAATTGAAAAACGAATTGGTAGCACTAAAGCTCAGAAACTACCACTTTGATCTTAGCCAACCTCTATATATATATATATAAACATATGGACAAATTTATCAGTTAAATTAATTAGGATTTTGTCTATATAATATGAAATTGGTACTTTTTCATTTGGTGTTAATATCATAGAGGAATTAAAGTGGTTACGCATATAATTAAGATTTGCTTCTGAATGATTCAAAAAAAATAATGATAAATTATTATTACTGAAAAAATATGTAACAAAATATTTCTTGTTCAAACTTATTTTCCTTCTCGATCGTTTACAAGAGCACCAACACGATAGTCTGATACAAAAGACGGGTTATAATTAAACTTGAAAAATTATCAAACCTAGCTCGTTGACTGTTTGGAATCATTTTATTGAATGGCAAAGCGATTAAACGGTCAACCAATCCGATCTATTTTGAAGAAAAACATAGGTGAAATATAATTATCATAGCACTTAAAGCACAAAAAGAAGCGTTAATATGAATTGGTTAAGATAGTAATTGCTAGTTATGAGAATATTCCAAGTTAGATTCCCAGCCACCCTTTTATATGAATTCAAATCTTTTTATTTTCTTTTCTCGAGCACTCTCTTCTTCTTCAGATGATTTTATATAGGTGAATCAGATGAGTAGAACTAGGGTGTTTTTAAGTTCACCAAGTCTCTTGGTGAATTAAAGTCTAAAATATGTCAAATCGATTTCTAATTGGTTTCTAATCGGCTTCAAATGACGAATTTGAACTGTTGAAATATGTCTACCTTACAAATGATGTGTCTACATGTGAAAATTTTAAACATCCGAATTAATTTAGTTTAAAGTCAAGCGGTCAAAATTAGAAGGTTAATAAATTAATTTTAATGTATTCGTTTTTTGAAAGTATTTTGACCACTTAACTTTATACAAAATTAATTTTAAAATTAAGTTTTTTTTACATGTAGACGCATCACTCGCAAAGTAAACGGGTTTCAACAGTTTAGATTTATCATTTAAAGCCGATTCAATAAAATTTAGACTTGAGTTCACCAAGAGACTTGGTGAACTTAAGAACACCCTAGTTCTACTCGAATCAAATAGTTATATAGATCAATTAAGTGTTTATATAGAAGACTTAAACTGCTGCTCTTCAATGATTTTAGTGGATCTCACTTTTTAGCATAGTGGATCCCATTTTTTAGTGTTTTTGAAAAGAGATACACAAAAAGAAAAAGGGGAGGATCCTCCTATTTTCAAAAATAGAAGCAGATTTGGATCCCTTTTATCTATACTGTACTCTTTTTTCTTTTCTTTTTGAGAAAACCTATACTGTACTTAAAATGAGGTGTGACGTAGTAAAAGGACCCTTCAAGAGAAGAAGTGTTCTTGTTCTTTAATGCTGACTTGGTTAATGGGGCACCGCTGTGGCTTTTGTTGGTTGACAATTTTGTTCCTTGGATATAAAGCAGGAGCATATCAGCAACCAGCTGGACTTCACAAGATAACATTTCATTAGCTACGTCTATCTGATGAAATCGGAGGTGGTATGATTGAGATCAAATTCGGTCTATAATATATCTTGCCAGAGCAATTTGATTTGTTTTAAAATTTGTACAATCTTAATCTGCATAAATCTTAAATCAAATTCAACGGTTGCGACCGGATATCGGATAGAGTTTGATCTTGAAACTATAATTTGAATCGGAATTGGCTTAAATTCTACATTTCTGCTAGCAAAAATGTCCTGGCACAAGATAGATATCTTCAAAACTACCAGTTCACCGTGTGATTCTCTATTTTTTTTTTTTTAATGCTTGACTGCTGCAGCCAAGTTGTGTGATTCTCTATTTTTATAACAGTAATTGCACAAGTTGAATTTCAAATATGATTTTCAAGGCTTCAAATGTTATTTCTTTCATGAAAATATTTATAAAATTATTATATTCTTATTGTCAATCAACTTAATATGATAATGCAAATTTAATCTAATTGCACTAGTTGAATTTCCAAAATAATTTCCAAGGCTTCAAATATTTATTTCTGTATAGAAACATTTAAAAAATTGGACTAAAATAATACAAAAACATTCAAATGGCAAATTATATCTGAAAAGTTACTACATAGCAATACAACAAAATATTATTAAAAATATATATATACCACGGAAGTTGATTATTAGGAAAAATGGCACCGGTGCCTACTGATATCTCAAATTTCAGTTAACAGTTGAAGCCTAATATATAATTTTCTGAGGTGGATTACAGATCAGTATAATTTATGGAATTGATGGTGCCACGGAGAATAAAAGGATGTGACAATGAATTAGAGTGAATAGCCACTGAAGCATTTCACATTATTAATATTTCTTATCTTTATTTTTTTTTCTATTATCGAGAAACAACATTAAATTGTTTAATTACTATATGTTCCCAAAATGTACCATTTTACGTTACGTCAAATTATAAACAAATTACTATAACCCACTGAATCACATTCCACATAAAAAGAAGAAGAAGAAGAATAAGTCAAATTGCACATCAAAATTATTTTAAATTATCAATAAGTGCGAAATTTTAACTGAAGATATTGATAATGCTTTGTTGGTTTTGCGCAGCGCACGAGCATATGTTTTTTTAAAACAAAATAATATTTATATGACTAATTACTGAGGAATGCTCTTAAGTCAATTCTAATTAAGCAAATCAACTACTATAAATGAAGTTTACAACTAAATTCATACTTATAAATATATCAAAATTCTAAATTCATACAAATATATTCACATAATAAATTCATTCATACCAAATCAAACAAATTCATACAAATTAACTTAATTGCTTATATTAATTCACACATATTCCATATAAAATTACCAATTAACTTAAACACAGTCCAAAGTGCAATTGCCATAACACTAACTATAACATTCATAGACCATAATATCCCAAATCTGAAGTGAACAGATCCAATTAAACTATTAAACTATGCATATTAAATAGTTCGTTAACGACCGAGCTGGCTCGTGCCTAACCAGGCCAAACTCAAACTCATTAATTTTAGCTCGAGTATGTAGTGAGCGAGCTAATTTTAACTCTATCCACTAACAAACGAGCTGTTACCAATCGAGTCACAGACGAATATCAAGCGGGCCACAAGCCACGAGCTTTTTTGCCAGTCCTAGATACTACTAGAAGTATTGATTTCTTAATGTAATTTGGATAAAGTTTACAATTATTGACAGCTTAATTTTAGGCCCAGTATTTTTACATGTTTCTGTACTGGGCCTTATTCAAGCTTTTCAGCGTTAGAATGTACCAAACATAAACCCCATAAAAATATAATATTTTCATTTTGAAGAAAGTCAGTTGTTGAATTTGTGCATAATCATCTGTTTAATTTTTGAAAGATATAAATGAGAAAAGTTCCACACCTTCCGAGTATTTATAAAAAACTTCATATTCGGATTTCAAACATGCAACCCCTCACACATAACATTTAGTTTAACCACTAGATCCAAAGGTGTTTTTTCTTAAAAATAAATTCATTAATCATATCCATATATTGAATGGTGATAAAAAAATCATCCAAATGATACTTTATCAGTCCAAGGTTACTGGTAAATTTCTCATTAAAATGAATGTGACTAGAAAAAAATGGTGCTATTACCAAATCGAACTAAGAAAGTACTATAGCCTACACACAAAACAGTTCCAATTTTTTTGTCATGCCTAATTGCATGTTAGCATGGCTGTCTATTATTCCCATTTAATTTTATTTTTCGCAATGAGAAAAACCTCCGTGTTCACCTCCTTTCTCATATACCCATCAAATTCAACCGATATTCCATTATTCAAAATCTTTGTTTCAATATACCACTCTGTTTTCTCACCCCACAATTTGTTGTAATCATCCAAAAAATGGACTATGTATCTATCCTTCAACAGATCGAAAACCGAAGTATCGGCTTCATCAGTGACTATGTAAATATTTCTCCCATTAGCAATTTTTCTTCCAAGAGTTTTAAGCAAATCATCCGTATAGGGTTTTAAAATTTGCACTGCAACAAAATCCCAATCAAGCTTTGAGGCAATAGCCAATGCTATATCCTTTAATCTAGGAGACCTTTTCAAGAGATGCCATGGCCGGCGAATAATAGACTTGTTATCCCTTTGACAAACCCGGTACCAGTAATTATCAGGCTCAACATTGCCGAATTTTCGCAATATTAAAGAATCCTTCACTCGATTGAGTTTCGATGGGGTAATATGATAATCTTCGACCAAGCGTACATTTAGTTTATTTTTCTTTTGCCATAGTTCCCAATTGGTCCAGAATTGGCGCTGATCAATCACCGAAGCAGAGGATCTCAAGTGCTCGAAATCAAAGTAAAACCGAAAATCCTTCCCTTCTTCATTTTGCTTCCAAGAGGAATACATTGACGGGAGACAAATGCTAAGATCCATTACTAGAGTTCTATTCAGGAATCTGGCCTCACCGAGAGAACAAAAAATGCTCCACAAGTAGTGCCTCATGCTCTTGCATCGATCACCACCGCCTAAATACACCAAATACTTGCCAGATATAAACTTTCTTTCTGATTCATATTCACTCAGAAATGAATCTAGCTTGTTATTTTCACTGATGAATTTCACATTGCCCTTCTTTTTCCGAGCATTCAGGCCTGTGTGGTAATCGCCCATCTTAGTAACCGAATACACACAACTTCCTGACCGGGATACCTCAAACCGTCGATAATCCTTAAAAATCCCTGGCCTTTTTGCCACTTTCGGTCGGTACCGCCATGCCATGTCACAACTATTCCCAGTGTCATCTCCCATCACTGGCTTGCCGAAGCGGTGGAAACGCACATCAGGGAAGGCCTCAATAGTAGCTTTCATCAGGATATGGTACACCTCGGGATCAGCGCAATTGATTGGTGAATCTAATTCACAGTCCTGATCTGAAGGCAGGGAAATATTGGCTGACGGGTCTAATGATGTATTGGAGTAGTCTTGTAAAGAGGCTTCTTGCATGACCAAGTCAGTGCCAGGCTGGAGAACGGATTTGGAGCTGGAAGGGGAAGAGGAAGCCAGAAAGGAAGTGATGTGGGTGAAGGAGTAGTGAAAGCGGCTTTCAGGCCGGTATGTTGTGGTGATGAGAGTGAATAGCACAACAAAGGTAAAGATGGAGAAGAAGAGGTTGCAAATGAGTTTCAATTTTTCGCTTTGCCGGGAAGCCGACAAACGGTTGGGATACATTGTTGGTTATAGATTGCTCTCCTTTATCTTTTCTTCTCTATTTTGCTTTCCTTTGTTGCAGGAGGTAGGTGGGGTGGGGGGTGGATGTGTGTGCGCATGCAGGGTGGGCAAGGAAGAAACACAAAACTAATGAATGCAGGACCAATAAAGGAGATTTCGGTTTTTTTCCCTCTTTTGAAGAGAATCCCGTATGCAATAAGGGAGATGTTTAGCTGTGCGATATTGATAAAGAAAGGAAATTTCTCAGTACAAAGTACAAAAAAATAAAGGAAAAGGAAGGCAAGATGGGAATTTACACGATGAAGAAATGGTGGATTTCACATGAAAATAGCTAACTGAGGGAGAGATGATTACACTGCTACAAGCCTACAAACAAAATTTTCGTATCAGCTGCTAAAAATAGAACAATTTGTAATGTTCTATACATAGGCAACATTGTGTGATGTGTGATTGATCGCCTTGGGTCAGCTCCCTTCTCTCAACTAAACATTTTATTGTCATAACTAGAATTGGCCCAAAAAAGCCCACAGCCGATCATATTACATGTAGTTATATAAAAAAAATTAAAAAATATATATATTCTGAATATTTTTGTAAAAAATTTAGCAAAAAAATATAGCACTTCCAAAGTTCATAATACTTGGGAGTGAAAAGGAAGCACTCATTCCAACCAACTAAAAAAAATTGATCAAGAAAAGAAAAAGAAAAAAACCATTGTTCTGAAGAGAAAATTAACATATCCCCTAGAATGAGCTATTCTACCAGCCTCACAAATCTTATTTCAAAACATCTCTACCTAATCCTTACACAAAGTACACCTACTAAATCATTTACTAAAGACAAATGAATCAGAACATGGAAAAATAAATGCCCAATATACCCGTTTTCTTTTTTACCAAATTTAAGCTTGAACACTATACCTTATAAATTGTTCTTGCACGTATTAACTCCATCCTTGCAATCGCCTGTGAGATCATTAAAAGTCTCAATCTGCTTCTTTCCTCTTAAGAAAACCTCTATATCAACTTGACCTCTCATGTACCCGTCAAACTCCACAGGTACACCATTATTCAAGTTTTTTGTCTCAGTGTACCAGTCAGAGTTCTCGCTCCATAACTCCTTGTAGTCATCCAAGAAATGGGTTGTGTACTTATCCTTTAACGGGTCAAAGAATGATGTTTCAGGTTCGTCAGTAGCAATATACAATTGTCTGCCATTATCAATTTTATCTCCAAGTGTGGTGAGTAAGGCTTCAGGAGAGGTATCTGCTGCAAGATTAGGCCATAAGGCAGTATTCTTGGCCTTCTCTCCTCGTACCACGTGAACTGAGTCAAAATCCCAATTCATTTTAGATGCTATACCAGACACTATATCCATTAACCGGCGGGACTTCCACAAGAGGTGCCATGGACGCTGGATAACGGATTCTGTCTCCCCTTCACAAACCCGATACCAATAATTATCAGGTTCAACCGATCCAAACTTCCTCATGATTACGGTATCTTTCACATTGGCGAGTTTCATGGGGGTCACGCGAAAATCTTCCACCAAGTGCATGGCCAACTTATCCTTCTTGTGCCAGAGCTTCCAATCATCCCAAAATTGGCGTTGATCGATTACTGAGGCTGAATCTCTCAGGTGCTCAAAATCAAAATAAAACCGAAAATCCTTCCCTTCTTCATTCTGCTTAGAGGCAGTGTATATAGAGGAGAGGCAAATTGTTAGATCCATCACAAGGGTTCGATTCAAATATTGTGCCTCGCCAAGGGAACAGAGAAAACTCCATAAAAAGTGGTTCATGCTCTTGCACCGGTCCCCACCACCCATATATACCAAGTACTTACCAGTGCCAAACTTACTCTCTGATTCTACCACTGGTAAATTATCATTTACAGTTTCACCTACCATTGGGACAACAATCGGCTTGGCCACACCAATAATCTTAAATTTGTTGTCATTACTGCCCGATTTCTTGCTGCCTTTCTTCTTTCGGGCATTCACACCAGTATGGTAGTCACCAATATTCAAAACCGAGTAGGAGCAGTTGGCTGAGCGGGAAATAACAAACCGGCGGTAGTCCTTGTAAAGCGCAGCCCTCTTTGCATTCTTGGGCTTGAAACGCCATGCCATGTCACACTGTGTGGGGTTTGTGGCAGGGCCTGCTGGCACCGGCTTCCCGAAACGGTATATGTGCACATCAGAGAACCCATCAATGGTTGCCCGCATCATTACATTGAAGACATCAGGATCTTTGCACTTGACCGGAGCGTTTACATCACAATTCTGGGTAATTATTTTTTTCACAATTGTCAGTTAGAGCAACTAGAAGTTTTCTTTAATAACATTTACATTAGTGTTTATTAGAAGTGATAATTGGAGTGGAATTAAAGCATAACCTAGTTATCATTTAAACTCACAAAAGAACGTCTTAAAGACACTTGTCTTGATAAAGAGCATACACATATATGTCCCTGACATCTAGATGGAATCTAATGGTAAGAAAGTTTACTGATAGAAAAAGATTCTTAGTGCTCTGATGTCACTTGAACTAATCAATTATGCTCTAAAAGGTTAACCATTGTCTAATTATTTTATACTCAGGGCCCGTTCGGCAGCCCAATAGGGAATAGGAATGGGTGTGGGAATCAAAAATTTTGAACTGAATTTACTGTTCACCATGGGAATAAAAACTTAGCTGAGCAAATTTTTTTTTTCCCACGGTGAACAGTAATCTGCCGAACGGGCCCTTAGTAATTCTCTGATCTCACCTTACTATTCAGTCTAAGGTAACCTTCCCCGCCTACTGTTACCTAAATCACCTGAGATTTGAAAGATCGGTAAAGACTTACTGGGGAGGAATCATCCTGATCCGTCGTCTGGACAGTTAAATCCATCGCATCAGACGTAGACGAATCCGACGAAATTGAATCAGTTGAAGACGACAAATCAGGGGCGGGATCGGTCGTCAGATCGGGGAGGGGAACTTCAGTCGAGTTTATGAAGTCTTCACCAGTGAGCAGCGGGGAGGGGTCAGTGGTGGCGGAGTTGAATGTGGAGTTGGAAGTGGAGGTGAGGAAGGATGTAAGGTGCGAGCTGGAGGGATGGAGGAAAGGGTCATCGGGATGGTAAGTTGCAGCGATCAGCGTGAACACTAGCACAGCAAAGACGAATAAGGCGAAGCAGAGGTTTCCAGTGAGGCGGAGCGCGTGTTGGCCAAGGTTTTCCGGCCGAAACGTCATGCCGCCGCCTCCACCGCCGAAGCCGGAGCGCGAGAGGAGCGGTCGGGTCGAGTGCATTGGTCCAGTTTGGTCTGGATCTGGGTCGCTTCACTGCTGTGAACCTGTGAGAGACTCAGTAGTAGCACACAGTGGGGATGTGGTGTAGGTGAAGGTGGGTCGCTATCCCTAGTGACGTTGAGAGCCTGAGGTTGTTTATTTGTGCTTTTGGATGTTTCTCTATCTATCTGAATTCAAATTACCTGAGGTAACGGAAATTTTGAGTTTACATCAGGACCGTCCGATCATCTCAAGCACGAATATTAAAGGCTTCGTGGCATTCCACCTCGAAGCGTATTTGTCAGGATTCTGATCGAACGGTCTGGATCTAAACAGGAAATTTGAGTTACTTCAGAGAATTCTGCACTCTCTTTATCTGGTCTCAACTTTTGATTTTGAAGTTGGTCAATGTAGTTTCTATATATACCTTGATATTTTTCATATTTTTTATGAACCGTTGTGAATAGTTAAATAAACAAAATCTAGAGTTGCTTAGATTTAGCAAGTCATATTAGCAGAAAAAATACACTTACTTTTCCTGCTTACCAATATGCAGTAGAAATAATTATTCTTTTGTTGTGCCAATATATGTAAAAGTCACGTGCTTGATAGATGTACTTGAGATTAAAATAACGTCGAGTATGTCATTTATTTTGTTGCCAGTATGTCCCTAGGCTTTGTATATTATTTATTGATAATGAACAATTTGAAATAGATTTAATTTCGATTATCAAAATAATAGATTAATTTAGATTATCGAATTATAAAATTATAAAATGCAAAAATATATATATAAAGTGCGCTTGGATGTGAATTATAACACAGAGACAATAATATTATAGTAAGCTCTGATTTTAGAAGTTACTTTTATTAATATTCAATACATATTTTTTTGAACCTAAAAATTGAAAATGTCCGAGTATCGCTTATTTGCTCTGGTAATCAAAACTCTGATTTTTTTAATCTGTAATTTAAAAAAAATAACTTGTGACATCAAATCAATAAAATCTCAGAACATAACAAATATATCGTCGTTGATAGTGTTTTTCTACTGACAACATTTTGTTTATGTAAAAAGTTTCACCTAAAAACAAACATTACGTGAAAAAAATTAAGTAAAATATTATTTACCTGCTGAGGTAAAACGATGTCACTGACAGCATTTTTACTTCTAAAGAAATAATGTCAATTATTATAATAATGTTTGTTAGTTAAAAAAAATTAAATAAAAATATTGCAGGATAAGTCATAAAATAATGTTATTGACAATTTTTCGCTCCTAGTCCTAGAATAAATAATATCGATGTTATATTGTAATGCAACAATATTTCATCCTAAAAGTGAACGTTATTTAAAAGAAAAATTGAAGTAAAACATTGTTTTCATGCTGAAATAAAATGTTTGCTATGGGCATCATATCACACCAAGAAAAACACTGATATTGAAAAAGCTGTCAACGATAATATATATATATATATATATATATATATATATATATTATTTGAGTATTTCGAAATTTGCTTATTTGATATCGTAAGTTTCTTTAATTTTTTTAAATGCTACAGATAAAAAATCGGATCAAAACTTTTGGTTTTAACTTTATCTAAATACAACAAGTTATAGGGTCATGCAAGTAAAAGCTTGGAATCGGTAGGGACATCCGAACTGAACATGCCATTTTTAGGCAAGGCGGTGGGATGGGATTGGAGGCGGAAAGGTCTCAACTTTGGAAAAATCAACGGTTGCGATGATTTAATATTGCCTCGACAAAGAGGCGTGAAAAAGGAACCGAGTAAAATAAAAGACGGGGTTTGTCCAAAGTTAAAAGCAGAGAATAAGCACTATTGATTCAACGCTCTACCACCGACAATTCTGCCCAGTTACCGCGTGATGGCGTGATCCCAACGGATCTACCCGATGCATGTGACTGAATTAAACACGCACAATGATGAAAAAACTCTATTTAAAAGTTCGTGCAATTAAATTCCAGATAGGTACCTGCCGAATTCAGATCCAGTGCAATACCTGACCGCGTAGAATGATATTTGAGTTGTATGTTTTAATCTGACACTAATTTAAAAACCGACCCTATATTTGAAATTGGGACTGAATTAATAATAAATCAGCTGTGAACAGAGACGGACCCAATACAACTATTTTATTCTGAAAATTCAAAATTAGTTTACAAGTACTGAATTATGAGTTCTCATTCTTGCCCCCACTGAAAAAAAATACCCTACCATGTGAACCTATAACTTACAACAGTTCCGATTCTAGAGCTCAAAGAAAAAATAATATTACTTAGGGACGTAATTCATGATCGGCCAGTCACTTAAATTTAGAGAGCTCATCAACAAAAAAAATCTTGTTCATAGTAAAATGAAAAAGAAATAAGTTTAGACAAAATTGCATCTACTACTATGTAATTAGGATAGGACAGGTACCACTCACAGATCTCATATCCTTTCCGGTGCCGTAGGCCCGTAACAGAGAATCATTTAGAATATTTAAATCTAGACCGTTCTTTTTAACTTGGCACGAATTTCAAAGCCCAATAATATTTTCTCTGCGCTAGCTCGAATCTCAAAGCGGCTAAAAGTAATATCAAACCGTTAAGTGAAGAGAATTTTTTTACAATATTAGAGAGGGTACTTATCCCCACTAGTGGTTTAATTATACCCGACCGGGCAGCCCTTACCCTGCCTGTCCGTGCCCGTTGCCCGAGGTACCCGTACCCGTGTCCGGGTATAAACGGGTAAACGGATATGGCGGGTATGGATATAAAACTGGCCAAACACCGGTTTTGGAGCAAAAACCCGAGTATACCCAAACCGCCTTAAACCCGTGACCGTCGTGCCCGTGCCCGTGTACCCGTGTACCCGTGTACCCGTGCCCGTGCCCGTACCCCTATACTCGTGTACTTTTTTTTTTTAAATTCAAAATTCAAAAAAATTCCCTCCCAACCCCTACATGGCTACATTATATATATTGTATATGGGACTTGGCTACGGTGCTATGGGTAGCTAAGAGGCCTCCCGTGCTACGGCTCAATATTTGACTTTTCAAAATCCTAACAGTCGATCCGAATCGTTCATCTTGTTCTCCATATTAATATGTATTTGGAGACCAAATTTTGCATTTTTTAGAAATTTTTTACTTTTTTTTTAGATTTATTGAAAATCGCTGTTTTTCAGACAAATCTGGACCATAAAAAACAGTGATATTCAATAAATCTAAAAAAATAGTAACAAATTTCCAAAAAATGTAAAATTTGGTCTCCAAACACATATTAATATGGAGAACAAGATGAATGGTTCGGATCAACTGTTAGGATTTTGAAAAGTCTAATATTGAGCTGTAGCACAGGAGGCCTCTTAACTACCCATAGCACCGTAGCCAAATCCATTGTATATGTACAGTGGCGTAGCCAGGATTTGAGTCAAGGGTGGGCACAATAATTCAACAATAGATACAAAATTTTCAACAAATTCAACGATTTATACAACGATTTGATAAGTCCAACAGTTCACCAAGAAATATGAAAATTTCAAAAAAAAATTCAACAATTCAAGAATTCATTTATTGATCTAATAACTTTAACAATCCAACAACAAGTACGAAATTTTCAAGCAAATGACATTGAAGCGAGCAATCCTCTACGATTCTTCATCTTCTGAAATCTTTGCATAATTTTCTCATTATCCACACGGGCAAACACATCATTTTCAATATAAAATAATCAAACAATCATTCATCCATTGATCTCCCATTTTATTCCTCAAGTGACTTTTCAATATAATAATTGAATCGCCTCTGCTTTGAATCACCTCCGTGGTTCGCCTTTGAATAGCCTCTGTAAACCCTTTGCTTTGAATCGCTGCTACAACTCTACTTCTTTTGAATCAGCGAAGGGTTGAACAGGCCGCACCGCTTCTTTCTATTTCTTTCTTTGAACCGAGAATTGCATAATTTATACCTTTAAATTATTTGTTGCCTCCGTGCTTTTTGTGAAGGTGAATCACCTCTGCTTCTTTCTTTGAATGGGCCACGCCAACGGATTAATTGGACTTCTTACACTTGATTGGTTGATTGCAATTATTATATTCCTAAATCAAAGGTAGGAATTAATTGGGCCACGCCAAGAGTTGTGGGCTGCAGAGGCCAGAGGGAGGCAACAAATTATTTAGAGGTAGGCAAAGGCTGAAAATACTATATCCGGTCCAAAAAAATTCAATTTCTAGGGGTAGGCACCTGCCCGCCCCTGGAAACAGCTGGCTCCGCTACTGTATATGTATATGTATATCAAATTTTAAAACACTTAATATATTGTACAAAAACCTAAGTTATATATAATTATATGTAAATATATTATATGAGGAGGGATCAAATTACACCAAAAATTGGTGACACATCTTGACATCAATCTCTGAACGTCGAATTTTTATCAAAATTCGCGCTATGATGGAGCGCTGATCAAATTGGACAGAACGGAGATTTCAATTTTGACGTTGTTTTTGTTAATATTTTGGGTCTCCAACTGGTGTGTCCAGTTAACTTCATATCCCCCTTGCTCCATCTCTTTGACGCGAAAATGGCCCCAACAAAAACCCCAACGAAACCCCTCCCGCCATGAAATCACACCCACCCTCATCTCTCTGACCCCCACTCTTCTCTCCTCTCGCTGACCTCCTCAGGTGACAAGATGAAAATAGTAGCGAACCCCTAGCGAACTATCTCTTCTCTTCTCTCATCTCTCTCATCTTCTCAGGTGACAATTTTTTTTGCTTTTCTGGAACTTATTTGAGCAATTTGGGATATAATTTTCAGACAACAAGTTCCTACAACTAGATAATTGAGAAACCTAGATTTTTCTTTACTTAGGTCATGCCCGTAGGCCCAGAATACAACCAATCTCATTACATGTGCTCTTAGCATTGAAATAGAAAATTACATCAGCCAATGCCTTTTAAGCCTAATTTCCAAAAAACGTGATGTCTCTGAATGAAAACACTTAAACATGGGAAAGGTGTTGCCTTCATGGTCCCAGTCCCTCAATCTCTCCTGTTTTGCTAGAAAAGCTTTATAAATTGTTGTGGCATCTTTGTATAAAAATGCATCTATAACCTAGGATAGTTTGAGTAATCTCCAAATCTATATGTTTCCTTATAAGCAGTCCACTCTACTTCTCTTTCTTAGAAACCTAGATTAAAAATTGCTTTTTAATGTATGTCTAGCTTTATAAAGAGTGAGTTGTATTGTCGGTTACATACATAAAAAAAATTCAATGGTGTATCGATAAATGTAACTATCTGAGTGATGCTTAAATCGACGGTGTATTATTGATGAAATTATTTATTTTTCTTTTTTAGACAAATGGATGATATCACCTTAGATGAAATTGATGATTTGAAAGTAAATCTAATGGATGGCATGGAATTAGATGAAATCATGAGCACGATTCATCCTGAAAAGGTAAGCAATGTTTCTTAATTATATTATTTATCTTGCTACCTTAATATACTATATAATCTAACAAAACATTTTTAATAATATTATAGGAGGAACAAACTTCACAAAAGTCAAGAAAATATGAGGGCATGCAACCTTTTAATGGTATGATATTTGAATCACTTGAGGACGCTGAATGTTTCTACAAACATTATGCTCAAGTGAGTGGATTTAACATGCGAAAACGAACTACTTCTACTTTTGCAAGAAGTAATGAAATAAGATATCGCCGGTACGTATGCTCACGTGAAGGGTATTGTTTGCAGAAAAAATCAGATAACAAAGAAGAAGGGAAAAAGAAAAGGACATTAACTAGTAGAAATGGTTGTCCTGTATCATTTGTTGTGTCACGAAAGAAAGGAACAAATGATTGGGTGGTAAAAGATGTAGAAAATGTGCACAACCATGTATTGGTTAGTCCTAGAAGTGCCGGTAACTTAAAAAACCATAAACATATGTCTTCTATTGCAAAAAACCTTGTTGAAAAATTTAGTGAGGCGGGGCTTCCTACCGGTAGAGTACCGGATATTTTAAATGATGAACCTGGTGCGAACTTTTCAAGTAGAGATTGTTGGAACCATGTAAGAAATCTGAGAACAATAAATTTGGATATGGGTGATGCGGAGAGTGTTTTTCATTATTGTAGAACAAAGCAAGCTCAAGATTCGAATTTCTATTATGAAATTTTACTTGACAAAGATTCTCGAATGGTCAACTTCTTTTGGGTGGACTCTAGGTCGCGGTTATGTTATGAGCGTTTTGGAGATGTTGTGGTATTTGATACTACATACAAAACCAACAAATATTGCATGCCATTAGCTCTTTTTGTAGGTGTCAACAACCATGGTCAATCCATATTATTTGGTTTTGCTTTGTTGCAAGATGAAACAGAAGAATCATTCGAGTGGTTGTTTAGAACTTGGTTAGATGCAATGAATGGTAAGGTGCCTATTTCAATTCTCACCGATCAAGATAAAGCCATTGGAAATATGGTCAAGAAAGTTTTTTCTACAACTACTCATAGATTATGTCTTTGGCATATCATGAAGAAATTTCCAGAAAAATATGGAAATCTTTATAAGAAGAAGTCACCATTCAAGAAGGATATGAAGAAATGCTTATACCAATCAATCACAATTGAGGAGTTTGAAAGAGAGTGGAATGCAATTATGGCAAGGTACATTTTGTATAATCTATTTGAACTTTTTAACATCTTATTATTAGTCTAGTACTAAAAAATTTATGTTGTTCAATTTTATGTCAAGGTACAATTTGGCGAGTGAAACTTGGCTTCAACAAATTTATGAAATTCGGAATTTTTGGATTCCGGTTTACAATCGAATGGTGTTTTCTGCTGGTATGAACACCACACAACGTGTCGAGAGTATGCACTCTTTCTTTGACTCCTTTGTGCATAGTGGTAAAACATTACGGGAATTTATTGCCAAGTATGAACAAGCCCTTATGCGTAGATATATGGATGAGAATCGGGAACACTATGCCTCTAAGCACATGCATCCTGTCCCTAAGAAAAGACCTCCAATAGTAGAACATGCCGCAAAAGTGTACACAAGAAGCATCTTCAACATGTTTGAGGATGAGGTAGAAGAGAGCCAACTATTAACTAAGAAGAAGTTAGAGAAAAATGGCTTTGATTACACTTACCATGTGTCACATCACCAAAACCCTAATCAAAAGTTTATTGTTTCTATCAATACTTCTTCGTGTGATGCTTCATGTGATTGTCATTTGTTTGAGTTTAAAGGCATTTTATGTCGACACATATTAGCAATATTTCAAAAGAAAGATGTACAACAAATACCTCACAAGTACATTCTTCCAAGGTGGACCAAAGAGGCAGCCGATGACATTCCTGTTCCTATAAGGGTAGAAACAGATAAGTCATCTTTGATACGCACAATGCACTTTCACCGCAAAGCAAATCTTTTGTTATCTTGCTTGCATGAGTGTGATGAAGCTTATGAGTTGATTATGGATGCAATGGACAAAACATATGAGAAGGTTTCAAAATTGAAGAATTCTACCAAAGAAGTCGTTGAAGTGGAAGAAAGCGGACTCAATGCTCCTCATATCTCTATTTTTGATCCACAAGTCTCGAAAACGAAAGGACGCACAAAAAATAAGATAGAGGAATCAAGCAATGGAAGGTTTAAAAGTGGTCTCGAGATAGGTATGGCTCTTTCCAAAAAACAAAAAAGAAAATGTGGTATTTGTCATGAACTTGGCCACTATAGTACTACTTGCAAAAATGGCTAGATTGTTCTAGGATAGTACTTTTTGTATAGAAATATATTTTGAATGAATGTTAAAAGTGAATGTTAAAAAGATATATTTTGTATGAATGTTAAAAAAAAAACTATGGTTTCTGGTTTAATATTCGTTTTGGTTTATTTTTTATTTTATTTGCAACTTTCTGTTGCCTTGATTTTTGGTAAATCTATAGTGTCTTTTTCTTTAAAAAATTATTGATTAGATTTGGCTTTCTTGTTTGTATTTTCAATTTTTCTTATGCTAGTAAAAAAACCATGGTACCAATTCATCAATTAAAAATTATAAAGAGCTGCATTTCAGCAATTAAATGGAAAGGGCTGTCAGTAGAGTGAACTTGGAATGTTACAAGTAGATTCTTTAATTTTTCATTTGTCTTTACTTTTTTAATTTAGTTATAAGAATTTACTTTTCAAGCTAGGTACGATGGTGGTAGATGTCTTTGAATAGACATCATGTATTTGTATAGTGTAAACTTGACAATTTGTCATTGAATAATAGAAATATATGAATAATGATAAATATGAGGTCACTTGTGCATAAAATTATTTGACAAAGTAATAAATATCATGGATGGACCAGATTTCGTCACCATAAGCTCACTGTCATAATTGTAAAAAAAAAAATACAAGGACCAAGATGCATAATTAGCATACCATAAACTGACTAGGACTGTATACACTCTCTAATAAAATTGGGATGATCTTTTGTATCTTGCTTCTCTTTCGGGATTTTGATCTTTACAATGAGTATTATGTCTTAGAATTTGTGTACAATATTTGCCATCTATGTGCACAAGACAAGAATTTAGTGAGACTCTTACTGGTATGGTGTATCATCCAAAACATACAAAAAAAAAATAAAGTTGAAAAATATAGTTATAGGTCACAGATTAGCATCAAATCACTCTCACAAATAAAAAGTAATATGTTAAACATCTGTTACCAAGATTTTTCATTTATTGAAACTTTTAAGAATTTTTAAACACTTGCTAATTCTCAGTCATCAGAAAAAGAGCACTGAACAGTGCAACATGATGGCACAGAATCATTAATTTGACCAAGTTCCAGGTCTTAGCAATTCATGACTTACCAAAGATTCTTATACAAGGAAATATATATAGCCAATCAAAATAGTTAAGCTGAAAAATAAGAAACAGGAAATAAAATTAAAACATAAAAAGGAGAATAACATATAAAAATTGCTTCTAAGTTCCTAAGAGCCTGAACCACAAAATAAACAAAGCACAACAAATACTGCTAAACATAGTTACATCTCCATTCGGAGTTTCCCACCTGGTTACAATTAACATCTAACACAAACTAGAGTGAAAAGGATGTAAAAAAGGAATCAAATTACAAAAAAAAAAAGTTGCAGCAAAAAATCCCATAGCACACTCGTGGGTTATGCTATGTATAATTTGAGCCTTCAAAACTCATTCACTTTTACCAGTAACCATGTACAACTATCCAATAGTACGATTCTAGTTATGCTATGCATTCTAGTTATGCTAATACAAATGGAATACATAGTTCCAATTTACTTGTCAGCATGCCTTCTTTTGTGTCGATGGGCCTCAGGGGTTCCCTGTGAACTATGTGTCTGCTTCCTTGGTTTCTTCCTGCATTAATAAAAATAAAAATATAAATATAAATCAAGCAACTTGTAGCAATGGCAGTATGACACTACATACTAGTACATAGAAGGAAAAGAAGTTTCAGAAGCTAGAAGAGAGCATATCAGAAAATATGAGACAAGATGCAATACACGAAGAAAAAAGGCAAGGCCAGTAGACAGATTTCCACAAATTTCCACAATTGAAAATGAGAAGCTTTTGAACTTTCATTTTTAATTAAAACGATTGATACACTTAACCAAGTTAGCATGGATATGGTACCAATCTGAAGATTAAAATTAACCAAATTAGCAAAATCAAAGATGTAATATTTATATTAGAGAGAGTGAGGGACAAACGCATACTGTCAGAACTGCTCATTGAAATTTGTAACTCGAACTCAAAAAAATTTCGTGGAGGCTGGTTCGTTTGGGATAAACCCTACATCTCCAAAACTTAAACTCGATCTCACTCTCTCCCAAAATCTAAGCAAAAAAAAAAAAAACTAGGTTTCTCAATTATCTGGTCGTAAGGACTTGTTGTCTGAAAATTACATCTCATATTGCTCAAATAAACTCCAGAAAAGCAAAAATAAATTGTCACCTGAGGAGATTAGAGAGAGGAGAGAAGAGAACAGGTGGTTCGTTGGAGTTCACTGCTATTTCGTCTTGTCGCCTGAGAAGGCCAGCGAGAGGAGAGAAGAGTGGGGGTTAGAGAGATGAGAGTGGGTGCGATTTCATGGTGGGGGGGTGCGGGGTTTCGCTAGGGTTTTTGCTGGGACCATTTTTCGGGTTAGAGAGATGGAGCAACAGGGATTTGAGGTTAACTGGACACACCAGTTGAAGACGCAAAATATTAAAAAAAAAACAACGCCAAAATTGAAATCTCAGTTCTGTCCAATTTGATCAGCGCTCCATCGTAGCGCGAATTTTGATGAAAATCCGACGTTCAGAGATTGATGTCAAGATGTGTCACCAATTTTTGGTGTAATTTGATCCCTCCTCATATTATATATACATAATATTATATATATATATATATATATATATATATATATATGCGCTATGGTGCATTGCAATGCATAGGCCGTGGTGTGTATTGGACCATAAATCACCGATTCAAAGTCCAAATGACCGATCCAAACCATTCATCTTGTTCTCCATATTAATACGTGCTTGGAGACTAAATTTTACATTTTTTGGAATTTTTTACTATTTATAAAGCCACTTTGAAAATCGCTGATCCAACGGTGACTGTTTGGAACAGTAAAATCAGAAGCCACCGTTGGATCAACGATTTTCAAAGTGGCTTAATAAATAGTAAAAAATTCCAAAAAATGTAAAATTTGGTCTCCAAGCACGTATTAATATGGAGAACAAGATGAACGGTTTGGATCGGTCATTTGGACTTTGAATCAGTGATTTATGGTCCAATGCACACCATAGACTATGCATTGCAATGCACCATAACCCATATCTCTCTCTCTCTTTCTCTCTCTCTCTCTCTATATATATATATTAAACATATATTAATTAAATTTATGCAATTTAAAGTAGTTGATTTAAGCAACATTGTTTTAAAATAATTAGTAATTGATTTAACCTATTAAAAATAAAATGAATGTTTAGAAAATATATTATCAATTTAAAATGTAAACTAAAAATTTCGAGATATAAATTAATTATGAAACTATATAATTAGAAGGAGAATTTGAAAATAAAATAAAATGACTCGGGTAAAGAAATAAATAAATACATTTGTACTTAGCCGAATAAATATACAAATTTCCGCACAAATAATTTTTATATATAAGTTACAAATTTTATTTATTTAGAAATTATAAAGATGTGACTTGATAATTTTATGTATATATATTTATACTATTTGATATTGAACTATTATGTCTATTCAGATTTTAAAAGTCAAATTATAAACACGTATTAATATTCTTACGACACCGTAAAAAAAAACAAAAAAAAAAAAATCGGACGTGACCGGCCCTTACCCGGACCACCCTGCCCCCCGCGGGTACTGCGGGCAAGGGTATAGGACGGGCAGGACACGGTTTTTGAAAAAAAAACCCTAGAATGTCCGGTCCATGGTACCCGTACCCGGATATGCTCAGTTCGTCCCACCCAGCCTGAGTATTAAACCACTAATCCCCACCCACAAACCACAAATACACAACAACTACCGACAACACAAGCATCATTATATCAAAAAATCAGGTACTAAAAAGTGAAAATAAAACACAATGTTTTTACAGCTTTGAATTAATTCTATACAATTGTTGTAAATACTAAAATCATTCCAAACTTATAGTATACACAACTAGAAAAACAATCATGCCCTAATTACTCCACAACTTCTCAACAATAATTCAAAACTAAGGTACCATATTTTCTTATTAACAAAAATAAATAAAACACACAGCATCTTATTTCTTAATATGTTTAATTCCGAATAATATCCCTCCTCCAAACATATTTTTGTCGCAAAGGGACAAACATAGTTTGTAGCCCAATCTTATATATTGTAAATTTTTGTTATATGAAGATGTGTATATATATTTTTTCTTTTTACATTTTTTAATGCCTCAAAAGTAATCATCGAAAGCAACGTCTACTTTATTTTAGGATTACTATATCTGATTTAAAAAAAATATTTAATTCAAAACTAGACCCAATAAAGCCCAATAAAAATAATCAGGGCCTTCAATTAATGACATGCAAATAGTCACTTTAAGCTTTTTTGTCCATCAAATTTGGTCATTATGATTGATTGTAATTGTAAAGACGTTTTTGTGTTGGGTTTTGGTTTTTGTTTTCAGTTTCATTTGGACGCTTTTAATCTGTTCAGAGTCCCCATCGTCTTTATTAACCGCATTAACTCAGCATTTTTGAGTTAACCATCTGATTTTAAACGGATCTAATCTGAGTTTATAATTCAGAAACTCTTCAATATTAGCGTGAATCTACTTTGCATGAATCTTACAGCTTATCAAGACGGTTCAGATACATTAACTCAAATTTTTTCTTTTTTTTTGAGTTAATGCAAAGGATACGAATTCATTAAATAATTGATTCTGGGTTCGGGTTAGGTTTCAGCGAATCATAACTCAAGTTGATTGATTCGAGTTATGTTAGGTCGTCTAGATAAGTCAGATAAAAACTAAAATAAGTGTTTGAAAATTGACATACCAAATATTACTGAAAATTACCAGCACAATATTATTTTGCTCCAAAAATTTAAAGCCAATGTACATTAAAATTGTTTTCTTTCATTTTATTTATTTTCTTTACAATTAGCAGGCTTTGCCTACTAAACAAATATAATATTGTAAAGGTTTATCTTTCATTCCTTCAAATTTATTTTTATTACATCAAACTTGAAAAAAGAACTATTTTATTTCGAAGGTTTATCTTTTATTACGCACTTCATTTTGATATAATTATTAGTTTCAAAATGCTCATGTCATATATATTTTATGAAAATGAGTCCAAAATTCAATATGTTTTATAGGTGCTACATTCACTATATGTTTAACTTTTCGAATTTATTTGAATAATATATAGCATTTTCATCATTTAGAAGTAGAAAAAAGGTTTTCTTATACTTTTATATTAGTTAAATAATGATACAGTAGAAGAGCCAGCTAATAATACGAATCGAGAGCTGCAATTGTTTCATTATACATGTGGTTTAATTCAAGCCCACGACTATGACATAGTATGCGGATTCCCTCTAATATCAACGTAAACACGATGATCGATTTAAGCACTAACAATATATTTCAATTGAAAATATTGACAACATATTAATTAGAAACACTGACAACATATTTCAATTAAAAACGCTGATAACATATTTCAATTGAAATTATTATAACTTTCTCAAACAAAAACTATCAACAACTTAACATCACATTAAAAGCTCTAATTTTGTATCTAAACCAGCAAGCAAATCACTTCTTCATTTTTTTTTTTTATCACAGAGCCCTTGTACTAACATCCACATCTTCACTGCATCGATCTCCCTCCACATTTCAATATTACTTGTGTGGACAAGTAAATCATTCGCTAACTCTATCACTTCCTTCATTCTCGCATCATGCTACTTCACATTTGGCTCCTTTTCAACTAACTTGGATATAATCTTGGCTGCCGAGCATCTGACATCCTCTTTAAAGGTGTTTTTTTAAATTAAAATCTTGATCAACCGCTTAATCACCTTTGAATCCTTCGATGTTAGGATTTTACCAAATGTAGCCTCAAATAAATCTTCATGGGTCGAGAGTTCCTCCAAAAATTTTTCCTCCAAAAATTATTTTTCACTCGAGGTTGAATCAAGGAACTTTTCTGCAAATTTGACAAGATCCATATTGGGCATGCACATCTAAAATGTGTCTAGTCACACACTTATAGTATGCATCGTAAAAAAACCTCCTAATTGGGTCCAAATCCAAATCGAGATTGCTGAGTCCACACTCGTCTAGCACTGTCTCAAACAATCTTCCGTGACTCACTTTCTATTTCCAAATGACCATTTCAGCAAAGAAGACCATTGCCTCTAAAACTGCCACAACATAAAAAGAACACTAGTAACGCATTTGTTTTGTCAAAATCGCGTGATGCTAACTGCACCGTTGAGAGAATATCAGAAGTCACTGCAGAGATGAGGTGGAGACAGTAAAATCGAGAGCAGCAACGGTTTCATATTATATATGTGGTTTAATTCAAGCTAATATCAATGTAAAAAAAAACTTGATAAATATTCTTTTATAGCAATACAGATACGTGAAAAAGTTTGATGTGTTGCACCTTAATTTCTTACTGAGTTTTAAAATTGTCAAAGGTGAAAATAATTTTATTTTATTGGATTAGACGATAAAACTCAATTCAAACATTTTTTTTTTTTAGATTCGTATAGTAACAAAACATGTAATATTTTCAGATTACTTTAATTTAAAATTATTGTACAGAAAAATCATACGTTACTAGACGTTTAATTTTAACAAAATGGTTTAAGCAATAAATGTTTGTATAATTCATTTTTATGCCCACATGGTGCATATTTTTGTTATCTTTTATTAAACAACACGAGGGTTTCTAACTATCATTCGAGGCAAGTCATTCAGTGATCGCCCAGATACCAGCGTGAATATTGATGCGTCCAGTATAATTCCACACAATTTTAATGTGTAAAAATAAATCATAATAAAATTAAAGAGTGAGGTTATGATAATATGCATATTAAATATGGCTCGTGCTATGAACTTGTATCTTTATTTTGAAGTTCAAACAGTCGGTTTGAACCGTTTAACATGATTTTTATATGAAAATATAAATGATTTTTTTTTAGAATTTTTTTTACTAACTTTTAGATTGATAGAAAATTGCCTCATTTAAATTTTTTGGACAAACAAAAATAACAATTTTCTATTTGTTTAAAAGAATAGTTAACTTTTTTTAATAAAATATAAGATTTGATTTACAAGTATATTTTGATACAAAGACTATATTTAATGGTTAGAATTGACTGTTAAAACTTTAAAAATATACAACATTCATCTTTTCGAACGTATTAAATTTCTTTTTTAACAATATTAACTCTTTTAGATGTATTAAAAATTTGCGCACGGGCATAAAAAAATCTTGACGATTTCTCTTGATAAAAAAACTTCTATACAAAAATTTAATACATACAAAAAATTTTAAAATGTGCAAAATTATACAAGGTTTATTTTTGTGTGATGCATCAAATTCAGAGCACAAAATATAGACTCCACATTAATATTCGTGCATACTCTACATTTCATTTATTTTTTTTAAATAAAAGGCCTCTGTATCGCATACTTTTTTTAATTTGACTGCCGAAACATTAACTTCTATTATTAACTTCAACGAGTAGAACTAAGGTGTTTTTAAGCTTATCAAATTTCTTTGTGAACTTAACTTAAAAATATATCAAATTAATTTCAAACACCGCATCGAAACTGTTGAAACCGATCTAATTTATAAGTGATGTATTTACATATCAAATATATAAAATTTAGAATTAATTTAGTGTAAAGTCAAATAATAATAAAATAATGAAAAATCAACATATTAAAATTAGAGAAATGTTCCTGTACCCCGAGCCACCAAACCCGAGCCCGTCCCCGAACTGGTTTAATTGAGTTTAACTATCCACTAATAATGGTAATTTATTAATTTTTCATTAATTAACGAATTGCTATTTTAACACATTGCAGTTTTACATTAATTGATTTAAACGTTAGCTTTGCATGCTTTTGTCTTGTGCTTTAATTTCGTGGACAATCTGTTAGAAAACAGTTGTAATCACCAATCCCCGAATTAGTCCCCCAGATTGTTAACGGTCCTCTAATCATTAATTAACTACTTACTTGAACGTACTTTAAAGTACTTTAAAGTACAATTTAAATCCAGTTAGCTCGGAGACGCGATGGGGGATTGGTTCTAATTTTAATTATGCAAATTAATAGTTTTTTATATTTAATAACTAAAAATACAGTCTCCATTTTGAACAAGTAATCCATTAAATGAAAATTTTTCAATGTCTGTAAACACAAGTTTATATGCTTTAAAATATGTTTGAAGAATAAGCTTTAAAATGTGTTTGTAAACACAGGTTTATATATTTGTAACACATATTTTTTAATTTTTGTAAACACAGGTTTATATGCTTTAAAATGTGTTTGTAAACATAGGTTTATATGCTTTAAAATATTATTTTCTTGCCATAGTACCATCTATGACTCTTCTTCGCTTGAACAATGCGACAAATGTACTTCTTTGTTTTAACATGAAAAAGCTCCATCCAAATTATGCTTTGTTAAAAGCAATATACAAATTTGTGGTTTTTAGGAGAGGATCAGATCCTCATTCTCTACCAATCATAATTTATCAGTTATGGTTTCAATTTTTGGATTTTAATTTTTAGGACTGAATAGATTGAAATTTGTGTTTCCACATTTGCTTTTGTCAGTGGATATAAAACTCGATATCTTCAGTTTTAGTTTGAAAAAAAAAGGATGGAATTTTTTGGTACAGTACTGATAATAGTACTGGTACAGCACTTGACTGGTTTTGTCTCATACTAGTTCAAATATAGTTGTTGGTGATTTCTCACTCATTCAAAACAAGAAACAAATTTTCTTTCTAAAAAAAAACAAGAAACAAATTTGAGGTTTCTGAGACTAAGTGTCTTTTTCTTTTCTTTCATTTTTTTTTTCTCTTTTTGAGTCAAAATCATGATTTGAATCAATAACCTATTGAAATTCATCCTAATAGCTTCTCATTTGAGGCTATTAATTAGTTTGGTTGGTATGTGTAGTCTGACAATTGACAAAAATAAGCTTTACATACCATTGAAGTTATACCAAGGACTAATCTTTAAATTTACAACTAATAATTTTACTACAGAATTTCTAGATCATGGTCCTGGCAGAAAATAAAAAGATATTCTGGGACCCCTAAAAGAACAAAGGAAAGATTCAGAAGATGCTATATATTTCAACAATAACACCTTTTTGCATAGATTTATATGCTTTACACACAGGTTTATATTGTTTTGTAAACAATTGTTGTTTCGAAGTAGTAGTTTCATTGTTATTTAATAGAGTTTTACATGCTTAGAAATTGGCATTGTTGGGACAAGTTCTAATTTTATGATTGTTTCGAAGTAGTAATTTCACTATTATTTAACAGAGGTTTGCATGCTTAGAAATTGTAATTGTTGGGGTTTTGACTAACATAAAATAATTGATGAGGCTGCTAACAATTGTTGTTTCGAACCAGTAGTTTCATTGTTATTTAATATAGCTTTGCTTGCTTAGAACTAGTAGTTTTGACTAATTTAGAGCTTTAAATTTTGGTGGGGGACGCACTCGGGTATTGGTACAAATTTAGAGCTTTAAATTTTATGCTCAGGGACGCACTGGGGTATTGGTTCAAATTTAGAGATGTAAATTTGTGCTTGGGGACGCATTGGGAGATTTGTTTTTTTTAAAAAAAATTACAATTTAACTCATTTACAATGAAAGTTAAACACTAGAACATAGTGGATCAAACACTTTCTTTTATATGTTTAAATTATACGATTGTTTTGCTGCTTTTGTTAACTTTTTGAACAAAGTATTTTTCGCTTCATGCAGTGAAATGTTGTACAATAAAGAAAGATTCATTCTGTTATTGCGTTGTCTGAAGTAAAACATGCTCGTTTTGTCACTGACATTCTAGAAGGCTGAGGTACGCACGTGGATATTTTGTTTGAGGTACAATTATCAGCTTCCTTAAAATTAACTCTATTTAAATTAGTTCAAAAATTTATAAATTTGAAGTGTAAATACATTATCTGTGAAGTAGATCAATTTCAGCAATTTAAATAAGTCATTTGAAACCAATCTAATAATTTTTTAATTTAAATTCACATTGACACTTAATTAAATTAAAAACACCCTAAATTGTCTATAAAATATTGTAAAAACACTTCAAAATATTCCAGCGAATTGGTACACGAGGAATACAGTGAAGTTTGGCCTAGTCAACGAAACACACTTGACCGACGCTACCCCAAAATCCAAATCTCTCCTCTGATCATCGCAATAGATCCCATCCACCTTAGCGAAGATTCGAATCGTTTCAAATTCATATCTGTAGTAGTTAGAAAGAAGAATCGGAGGTGAGTCTCTCAGATTCAATTGTTTTTCTCGCCCAAAACGCATTTAGTCGGTTTGGAAAATCCCCCAATTATCGGATCGGATCGTGGGCTGCCGATAGATAGATTCAATTTAAAGGTTAAGTTTAAGTATAGCAGAGAAGTGATAAGAAGGACTACAGACATTTTGTTCTTAATCTAACAGTTTAGAGTAGATATAGCAGTTATCATCAGTCATACATCCATGCTCTTTCATCATTGTATTTTAGATTTTATTCAGGTGGAATTTTACATTTTTTTTTTCAGCATATAGCAAAGTTTTTATTCTTCCAGACATGTGCTTGACTATAGATGATTTGATTTCTAGAAACTATCATGGGAGAACAAGAATTAAGAGGAGATTCAGACATTTTTACCCTTCTATCTACAATGCCTTACGATCAATGGATTTTAGTTAACCCGTCATCCAGTTTTCGCCCTTCAGCTCGTTACAAAGTAAAATTATAAACTTATTAACACTTCTTTTCTTGTATTTGTTATTATTTTGGAACAGAACTTGAAAAGAAATTTCAAAGTAGTGAGTTTGGTCCAATATTCCTCACAAGAATTTTAATCCTTTTTTTTTATATGTTGGACCAAATAAAAAGTGCAGGCATAAATTGAACCAAACAAGTCCATATGCCATTTTTGCACAGCTTATTTAGCATATTACTTTATTTATTAATCTTGTATTCAATGTTTGGTGCATTTATTTGTTAACTGTTGTAGCATTCAGCAGAAGTTGTAGGAGATAAGCTATTTGTCATTGGAGGAAGTCGAAATGGCCGTTATCTGTCAGATATTCAGGTTAGGTACTATTCATTAATCAATGTTTGTACTAAAAGAACATAATATCCGGTATGGCCCCTGAAAAAACAAGTATATATTATGTAGTTTAACTAAATTGCTGCTTGTTAGTGGTAACATCTTGGGAAATTTGACAGGTGCTCGATTTCAAAAGCTTCAAATGGTCAACTGTCCAACTCAGCGTGAGCCAGAAACATCTTGAATCAGATGACAGTATATCGGGTCAAGTCTTTCCAGCATCTGCCGGACATAGTTTGGTATTTTGCTTATTTTTTATTTCTGAAAAAAATAAAATGATTCTTCAAACTCATGTAAACCCTAGCAAAGCATGACAATGCCATCTATATCCCGATAAGATTTAAGTTTGGTGGATATACATATAGAGAGGAATTATCATAAACCATACAGGACATTATAATGGCATTCACATCTTTGCTATTAAGGAAGGAGAGGTATTATGGGTATTGTAAAAAAATACGGTGTAGAGAGTAATAGGTGTTATTTGTTATATTCTAAAGAGGCATGAGAGATGCCTTTGTTTCCTAGATGAATGAATGCTAATTGATGTTATGCAGTGTTGTGTTTTATGGGAAGAATGCCCAAGTGCCTGCCAATACCATTTGTTTGACTGTTAATCTGAACAAAATCCATTAATTACATGCATAATGTACAATGATTGAAATTGTGATATGTTACCTGGATCAAAATTATAAAATATAATTTAGAGATCTTGAAATACCCTTGTGCATAAAAGAAACTTAACCAGGTTACAAGTTCTAGCCAATTATGCCATCATGTTTTGAATATTTATATGGTTAATAGGAATTCTGTGGAAAGATGCTGTTTGAAATTAACTTTTCTACTGCTAAGCATTGTTTTTGCTAACTTCATTTTGATATGCATTGCTTGTTTGAGCGGGAAAATACCCTTCTGTTCCTACTACTGATTACTAGTTGCTCATATATTAATGAGAACATAAGGTTTTTAGTAAACTTCCATGTAGTCAACCAAGTAATATATAATCTCTTACAGAACACTGTTTGCATGCTCACAAACTGTGATTTATATCGCTGAAATTTTACCTTAAAAAGGTAGCTATCTGCACATGGGTGGTAATATGTATTTCCTGCATATAGGTTAAATGGGAGAATAAGCTGTTGGTTGTTTCTGGCAATTCCAAGATGCTCTCAGATACAGTCAGAGGTATATGCTTTAATGCTGAATAAATAAGTTCTAATGACAAATTCATGTCATGTGGCGATGCCAGTATTAGCTTGCTAAAAGTTGTATATGGTACCAGTTTGATATTGTCTGGATGATTGGATTTCAGTTCATCATTTTTTATTTTTTTTTACTTTTCTTGAATTGTTGATCTGAAGAGTTTGAAACTTTGAATGGATCTAATGAGTACTATATATTACCAAGTCAGCTGGACTGGTTGGACATTAAGTTCTTTAACTTTGTATTTTTCCTTGGATTTATTGCTGTTAATAGCATAATCGAGGAATAATAAAGCCTTCAAATTGGCCCGTGCTATGCAAGTCTGATCATGTGTCAGTACATACTGACACTAATACTGATCGTAGAAAGGTGCCTCGATCTCATTTCATACTGAATTAATTACTTGTGATACAGTGTACCAGATCGACCTCGAGACATACACGTGGTCTCTTGTCAAGACAGATGGCGAAGCACCGGTAACTTTTACTTCTTCTCTTTCTAATAGATTGATTTTGAATTTTGAGTGAAAATGTTGAAAGACATTTGTTTTATTTTCTTATCAAGATATCGAGAGGAGGTCAATCAGTTACTGTTGTTGGTTCCCGCCTTTATATGTTTGGCGGAGAAGATAATAAGAGAAGACTATTAAATGATCTCCATATTCTTGACCTAGAGACTATGATCTGGGAAGTTGCACAGACAATGTAAGTGTTTAATTCATCTGAGTAGACAATTTACCAATCTTTCTCTTTAAAACAACAAGTTATTTTAGATATCTTCCGAGATATATTACACCTGTGGGATATTTGTGTTTCTTCTGGCTATGTGTTGTGCAGTGCAAAGAAGAGCTTATATGGTTTATATGAGAGGATTTCCTTATTATATAACTTGTGATTGACTGACATCTTACTGGGCGCATGCAAAATTGAAACTTGAAACAACAACTAAATCTATCATGGGTTGATTTTAATTTAATTTGTTTCATTCAGAGGAAATAGAGGGCTCTTTTAGGAGGAATGCAAAACTGTCAGTATTTAGCTGTAGTTCCAATACAAGAAATATACAAGAAAATTTTGGATATAATCTGGAAAATATCTAATCACTTTAGTTACTCATTTTCCATTGATAGGGGAAAGGCACCAGCACCTCGGTATGATCATATAGCTACAGTGCATGCTGAGCAGTATCTTTTAATATTCGGTGGTTCTTCTCAGTCTACTTGTTTCAATGATCTTCAGCTGCTTGATCTTCAAACGGTACATGTGATCTCTCTCTTTCTCTCCTAGCATACAAGATAAGCACATTGTATAGATATTATGTATTGTTTGGTATAGGTTAGCGATTTGTAAATCAGTTCTAATGTAGAAATTGCAATCCGAGGTCTGACTTGAATGGTACTAATTTAAATTACAATGTGTCCGAAAAAGAAGAGCAAGGTGAATGTAGTACGTCCAAAAGTAAACCAAGGAGCATATGTGACATGTCAGATTTCAAAGTAGTTACTTGTCTTATAACTAGAGTTTATTAATTAAAAAATGACAGATGGAATGGTCTCAACCTGAGACTCAAGGAGCATATGTGACCCCAAGAGGAGGCCATGCTGGTACCAGCATTAACGGTCACTGGTACATAGTTGGTGGTGGAGATAATAAGAGTGGTAATTGCTTAGCCTCAGTCATTAAACATTCAGCTAAAGTTTTCTTTTCAGAACTAAGAAATTATTTTGATGACATCCAATATATTTTTTCATTATGATGTATCTTCCATGTATTATGCATTTTCTGTATTTCATCATATTGTTCTTACCAATTGTACAGCAAACCACTCTTGTTTTTGCAAAGACATGCTTGCACCATCAACTTCTGTTACTATAACCCTCAAACTATATTACTTCATTTTACAATCAGAAATACAATATCCACACCTAATTCCATTTTTATATAACAAATGATTCCAATGTGTTAACTGCATTGCGCACATCATCATTTTCATAGCTAATTGTGAATTGCAACGTAATTATATTCCAGGTGCTACCGAGACAATTGTTTTGAATACATCCAAGTTTGTGTGGTCTGTATTGACCACTGTAACTGAAAGACATCCACTTGCTAGTGAGGTTAGTATTGGTAGAAGATTAGAATTTTATCTGGTTCATACTACTTACCTTGGTTTTACTCTTAACAAAGTTTTGCTGTACAGTAAAATAAATATTACTTCATAGAGTACTTTGATCAACCCAAAAGAAGTGAAACTTGTGTCCTACCAGTAGCTTCATAAATGATTTTGATGGTTCTGTAATGGTATGAGATACTTCATAAATGGACATGATAGTCCTACCAGTAACTGTTATTGTACTGAAATCTGGGTTACTGATCTTTGGTGAAATGCTATTGGCTGGCCTTGATAAATGTTTGGTTGAGGCATTATAAAATTTACAACAAACATGATAATTTTGCAAATAAAAATGTTCAGGAATTATTTAGTCATGAATAAAGGATTGCCAGCAAAAGAAGGAAAGGTCTACTGACACTTGTAATTTATTTTCGTTGATTATGATTTCTTGAAGGGGCTTACTCTTTGCTCTAGTTCAACAAATGATGAAAAGCTTATAATTGCATTTGGCGGCTACAATGGAAATTATAACAATGAGGTACCGATATTAACTAAAGCATAATTTTATTTGTGAATGTTTGAATTTAAGGAAAAAAAGGGCTTGCCATAGTGTTCCTAATTTATAGCTTTAGCAAGAGTTAATCCAATTTTTTTTTTTTTTTTTTTTTGATCAAAGAGTTCATCCAATTTAAATGACCCTCAGCTTATTAAAAAAATTGTATTCATTAAATATTCAAACAGCATGATTATTTGTCATGTGATAAATATGGTGTTTGTTAGGTTGTAAGTTATTGCACTATAGCTGAAATTTGTGGAGTCATTAAGTGGATTTTCCTCAAATCTTTGCTTTCAACTTATTGTGTGGAACAAGTATTCTTGTTTCATAGAGAATTCGAGGGAGGAGAGGCCAGCACAAGCACCTCTTTTCAAAGCTCTTTCCTACTAATGTAATGACTAGGTGTTAAGGATAGCTCATTAAACCACCACATAGTTCAATATTATTTACATTTTTAACGAGTCTAAGGTTCAATGCGCTTAATTTGGCATGTAGTGAGCATTATGCCATCTGACAAGGAAATTGCAAAATGTTTTCTTGTTAACTCTGTAACTATGATTCTACAGTTTCTCCTGATGCAGTAACTGCTAATTTTAATTTAAATAAAATATCTCTGGACAGATTTTTGTGATGAAACCCAAGCAAAAGGATATGGTGCAGCCACGCCTGGTGCAGTCTCCTGCAGCAGCAGCAGCAGCTGCTTCTGTTACTGCAGCATATGCAATAGCAGCTGCAAGTGACAAAAAGACTGTACAGGCTAGTGCCACAGAAAATCCTGAGACAAAGAATGTTCAATCTGAGACCTCCTTTGTAAAGGAGACAGCATCTCGAACAGACATTCTCAGAGAAGACAATACAAGTTTGGTATCCAAATTGGCAGAAATTACGGCTGAAAACTCCAAATTAATGGATAAACTTGACTATGCCAAAAGTTCCCACTCTGAATTAACGAAAGTAAGTTTTCCCTCATTTTTAAACATTCTAGTTGTTTTCTTGTCCTGGTTTGTTCATTCAATAATGGTTATCTTCAATACTGTTCTTTCCTTTCTTACTTTTAACAGGAGCTTCAGTCGGTACGAAGTCAACTGGAAGCCGAAACTTCAAGATGCACTAAACTCGAGGTTCCATGATTGTGACCTTATCTTTGTTCATTTTATATGAGTTTCTAAATTTCTAGGTCAAAGAAGTTATGAGCAGAGATTATCATCACTGCATGGCAGCAAGGGAAATCAGAGCTAACAGTTTTTTTTTTTTTCTTCTTTTCCATAATTTTACTTTAGACACAAATTCAAAGTGCGCAAGAAAAATTAAGCACAACTGGCTCACTGGAGAAAGATATAGAAACCCTAAGAAGAGAAATATCCAAAATAGATGGGAAAGTGCCAGCAGCTCCTCAATCACAGCGATCTAGCGGTGTTTGGAATTGGATGGCTGGATCTCCTCAAGATTGATGCTAAACGATTCAAAATCTAATTTGCAGCAAATAATGCAAAACATGGTGAGCATCATTACTTGTTCTCCTTTTGATGTCAATTTTATAAATTCTTCATATGACATCTGGAGATGTGATTATTTCTTTTCAGGTGCGGCAAGCTCTGGATTCGCAGGGGTGAGTTGTTTGTAGCAGTTGATACAGATACAGGAACTGGAAATGGTTTTGATGGAGTACATAAACTATAGATGCCAAAGAAAAAGAATGCCAAGGAGAACAGCCCTAATTATTTTATTTTTTTTCCCTGTACTTTGAGATATGTAACCTTTTTAAATTACTTCATATGTGACCTTTTGAGTTTTCTAAGGTTATATTTGTTCGAAATATACTCAAGATATTGAAATAGAAACTGTTTAAATTGGATTTCCATTTACTCTCTATAAATGAATGGCTAAATAAGAAAAGAACAGTAAAAATGGCAGAGCGCATTCAACTCCTATATTTGCTCCTTGTTAATGCCTTAATCCCAAAAATTAATATAATACCTTAATCTGCTTTTCTACTATGTAAATACAACAATTGAAGCACTAATTTCAGGTTCTTCAGAACTCAAGCAGGTACAAAAGAGCACAAAAATAGAAGAATTGTAGGCGATGGGTCTAATTTGATGAGAGAATACAAAATATATACAAAAATATGAGCAGGACTAAGATAATATGCATATTATAAATCAACTTGTGTTATAAATTTATATCTCTATTTTCAAAATTCAACTGTTGATCCGTATCATTAAACATGCTCTTCATATGAAAATGTACATAATAATCAAATTTGATTTACTTGAGTAATTTTCTATCTATCTAAAAAAATAGTAATAAAATAAAAAAAATTGATTTCCAATTATACTTTTATATTATATTTAATTGTATTGAAACGACTGTTTAAATTTAAAAAAATATAAATTCAAAAACTCGTAGCTTAAATTTAAAAAATGAAGTTAAATTCATAAGCTCGTAGCACGGATGCATATTACCATAACCTCCCTCAGAAAATATATATAAGATCACAAAAGCATTCTTCAGTTGGAAACTAATGTACAAGAGCCTGAGCTCAATAAACGGGCCAGAATAACCGCAGCCCGTATCACAAATACATGTATTACACCACATGGATCACCGCATACATGAAAAAGAGAGAGGATAAGATAAGAGGCTCAAAATAGAGCAGAATAAGTGTCCTTTCTGGTCAGCTGCCTGAAACAAAGACCGACCTGCTGAGCAGTGAGCACAGTGAAGTAATGGCGACGATATCATCTCTTGCATTGCGCACCCCCTGCACATGGCTGGGCCAGTTCATTGGAAGCGGGGATGGACTCGGTGGGACGAACCCGAATCCGAACCCGATTAATCTTCGTTCCCGGCCCTTGAGGATCGAAGCCAATAAGCGCGTCAAGAAAATCCGTCAGGTTCGTCCATTCAATCCCTGCTCTCCCTCTTCTTTCTCACTTTTCTTTGTACTAATTTCTGTTGAGTTTTCCTTGTATAAAAATTCAGGTAATTTTGAAGGAGGATATAGGTGGGGTAGGGAAAATTGGAGAGCAAGTGAAGGTGAAGGCTGGTTTTTTCCGCAATTATCTTCTCCCGTATGGCAAAGCTGATCTCGTTTCACCTCGCTTGCTCAAGTACTGTTCCTCCCCTACTTCTGACATCCTTCATTTTTGTATTTTTTTTTTCATTTTTAAATGAAATTTTGCCATATCCACATTTTGACCATTTGAGTGATGTATATTAACCTTCTTATATTGTCCAGGGAAATGGAAAGGGAGAAGGGGAGAATAGAAGCTGAGAAAAGGCGGGTGAGTATTTTTTTTTTCATTATAGCTTAATTAAAATTGTATTTCTTTTCATCTGTCTGAACAATATATACTTTTACAAATGTTGTAAATGCCAAAATTGTAAGAATAATGAGGTGGCGCTAAGGTTGACCATTTTATACACATCAAAGACTACCATTTAGTAGTAAATATTCGTAAAACCAGTAAAATATATTTTCATGTAATGATCTGAGCAGGTTAAAGAAGCAGCAGAACAAGTGGCACTACTTCTACAGACTGTGGGCCCGTTAAAGGTCAGGCGAAAATCCACACCACAGAAACAAATTGTTGGAAGGTTAGATCTTGAAAATATATTCTAATTCAATATTACTCAGCTCAAAGTATTTACTCTGCAATTTTCTGTGCAAATTTTAAAGCTGTATTGCCCACTTCTTATATCGGTATCTCTACTCTATTTTGAACCTGTTTGCTTCATAAATCGAATAGTGTTTTGAGGATCAGCAAAATAGTATTAGTATCAAAAGCCCCAATGCAGAGAAGAGCTTGTTTGTTCTTAACTCTTGCTCTCTCTCTCTAATATTCTAACCGGAATCATTTTAACTTGGTTTTATAATTATATTCCGAGCCTTTTATTCTTTATTTAGTTTTGAGTTAAATAAAGTACATTGAAGTTGAGATCACTAGGCTCCAAAATCATTGTTCTCATCTCTTAAATATCAGCTTCAATCTTGAGTAATTTTTGTAATCTACTTTTAAAAAAATTTCTTCAGTGTAACATCTGGAGATGTAGCTGACATCATAAAGGCTCAACTCAACAGGTACACTTTGAAGGACTGTAAAAAGATTTATACAAATTAGAAATTATACTCCTTGTATAGGAGTTATTTATTTTTGTGGTTTTATTATTGACATAAATATTTTCAACCCTTTTCATTAATAGGGATATAGGGCAAAATAATATTATAGTTCCTGAAATCACAGAACTTGGAGATTACATCGCTGAGATTAAACTTCATGAAGAAGTCTCAGCTCGAGTTCGATTGCTCGTTTTGCCAAATTAACTCTTTGATCGCATAAATGGCTTGACTTGTTTCTGATAAGGCAAGTATTCTCTTTCGATCCATCCTTTGTCTAACAAATCCTTTCAAAGTTCAAAAGGAGAAACCAGGATATGGGACCAAACTTAAAACTTAAAAAAAATTGATTGATTAACTTTTGAAGGGGAAATTGTATTTATTTTTAAACAGTGAAAGCATTTAAGATTTGTTCCCAAAAATTGTTTAGTATCTTTGTCAAACACTTGTTTTCAAATTTTTTATGTTCACGTCTTGGACGTTGAGATGGAATGCTGAATTTTTTTGAATTTAATGTTGCAGAGATTGGATGGATTAAGGCATGCAAACGTAGTTAGCTAAAATTTTATCTATTACTTTGATTTTGTTTGGAGTTATTTTCTCCCCGTGCATGCAAAGCCACTTTTATTATTTTTCCCTTCTGCTCCATTTGTAGCTTCTCACCTTTTACTCCGTGAATTTGAGCTTTGAATGTTTTGAGGTCTTGGTGAAACTAAAGACCCAAAAAGTATACTGCTAAATATGGATGCGAGCCACATTTTGATATTGTTAACAACATCGTAACACATTTTGATTATGCACTAATCCTCATTTATTACGAGAACCAGCCTTTGTTTACTGACAAAAAGCAACAGATTGCGAGTTCAAAATTCAAATAAAAAATTCTTGTTTATTACGAACATATTGTTCTTATGCTTTGCAGAGATTATATTTGACCGGAAACCGTTAAAATGTGTGATTTATTGATAGCTCAGAATGGATTTCTCAATTCCTTTGGTAGACTAAAAGAAAAATTAAATCTTAATTGTTGACTTGATACCATTTGACAGCATGCGTAATCAACAGAGATCGATTTTGGAGGAGCATTGAAAAACTTGCATTTCTGACCACAGTATAAAGTAGCACATCCCGTTTCTAAAGCAAATAATAAATTAAGAAAAACATATATAATATCAAGCGAAGTTTAGAGCTGCTAATTGACGCCCGTGAACAAACGGGCCGAATAATTAACAAATTAATATGTTCACGGGCCTAACAATTAATAAAATAATATTGAACGGATTATAATCCGAACAAGGGCCGAAATTCAGTTAAGGATAGCCCCCCCTCTAGGTTACGCTTCTCCCTCCCTTTTGAGCTCCTCTTCAGTTCCCCTCAAGGTTGGTTTTGATTCAGTGTCTTTTCATTTGTGATATACATATAAAGAAATTATCACTAGACTTTTATTATTCTAATCAAATAAGAATGATCAATTTGCGTCCACAAGATTACTGGTTGTACCGGTGTTTTTGGGCTTGAAAATAGATGCCAGTTGACGTAGCTAAAATAGTAGTTTGCAGTGTTATATGGGGCCATACGGTTGTACTGTGAAGGCAATCACTCATATCCTGCAGTGACAACTGACAAGAGTCTTTTTGTGCAGGTTGCTTAGTTTGGACATTACGTACCTGGGATGTAATTAAACTCTGTTATGTTTTAATGCTAATGGGCTTTATGCGTTGTTTCAATGATCCATTTGGTCTAGCATGCTCTAGACAACTTGACAAAGTTTGCATTTTTTTCTTTTTTTTTTTAGTTTTGATGAAAAAAGTTATGCCTCTAGGCTCTATATTCAAGTACAAGGCACCATTAATTATTTCTGGTAGCATATTAGTATTGTTTTTGTCCTTTGCATTTTGAGTTTTTCTTTAGAAATTGCAGCTCATATGATAATTTTATTTAGGACAGATTTAAAGGGGCCCAGAGGTGACTAAGCTCCCTATATTTTAAACAAGTAAATTTCATCAGAATTATTTTTATTATGTTTAATTAAATTTATAATTTATCCTTCTATTAATAAAGTATTTATTGAACTAAAAGAAGAAATACGTCTCGCTCTAAAATATATCGAAATATTCTTTTTTATGAAATACAGTCCCGTGAAGTAAATATCTGATTTCTTCCCTGATCGTAATACTTGTTGGTTTTCAATTGTACTTGATGTAAATATCTAATTTACTGTACTTCAAGTATTTGTTATTTAAAATTTTCTTTTTTCTTTTCTAGCTTGGTTGATTTTTATTAAATAGTCCGGGCCTACACTTATGCACTTGCTAACGGGCTTCCTCATCATCTCAGGCCCTCTATAAAGAATTACTTTATTACCAACCATTTTTGTTATTTTAATTTCTATAAAATATAATATGGTTATATATAATAAGAATTGTCACTTAAAATTTAAAGAGACTATATAATTATGAGGATCTGTTATAAAATGGTGTTTGCAATTTACAAGTTGATAAGAAAGCCATGGAGTTTTAAAAGAACCTGTTCACAATTCTAATCGATGAACTTTGTTACTAAAGAATTGTAACAAATGTAAAGATGGATTTGGCACTTTGGAATTCCCAGTCTGAGCTGCTCATTTTCCCTTACAGATGCATGCATTAGAGCCTTTCCATGTCCTTCCTAATTCTCTTCCCTCTATAATAGATATTATACCAAGAGACGCATTTTTCATCTCATCTGCACATTCTTCAACTCTCTCCCTTCAAATAGCTCGCTTAGCTCCTACCACGGGCAGTCAATTTTGTGTTTGTTTTAAGAAAATTTATATTAAAACTTCCTAAAAATATAATAATTATTCTATTGCCGGTCCCTATTTACAATCTAACGATTTTTATTAGATCATCAGTTGGTACTAACGTTTGGTGTAGTACCGACTCCTATTCAAAAAAACAATTTGACTCCGCTCATGATGGACGTCCAAGTAATGGCAACATATATTTAACATACAAACTTAACAATATTAAATTTAAAATGAGAAGGCAACTCATAGGATAAGATATCTTTGCTTGTGTTACTAGCGTAGAGGATGGTTTAAATACTCCATGTATTTTATATTATCGTACCTTATATTCTATATATTTATTTTTAAAGTTTAAATTGTCAATCTAAACTACTCAGCATTCTATTCATATTAAAATATGTTTGAAAATCAAAATTTATATTTTTTTGAAAATTTATTATTATTTTTAAGATAGATATAAAATCACTCTTCTTGGATGGTACATAAACAATGAATTTGTATCTATTTTAAATTATAGTAAAAAGTGCAAAAAAATATAAAATTTGGTATTGAAGCATGTAGTATGAAAATTATATTTAGCGATTCGAATCGACAGTTTAGACTTTGAAAATAAAAATATAAAATATAATCAAGTACTATAAGACATAAAAGATAACGAGGCATTTCAACCATTCCACTCTGAATTAATTAACGAAAGTAAGTTTTCCCTCATTTCAAATATTATTCTATCGGTTCTTTATTTTTTTATGTTTGAACTAATAACAAACTGTTCTACCTATATCCAGATTAAGGCCCTGGCCAATTTTTTAATTACTAAACATTCTAGTTGTTTTTCTTGTCTTGGTTTGTTCGTTCAACAATAGTTATCTTCAATACTGTTCTTTCTTTTCTTGCTTTTAACAGTCAGTACAAAGTCAACTGAAAGCTGAAACTTAAGAGTAGAACGAGTGTGTCTCAAAGTTGACCAAATTTCTTTGTAAATTCAATTTTAAAATTTATCGGATTGATTTCAAATAACGAATTTGAACTATCAAAATTCGTATACTTTACGAGTGATGTTCTATATGAAAAAAAAAATTATATAGAGTCAAGTAGTCAAAAAATTAATGCACTAAAAATAACTTATAAACCTTATAATTTTGACTGCTTGACTTCATATTAAATTAATTTAAAAGTTAAAATTATTTACATGTAGACACATTATTCATAAGTTAAACGGATTTCAGCAGTTGTAATTCGTCATTTAAAGTAACATTTGATAAGTTTTAAGAGTTGAGTTCACAAAAAAAAAAAATTGGTGAACTTAAGAAAACTCATAGTTCTACTCGACCTTGTCATTGTTCATTTTCTACGTGTAACTAAATTTTTATATCAAAGAAGTTATGAGCAGAGAATCTCATCACTGCATGGCAGCAAGGGAAATCAGACCTAACAATTTTTTTCCCCTTTTCCATAATTTTACTTTAGACACAAATTCAAAGTGCGCAAGAGAAATTAAGCACAATTGGCTCCCTGGAGAAAGATATAGAAACCCTAAGAAGAAAAATATCTCAAATAGACGGGAAGGTGCCAACAGCTTCTCAATAGCAGCGATCTGGTGGTACTTGGAATCGGATGCCATCCGTATTCAAACGTGTCGTGCGTCGTGTGTCGACGTGCTGTATATGATCGTACTGTGTTTACACATTCTGATTTTATTTAATTTAAAACAAAATATTTTTTACAACACGGCACGTCTAACACCGGCACCGGGTGCCGTATTTCGCTATGTTTCGACCCGTGCATACCGTGTCGTGTTCATGTGTTACGTACTTTTTACAACAACACTAATGCCGAGTGTCCTTTCTGTACACGTGTTGTGCTGCCAACATGCCACGGTGTATACCTATGAGCGTGAATTTTTTTTTTAAATCGTAAATTTAAAAAAAAAAGGAATTTATCATACTAACTTCGATTATTTTTGTTTTTACAAAAATTATAAGAACCCAACTGCTATTTCAGTCCTAACTTCTTTTTTTCTGTACCGAATTATCATTCGGACTCATGATAGTTCGCAGTAATTTTACAAGTCTCCAGTCCACAGCCACACGTTTTGCAATTCGGTACGTTAAAAAAAATATCCTGACCGAAATGCAATTTATGTTCTTATGATTTTTGTAAATTAAAGCCAATCAGATTGGCTTGATAAATTATTTTTATTTATTTATGGTTTTTAAAAAGAGAATCTATGAGCGGACAATACAACTTGTTTACGGGCCTTTAGGAAGTTGCTATTGGGAAGTTGGAAAAGGAGATACATTATTTAGGCCTTTTTAGGCCCACTTAACGGGCTAGATTGCTGCATCCCTTTGTTATCTTTAAATGCCCAAACAAGTGCACTCAATAATGAGTAAAATTACTGCAAGGATTTGTAAGTCTTAGTGAATTAAATTTTAATATTTGTTGGATCAATTTCAGATGATAGAATTCAAAAATTTCAAATTAATATAATTTTCCGGTCAATTAGTGTATACAAATTTATTTTAATTGTATTTATTGTTTATTTTTTAACCGTTTGATTTTATTTAAATAAATTGAAAATTTATAAGTTTTGACATGTAAATACGTCAGCCATTAAATCTATCAATTTGAAGACAATTTGGTAGATTTGTTAATTTATTGTTGCAGAGTGGAATAACATATAATTCTTTTCATTACCCCTCCAGAAAATGATCTCAACAACAAAGTAAATATAATAAAGTAAGAAAATTACGTAAATAAAAAAAAAAAAGACAAGGAAAGATATGAATATGAAATAGTTGACTTTTTATTCCAATTTCATATTCCACGCATGCAAACTTAGTTAGCTAAAACTTCAAGTGTAAAAAAAAAAAAAAAAATGCAACTTTCGATTAACATTTGAAGTACCTTCAACTTAAAATTAAAATACACTGCCTTCTCAAACTTGCAAGCTCAAATTTGAAGACTCGACATTTCCCCTTAATAATATAAATAAAGGCAAAACATTTTACATGCTAAGATGCTGCTTCTTGGCCTCAGCTGCATCTGTTGCTTCGACCTGTGCCTTAGTCGTTTGCATGTCGGCCTCAGTCGCTTCCTTCTCATTTTTAGCTTGCACCTTCTTTACCTATACATGTATATATCCATGTGAGGAAAAGAACCTCAATAATCAGCACAATTTCTTAATTTCTCCCAAATAGCCAGGGAAAGAAAAAAATATGGCGTGACACTTATTGCATATCCCCATTTGCAAAATAGATGCTCTCCTCAAAACCTTCAAAGTTTCAATTTCAATTGCCATACAAATTTTCCAGTCTTAGATCATGAAAATCTTTAAAAATAGTAACTTCCTATTCAAAAGCTCCATATGGGATTGATTAATTGAAAAAGATAAAAGGAAAATTGTAGGGGGTTGAGTGAGAGAGAGAGAGAGAGTACTTGGCCTGTGATGGATGCTTTGATATATTCCCATCCTTCTTGAACTGAAGCCCCAAAAGCAATCGATTGATTTCTTACCTTAGACATAAACCCCTCGTTTCCATTTCCTTCTTCCATGTATTTTTGTATTTCCCCACTTGAAGCTCTTTCCTTTTTTGTACAAGTAAAATCTCTTTTGAATTCCTAATAGATTTTTAGAGGGTTCCCTGTTCTAGACAAGAACAAGACGTCTCTTTCAAGACGCAAAATGCGCTGCTGAGTGTCCTTTCTGGACACGTGTTGGGCTGTCAACAAGCCACGGCATATTTACAAAACAAATTGTATGGGCCTTTAGGAAGTTAGATAAAGCGAAACAATATTTGGGCCTTTGTAGGCCCACTTATTGGGCTAGATTATTGTATATCTTTGTTATCTTCAAATGCCCAAACAAATGCACTCAACGAAACAACATTTTTTTGGAGTACATTTACTGTCAAGGATTAGTAAGTTTTACTGAAATAAATTTTAATATTTATTGGATCAATTTCAGATGGTGGGTTCAAATTGTTCAGATTAACATAATTTCAAGGTTCACTTAGTGTTTAAAAGTTTATTTTTTTATTTTTTAACCTTTTAATTTTAATTAAATAAATTAAAATTTATAAGTTTGACATGTAAACAAGTCACCCATTACATTAAAAATGTATCAATTTGAATACATCATTCGATGAAAATTCGGTAGAATATAAATTAAACTCGCTAATAATTTGATGAATTGAAATTCATTGTAAGTTTACTCTTGTTCGAGAATGGAGTGTAACACAGTAATTAAGAAAAAGTCCTAAGACTGTTAGATATCTAAAGGTCGAGAGTTCAGACCTCTCCCACCACTTGAAGCTTCCAAAAAAAGCTTATTCTTGTTCTTCTTTCAAAATACTAGCTAACAACCATAAGAGAATATATGCAAATGCAAGATTAAAAGAAAAAGGAAATAGATATTACCAAATATTGAAGAATCAATGAAAAGAAAAAAGGAAAAGAGATATTAACAACCAAACCCACCTCAGTATGCAATGTCCTTTTAGTTAAATTATCAAAACATGTTTCTCTTTAGATAAAAATTGACTTTTTTTTTTCTTTGGTTTAAAGTCCGTAGGTGATTGCATTGATCCAATGATTGAAACTTGTATTTTATGTGTATTTAGCCTCCCCTATGATAATACAAAAAATTTAAAGGACATGAATGTAAGATGACATATCTTTTTATATGTCTAAATTTATAAAAATATATATATGAATATATTATTTTTTTTATTTTGATAAACATGTTATTTTATTAGGTGTTAGTTACTTATTAATTGTGTTTTTTTTTATGAAATTAAATAGTGAATATTTTATGTTATATAGATTTTTATTTTTATTTTAATATTTTTTATATAGTTAAATTATCAAAACATGTTTCTCTTTAGACAAGAAAAGGACAATATTCTTTATATGATCAATTTGAATTATCAAAAAGAGTTGAAATTCCACAGTAAGTTTATTCTCGTTCTCTTTTCAAAATTCCAGATAACAACCATAAGAGACTGCAACTGCATGCAAATCAAGGTGCTTTAAATATTGAGGAACCAGTGAAAAGAAAAAGGAAAAGAGATGAAGAATCAAACCCACCTCAGTATGAAATGCCCTTTTATATAGTTAAATTATCACAACATGTTTCTGTTTAATAAAGAAAAAGATGATATTCTTTCTCTGATCATTTTATATGTACCACTTTATTTCTTCAATCATATTTTTCTTGTCATCTTTTTTATTTACTTTAGAATAAAGGTGGTGTAAAGATGCCAGATTAACTTATTTCACACTTACGGACTTCATTTATAGAGCACAATAGTACAAACAGAGGCTCATTGCTCAGTTTCAGTATCTTACTCCTTCAGACTAATTAATTTACTCTATGTTCGATTTATAAAATGTAAAATAGAAAAATAAGATGGAGTAAGTAATTTAATTATTTTTAAATTAATTACACAATCAAACATGACATATTAGTTCAACTCATGGACGGTGGATTAAGATTAGACGGTTGAAGATAAAGACTTGTTCTGTATATTTAGTAGCTTAATTAGAGTTGAGACCTTCAAAGCAGTTCACCTAACAAGGGGTGACATGCATAAATAATTAAAAAAAACAATGAACTTAGATGGTCAGATATATATATAAAGCTACCAAAGAATCTAAAAGGGCACATGTTTATGCAATTATGTGCTATATATATAAATTATATTGTTGCACTGGCATAGCTACATAGAATCACCTTTTGTCGTGGTTTTAATTTATGGAAAATAAGATTATACTGATAAAAAAAAATGATTATCACTCTACTGACGTTAAATATAGTTAACTATCTCTGCAATCCATGGGCGGACGCGGATCTAGTCAAGGAATAAGCTGTTCAAAATTTTAAATTATTGATTATATATATTAGAGATTAATTAATATTTTTATTTTGACATATACTGATCTTTTTATTCATCTTAAGTAATTTACATAAAGAAATAAATCAATATTATCATGATTCTGTATTACCTTTTAATTTTAATTTGAACAATAAAAAACCACTAAAATATAATATAACATAAAATATTTTTTTAGAAATGATGTAATTACTCTCCTCATATTCAAATCTTAGTTCCGTTTCTATTATATTCGTTAACATATATAGAAGTTGCCTATTTTTCTTTGGGTTAGTTTCATCCGGACAGTATCAAAACTCATATTAAAATTTTGACGACTCAAAAAGGTTTATTTATTTGTTCATCATCGTTGTATTTCATTATATAAATAGTGGAGTCATTGTAACCATAATAAGTAAGACTGATATGGCTAATGACATCTATAATAACACTTTAATGGCTATGAGATCTTCGTAATGTCTTGATGATTGATTGTGAACTACCACAATGCACTTTAGTGGGAGTACCAAAAAGTATGCATATAACATATATGAGACTTAAGTTAGTGAGAATAGAGAGCTAATTCAAATTTGAGATAGTGAGTTAATTCAACTTTTAGTTGAGTTAGTAAAATAGCATGCTAACTCACAAAAGACAAACAAAGAATAGTTCATTTTTGCTAATTCAAACACATCCAAACATAAAATAGTAGTTTGAAATAGTAGCTAACTCAGATTAGCACTATTCTTTGTCTCATCCAAATGCACTCTATGGTAACATGCATGTAGGGAGATATATCATGTTTAACAGTTTTGATCAATTGTTTGAACTTTAAAAATAAAAATAAAAATTTAATATGGATCGATTCGTATTATGCATATTAGTTGTTTGATTTTTTTTTTTATATATATGTACATTTAGCTCCTTTTATATAATACAATAATTTCGAAGGGTTTTCATGTTAAATTCCAGAATAGAAAATGCTGCTTAATTTTGCAAATCTCTCGCTTCAAAATTTAGAAAATAAGAAGGTCCACTTTTGACTTATCCAAGCCTCGAAGGCATAGAATAGGCTAGGCACTAAGGCTAAGAAACTAGGCTGTGATTACAAATAAAGTACTTTAATACTCCGTGTTGTGTTTGTTTTTTAACGATAATGATGAAAGTGAATGTCAAATTGGAAGACAACATTCACAAGAGATGTGAGAAGAGTTGAAATTTTCATCGTGTTGTGTTTAATAATTTTTTGCATATAAATTGAATTATGTAAAGAGAATTAATATTTCTGTGGAAGTGATGATTTATTTCTTTGTATATAATTTGTACATAAATAAAATTACATGTAACAAAAAAAAATTCTAAAATTCTATTTTTCTCGGAAATCATAAGTCTAAATTTAAATAAAAAATATAGTAATATTATCTTTTAGTTTTATTTTTGATAGATATGATACTTTATAGGTATTAGTTATTTAATGTAATTTTTATAAAAATAAATAGTGAAGTATCTTATTATCTTGTGGTGCATAAATTTTATTTTTTATTAAAATAATGATGTTTAGTCCCTCTAAGTTGAAATTCTAGTTCTAAAAATTAACTTGTAAAAATGTATCTATAAACCAGAAATAATTTGAAGGCTGAATTTAAAATATTTTAAAAAAATATATATAATCATTCTGAAATCTGAATTGTAATTCCATCCTTTCGCACATGCTGGCTAGATTTCTGGAGGGATAAGCATGCATATTTGAGGGTAACTCAGAGATCTTTTCACTATGGATTTGTTTATTATGATAATTATAACAACAGTTATTATCACATCATTATCAGTATTATTATTATTATTATTATTATTATTATTATTATTATCATTATGTCTGTGGTGCTATCAAATTAAATGGTCGGTTTCAAGAGGCAGTAATTTGGCATCTAACCATCACCAAATTCCCAGTACTATCGTCTATCGCGGTAACGCCGACCTCTCATAATAAAAAAATAATAATAATTAATTAATTAATTGAAATCAAGATTGAGGCAGTGAAGTCAGAATTGTTGCTTTTGATGTCGTGGTACCACATTGACCCCTTAGAATTAGACAAAGGAAAAATAAAAGAAAAAATAAATAAAAGAAAGAAAAAAAAGGTAAAACATTACCGACACTCACCGACTGATTTATGACCTCTTGCATTTTCATCTTTTTATTATTCTCTCTTGTACAAGTGTACAACCGAATATAATTAAAGTATTTGGCTGTTTAGAATATTTGTAGCCAAATCAAAATCAACTCAGCTGCTATTTATAATTTAGAAGGTTTGTTTTGAAATTTGTGTTTTAGAATTTAAATTCGTACAACCAGTCTTTTGCAATTATTTTACAACAAATAAAATTTACAGGCGATACAATTAATTCCACTCTCATTTTAAGTTTTTAACAATAACAATTTTAAAAAGTATAAAGTTTAGATCTCTCCGAAGCGCTTCCAGCAGAAAAAAATAAAATAAAGGGGCGATTAAACTCTTTGCTGCCTGTCTGCCGCCTTCTCCTCCCTCACTTTATTATTTTCCTTTCAGCTCTTTTAGGTTTCACTTCCGACAAGTGATATTCTTCTTTTACTCTTCTCAACCTTTTTGAATGGAAAATAAAATGATAGAGATCAGGAGCGGAGATAGGATTTTCGTCAGGGTGGACAAAAAAATATCGAATCGGATTTAAATAGTTTATTGGATTTAAACTCATTAACTAATTGGATACTCGATAAAAAAAAAACAATGCTTTGACTTATATTTTTCAGTGCTATGACTTATAATTTCTAATGTTTTAACTTATAATTCTAATTATCAATTATAATTTAAGAAATTTATTTTGATTTTAACACTAAATTTAACTCGAATTACAAATTAAACATTCAGAGGAGGGCAAAAATTTTTTCCAGAGAGGAGTAAAGTCGGTCGATATCGATAGAAAACCACTAAAATTTGAAATCCAGGGGGGCGGCTGCCCCCCTGGTCTATGCTGGGTCCGCCCCTGACAGAGATGGGAGGGAGCTGAGTTGACCAGAGTTGATCGGAATTGAGAGCACGGTATCACAGGAGCATGAAGACTATCTCATCTTGATAGTAGATTCGGTTGTTGGATCGCGACAGCTATCAGACAAAAGCAAAACTGGTCGTGAAGAGAAACAAAGAATGAGATAATAAAGTGTTTAAAAGTGTATATAAATATGATTAGATAATTAGAATAGTTTTGATGATTTCATAAGAATAAAAAAAATTTAATCTAAGAAGAAGAGTCATTTTAGTCGTTGTAATACATTTTTTATCGATAAAATCGTTACTAAGCATTTAAAATTACTGATTTCAAAAAAAAGATATTTAATTTTTTTATAAGATTCTTTCTTGGAGAATTTCTTTCTATAAGAATAAATTATCATATATAAATTAAATTGAACAGTTCTAAACAATCATTTTAATTATCCAAACTCAAAACGTGGAAGTTATATCATTAATATTAGCTGCTCGGTGTTCTACTTTAATTTCATTTGCAATAAAAACGAATATATAGCAATCATTCATGGCAGTCTTCCTCCGAAGTTTTGGTGAACAGGATTATAAATGAGTGTAATCTTTGGCTGCAGTTCTGTTTAGAAGTTGTTGTTTTTATTTTTAATTATATTGATATGATGTAAATTAGGTAACTGAGAAAAACAGAGTATGCTCTCTGATTTATATGATGAATATTGTAAGAGCGCATTTGTGCATATCGTTAATTGCAATACCACCTGACAACTTTAATCATGGCATTTCAAAAAAGAAAAATCAATCATTCATGGCCATTTCATACGTAATTTGATTGGATGCAATTGTTTGGAAATCGATTAAATTAGTGGTAATTTGGATAACTATCACAGTACATTTAGAAAAAATAAAAAAGGTTCTACATTTGATTTCCACGCATAACAACTTAAAAAATGAAGTAACCGAACATTCAAAGGCAACGTGGGTTATTACACACGCTAAATTAAGTAGTATTAATCTATGTAGTGAGCATTTGCGCTCCACATTCGTGTCATGAATTACACACGCTAATTAAAAAGAAAGGACAAGTTAGAACCCTTGGATGTTTAATTATATTTTTTTGATTTAATGCGCCAAAATCATATTAATTCCGGACACTTAACGGACCGGTGATCAGCTGGATAACGGATATACAGAAGATGCTTAATCACCTATGTGAATTTAGGGGTGGCAACCAGTTGTCTCGAGTAACGAGCGAGCTGATTTTAGAGGTCTGAGCTGAAATCTTAGTTTGAAATTGTCACGAGTTGGACTGAGTCAGCTCATAAACTAGTGACAAGCTGTCGAGCTAGATCTGACTGAATCTTGTTTTAAGGAGAAAATAAATTATACATATTTTTCGGACTGAGTTAAACTGAGTTGGACAGAATTGGACAAAATGCACACAAATTCATACAAATTCACAAATTGATGCATAGCAGAGCTAGCTTGCGAACTGGCGAGCGAGTTAGGCTCTTACTTAAACTCGTTAATTCTGAACCGAGCTAGTAGTGAGCGAGTCAGCTTCGAATCACGATGAGCCATGAGCTTTTTGTTGGTATAAATTTTCAGAATATTCGGATAGTTAGAAATTAATTAAAATAAATCAAATTGAAATAGAGTTACCTGGATCGTGTACGAAACACTTTCCGGGTAACTCTATTTCAATTTGATTTATTTTAATTAATTTCTAACAATCCGAATATTCTGAAAATTTATACCAACAATCTTAAGCGTATTCCGTCTCATCGTGCAAGATGAAACCGCAACCAAGATAATCCGGGATTGTTGCTTCTTAGGCACGCCATGGAAGTAACTGACGATAATTCTGCAATATCTAGCATAGATCAGAATTTGAATAATTGAAATAAAATATAAATGGAGGATTAATCAAAGGACTTTGTGTGAAAGTAAATCAAAGAAAAGGTTTTTTTTTTTTTCACCTTTTCATTCTGTCTTTCAGATACCCTTAACAGAGAAGGGATGCGCCCATATATAATATTGAAATATTAGTCATTGGCTGGTGTGCTAATTAAGAGATTTAAAAGAGATTAATGAGAGCTTTAAATATAAAAGAAATGCATAATAAAATGCCATGAATAGATGCAACGGAAATATATTATTAATAAAATAATAATTTGTTATTGACAAAATAACTCACAATTAAAGACATACATATTCGATTTAACCCTCTAACTTTCAAATATCACAAATGGAGATTTTAAGCAAATTTATTGAAGAGTGAATTTTGAGTTTTTAGAACTAAAGTTCCAACACTTTTTTACCAGCCCTATCTGTGATTTAAAAAATTAATTAATTATGTACATTAAAATTAAATAGAAATTGTTTTCAAATAGCCATGAAGACTAGAATTTAACATCTAATAATTACACATTATGTATCTTACGTTTCACTCTCTAATTTAAAATTTCTAGTTCGGTTCTGTTTTTGTAACATCGACTCTTCTAATTGATGTTAACATCTCTGTATGTTCCAAGCAGGCAGCTGGGATGATTTGACGTGTGAATTGCATTGCGTTGTAGTCTTGTAGAACTCTGCTCTTTCATTATTGTATCTTCTCATTGTCTTTTTTTTTAACACTAGACAGAGGCTGTCAAGTTGTATCTTGTCATTGTCATTAACAATTTAATTATTTACTAAACTTATCCTAATGAATGTAGTTAGGATCTAAGGTATGTCAGTATGGCAAGGGTTCTTTTCAATCATTCAATCCTTCATACATAATTATTGTTATCTACCTTGTACTTAACTAATTAAGACTTTGTTTGACAAACAGTGCAATCAGGGGTGTTAACTGGTATGAAATAGGTTGGGTTAAAGCATTTCATATCCTTAGCCGTTATGATAACAAAAAAAACTTTACCCTTACTCATAAGCTAACCAAGATTTTTTTATCTATACTCGTTTTATCGAATATAGTACGGATCGGGTAAAGGATAAAAGGATGTTATTATATGTGTGTATCATATATGATAACTGTTAAGAAATAGTCTTTATATGTATCCTTGTCTGTTATGTCAACATATTTGATTTTATTCTTACTTATATCCGACAAGCTAAATGAGAATTTTTTTCCTCTTATCCGTTTTATTGAATACAGTACGAATTGAATAAACAAATAAAATGATGTCACTGACACCTAAATGCACTCTGATTGAAACGGTTGTCAAATACAATTAGGGGTGTTCAAATAAGGCTAGAATAAATTAATTTGTTATTCTAACAAATGAGACACAGACTAAGGTCCACACAATATATCTGTTGTTGGCTTTGCCTTGAACCATCCAAAAAAAAAAAAGGTCCACACAATAGTTACTATTGTATTTTTTTGGTAATTTTATTATTTTGTTTAAATGGAGAAAATTATTTTTATTGGACGGTCTATAAATTAAGTAGTTTTATATATATATCAATAGGCAACGAATAGATTACATAATAATTTTTGGTACTAATGATTGTCAAGATATGATATATACTTTAGATTGCACACTTAATTATCTCTACAACTACTTTGTCTCATCTGATTGCTTTATCTCATCAATCATATAGTAATTATTTATCTTAATCTTTGACTACTATGTTAATCAGTTCATCCATTGCTAGCTTCACATGTGGAATAAAAAAATGAGTCCAACTTTGATTTTTTTTTTTTCTTTTTACCATAATTTTATACCAGATGGATAGCAAAAAAAAAAAAAACTAATTAACATAAGATAAATTATTCTAATTAGATCAAAATCCAACCAAACTTCATGGAATATTAGGAGCCTTGCTTTATTCCAAACAAAGAAAACAAGCTCCGTATTTTTAAATGCGCCGCTTAATTTATCCTAAAAAGGTTCTAAGTACGCACAAGGGGACTAGGTATACTAAAACATTATTTCTAGAGTAGCCACTAGCCACTATAAAATCTGAATTTCCCCTTTTTATTTCAAGCGTAAAATTAAAATATTTTAATTCTTATTATCTCGAAAGGGGAAAAAAATCACTCTTAAACAAGTGCAATGCATAAGCTAAATCGATTCGTTTTAAAAAATGGAATATATTTTTTTGAAATAAAAAGTAGAGGTTTAGCCAATCAATTTTTTTCAAACATTTATTTATATTACAAAAAAAAATTTCACTTTACGGATTTTGAACTTATGATCTTTCACGTGAGAGATAGCTGCTTTGCCACTAGATTAAATATTAGTTCTTAGAAATGAAATATATTGATAGGTGACTTGTTTGATGATGGTATAATTAATATTAAGTTTGTTAAAACAAAAAATAAAAGTATATATTCACAATTACCTAGAGATCAGTTACTAAATAATTTTAAATTACACATAATTTATAACAATATATCAAATGTAAACAAAAATATATATTTCGACGATATTTGACGTTAGTTACTATAGTATTTTAAAAAATATATTCTTAATACATCTCATTATCTTAATAAAATAAATATATTAAATGTCTGAATGGAGCCATGAGGTATTTTTATTCATACATTTTCTTATCTCTTCGTTTGGTGCGATCAACTGGCAATAGAACATATGCTCTCTCTATTGTTTAATTATCTTTTTTAACTTTTAGCTAATAGTGCAACCCCCACAATTGGACGAACCTCGGCCACCAAAAAAATATTGAAAAAAAATGATATATATATATATATATATTTTGATATCCAGGTAGTGACTACCAGGTGTACAAAAATAAATGTGATTACAACTTCCAAAAACTAAAAAAGAAAATAAAATAAATTACACAATCTCAATAAATACGAAGTGAACCTCTGCAACACTTCAACCACATTGCAGTCTCTTCTTTGATATCCCGTGCCAATAGCCCGGGAGGTTTCAACTGGCGACCAAAAATACATGCATTTCGCTGCTTCCATACTCCCCAAAGAACAGCCATAACACGAGTGATCCATACCCGTTTAGATTCTTTGATCAATAGCTTATATCGGCTCCAAGAGGCTTCCCACAGCCTATCTACCGATTCATTTAACTGCACTAATTGACCCATACAAGACCATACTTGTCTAGCATAATTACATTGGAAAAACAGATGAAAAGAAGTTTCAACCAAGTTCGTGGAGCACATCACACAAGCCATATCACAAGTGAAACCCCTTCTTACCATATTATCATGCGTAAGTATTTTGTCATGAAGCAACAAACAAGTAAAAAATTTAACCTTTGAAGGAGCAAAAGCCCGCCATAGCTGTGCATGTTTTCACTGCTCACGGCCCCCTATGAGAAGAATAGAGTAGATAGAGGTCGATGTGTACTGTCCATTACCACTCCACCTCCAATACAATACATCACTTGAATCATTTAAATGTGGAAAATCATCCATCGAATGAGATAAAACAAACGCCCATCTTGTAAGCATCTCTTTCAAAGAAATACACTGTTTAACTGGTCTTTGCAAGCCATCTTTAATGGATCTAATAGGTGGCAGCCCCCACGAGTCATACCAATAGAAGACCCGAACTCCCTCTCCAACAGCCCAAACCGCAGACCAATGAAATAGAGGTTTAATTTTAATCAATTGGTTCCAAAAAAAACGAGTCATTTGCCATCCAAACTGCTGGAGAAAAAAAATGATATAATAATAATAATATAAAGCAAAAGGACACAAGTTACGACAAGCCTCACAAGCACCTATGCTATTAAAAAGAAAAATACAAGGAAGAACAAACTAGCAACACAACAATTACCCTGTTATATGGTTTTAGTGACTCAAATCATTGTGATTGTTTATACTATTTGGATGTTTCGGTTAAGGAATGTAAGTAGTTTGATGAATATAAGATCAAATTTGGTTTAATATTCGGTCAGATTTGTTTGATTTGTATTAAGATTCACGTGGCCAGTTTTTATTTTTTTTTTAATAAATGTTAGAGATTTAGTAGCAAATAAACAAGATACATGCAGCTATTTACATAAGGGAAGACATTACTTTTGCAATTAGACTAAAAGCTGGTTCTTCAGTTTTTAAGATTTATGCATATCAACTATACACGAATTTTAATGTGTGGATAACTTTGACTGAGTACCGAACCAAATTTAGTCTGATGCTCCTCAAACTGTTTTGGTTGGATTTAAAACCTTAGATAGTGTAGTTTTCAGTATTTACTTTTTATCCTTTTTCTTCTTTTGTTTGTCTTATAAAAGCAAACCTTATATTATTTACAATTAATTTTCTGGGTATAAAATTGTAAAGTGGTGCAAAGCTTGGAGAAGCTTTCTTTTTAGCAAAACTTGGAGAAGTTTTCAATGATCAGCTTGTGCCAGTTCGATAGAAAATGGCTACTCTGAGTTTTTTTTTTTTTTGTTCTTGTAAATTTTTTGGATACAGAATATCTCGAATAAAAATATGGACAAAATTAATTTGACTTTATACATCGTACTAATTCTATATTTTTATTTTGTTTTTATTAGTCATGCACTGCATTAAGTCAAATTAGATCTGTCAATATTTTTATCCTAGCATCTAAAATCCTATATGCATTTTTTTTTGTGACAATAGTGGCTGAAATCCATCTGTTTTATTATGAAACCTGAATCAAGATTTTACAATATATTGTTTGGTACAATGACTACAATATTTGTACGAATCAACAAATGAGGAGAAGTTCGAAATTACACTTTTTTTTCTTTAGGCATCAGACTAAGCCTGAAACTAGCTAACAAAAGACAACCAAAGCAGCTATAAAGTTTGCTAGGATATAAGAGATGATAGCATATTACAAAACACAGTTTTTAAGTAGCAAATCAGAAATTTCTAGTGGTATCCAACCAAAATCCTATATCTAAAATCCAATATATATACCCCTTCTTGAATAATTCTCAGTGGTATAGTGGTATCCAACCAAAATGAGAATGGTGATGGGCCTCGCTCTTTTAGGCTATGTTTGAATGTACTGAGGATAGCGAGAATAACATTGTTCCAATCCATTCAAACATACTCAATTGTTATTCGGAACAGCGAGAATAGTATTGTTCCGCTATCTTTACAAAAAGTCGGAATAGCAATTGGTGCTCTCTCAAATGTTCAATTTCTCTATCGGTATTCTAAATATTTAATCCAAACAACATTTTTGCTATTCCGAACAGCACTACATCAACACTATTCTCACACTCTTTCAAAAATCACTATTCTCAAATAGTAGCTATTCTAGCTATCCTAGAGTGCATCGAAACGTAACCTAATAGAGATGTAAGTGCAATTTTTGCAAAAGGATATACATTGATAAACTGTAATCACATTAAAAAAAGCTAATAGTAAACATTTATATCTCATCCTTTACAAAAAGTATTAGATTTCAAAGTAGACATTATATTATATATAGAATTGAAAGGCTACCTAAATCAGTCTAGACACAAGTATTGTTATAAAAATCAATTAATGATTAAGAGATCATTGCAGTTATTTATAGCTTTCCAGCTGGACAACACTATGAACTAGATTCAAGGGGTGTTCTCTTAAGACCCTCAAGCGCTCCAATTGAAGATCACTGGCATTGAAGATTATAACACATTAATTAGTAATCGAATTATAGGTCTAGCATGAATCGCGTTTAAATTCTTCAAAAATATTTTGTAAAAAGAATGTCAAAATAACACACCGTTAGATATAATTTATATCACTTTTTCTATGCTTGTGTAAAAGATTACAACATTTTAACTTCTTTTTTTAAAAATTGGCATCAAGAATTTCCAAAAATAGAAATTTTAGATCTTAATTTTGTTTTAGCACATTAATTGAAAAAAATATATTAAATAATTAAAAGTGGAGACACGGTGGGTGTAAAAAATAAAATAAAAAATATTTATAATCTCATAAAAAATATATTTCATATCAAATAGTCAGTCCATACCAAATGCATATTTTGTTGTTGTTCAACTGTCATGTACAACTTGCAGAATTAAATAAAAATAAAGTACAAATACCTAGTATTCTCTGGTATTAATTAGCGAGTATGAGAAGACTTTAAAAAATATATATTGGTTCAAAGTTCAAACCTTAGATATTAAGTATGAACCAAAGATATATATGTATTTTTTATGTAATTAAAAAAAGATAATATCTTGGATGGATTTCCTTCATTCATAAATGCTCGTCACATCCATTATATATTTCCCCGATATTTTTATTTTTACCCAAAAAATAATTGTTTTTAATAATTATAACCACCTTTCCATTGAATTTATAAAAATATTCAATCCGTGAAATTTTTTCACGGACCGAATTAATCACCTTCCCCCGTGGAATTTATTCACTGTCTGAATTTTTATTTTTCCCGTGGAATTTATTCACGATCCGGATGTTTATTCCCCCCTGAAATTTATTCACAGTCCAAGCCCTTTAATTCAAACCCGCCCACCCCTTCCCTTTCTCTCTGTTCTCGTTATGTCTCGGTGAAGCCAACAGAGAAGCATCCGTCCCCATCGACGCCCCCCTTTTCCGGCTCCCCACCCTCGCGCGGCTCACTGCAGCAGCGCCGCCTGCCTCCCTGCGCCACTCCCTGCATTACTCTGGCCCTACTCCGAGCGGCGAGGTGTAGAGACTCGGTACCGGTTATTCTATCAAAGCCGCCTCTTGGATTCCGTTGTTAATTGGGTAAGTAAGCACCTTAGAAATTCATTGATTCATTTGATTAGTTGTATCGCGTTAACCACATCTTGGATTCCACTGTTATCGGGTTTTATGGGTTGATTTGGGTATTTATAATTTGTCTAGCGCGGGTTGTTGATTTTCCTAGCTGGACCTGTGTTGACTACGTTGCTTGTCTAAATTTGTTGCCATTTTTTACAATTGGTCGGGGGCTTTGATATCGAAGTGATAAATTTTGTTGTTGATGATATTTCATGTGGGTCGGCATATCGAAGTGAAAATCTTTACTTGGGAATATACTATAAATCATTGATTTGACGAATCAATTTCGGTTGTTAATATCAACCTTGTACCGGTGAGATTAAATCAGTACTAGAATTTAATTTGTGCATGAACTATAAGAATTCTGATAATTTTGAATAATGAAAGTAGCAGTGGTTACTGGTAAAGGATAATTCAAGAGAGACAGTTCAAAATTTATATTTCATTTCATAATCCGTTTGGTACAATGCATTAGTCTTGTATAGGTGATCAATTCAAAAACAAGAATAATTCAAATCAGTATCCTGATTCACTCTAATTAACCACGAGATGATAACTTAGCATGCACATAACGATCAATTTAGAAGTTGGGTCAAGTTGGGTCCCTTGCGTCAGAGGCTAATTTTCTCTTAATGTGATGCCTGCATCCCTTGCATGAAGCCCATCTCTTCCTCTTCTTTTCAATTTTTCCCTTGCCCAAGTCAAAATTGGAGGAGTACAGAACAGATCCTTCTTCTCACTATCCTTCTTTTCTATTTTTCTAGAGAAGAAAGGAAGGGACAATACGAATACGATAGACTCACTGGAGAAAATATTAAATGGACATATCCATTTACAATTAAAGGGGTAAAATGGTTATTTTAAATTTTAAAATAATTAAATAAAAAGGAAAATAAATAAATGGGGATAGGAGAAAGAATTTAAAATTTGTATGGGGATATTGGATATTATAGTATTTTGATGGGTAAATTGGTTATTTCAAATATTTAGATGGGTACACTGGAAATTTTTCGACATTTTTATTTTACACCATTAAAAAATTATTTTAATACTAATAACCAAAGTTTAGTAATAATTTTAAAAATACCCCACCCGTGGAATTTTAATTCCAATTTTCTTGGTTTTATAATTTAGAAATTTATTTATATTTCTTATTTTTTGTATTGAAATATTGAAAATGTTGGATATATTTCTTTAAAAATAGATGGAATACAATATAATTTGTTACTATCTTTCTAATAAATCAAATTATATTGTATTTCATCTATTTTCAAAGAAATATATACAATATTTCCAATATTTCAATACAAAAAATATAAAATATAAAAAAATTTCTAAATTATAAAACCAAGAAAATTGGAATTAAAATTCCACGGGTGGGGTATTTTTAAAATTATTACTAAACTTTGGTTATTAGTATTAAAATAATTTTTAATGGGGTTAAAATAAAAATGTCGGCATACCAAGTTATCCAAATTGAACCGAAAGACTTCACGGACGAGTATCATTTTTTTAGTATCAGTATAGTGATAGCATGTTGCACAAATTTGTTATATATAGCCTATATATTTAGATGATAAATTGATAGTATGCTTTTTGAGTATATTTTTTTCATATTAGCCTCATTTAAGCCAATTGTAGCACGTTTATTTTTTTTTTAAATATAGGATGGCCAGGGGACGGCCTAGGAGAGCACCACCAACCAACCCTGTTGATGAGCCCATTCCTGCGAATAGCACAGAACATTTCAGTCCTATGTTATGAATGAGTCACACGGAGCACCGAGTTTGCATGGCATCTCGAGAGGTATGTGATTATTTTTATTTTTAAATTTAAATTGTGCTAAGTTCTTGTATTTTCAAGTTCTTATGTTGTTTACTTTTTTCAACGCAGAGTGAGGACATTTTAGATGCCAGGAGTCGGTACTGTGGTATGCAGTACTACTCGTTGATGGACCCATATCTACGAAATTTGGAGTTGCACCATTTGGTCGATATCATGGAGTCAGAGACGAAGGCCATCAATGCGTCCCTTATTGCAGGACTAGTGGAGCAATGGCGTCTCGAGATGCACACATTTCACTTACCATTCGGAGAGATGACAGTGACTCTCCAGGACGTCAGTGCTATATCGGATTTGCCCATCCAGGGTGTGCCCGTTGGTGGCATATCTGACCCCATTGAAGCTGAGGAGAAGACGATTAATGCCCGGCTCATAGAGCTGTGTTTCACAGAGCTGTTGGGAGCGCAGCCAAGTATACAGGATAATAGTGGAAAGTCTAGATACGCTTTGAAGATGACAAAGCTCTGAAATCTGTTTCAGGCAGGTCTGCATTGGGGTTCGACACAGCTCGAGATTGAGAGGTACTCATACAAACTACTCTACATATATTTATTTTGCACTATATTTTATGCCAAAAAATAAGTTGCTTTGAAATTTTGACATTACAGATACACACGAGGCTTCGTGATGGACTTGTTTGGTTCTGTCATGTTCGCTGATTCAAATGGTGATAGCATTCTGATTCATCTATCTTCACACATCTCTGGCAGTCCTTTCTAAACTTTCCGCAAATGTCGCATTTGAGATTTTTATTTTCCTCTCTCTTTCCTCGATTGTTAATGTCCATCGTTCTCGTCTACAATTTGTTTAAAAATAATAATTAATAAAACTTCAACATAATAAGCTGTAATATACAAATAAAGTGCATACATACTGCAAAATGATAAATCTTTTTGGTCAGTTATTTTTTGTTAGGAAAGTATTGCCCTTTTGCGAGCTCACTCCTATATTCAATCCGACGACCGTAGTAAAAAACATTTGCTTCTCGAAAAGCAGATGTGTCATTGAAGTTTACAAACGGATGAGTCTGAGAACAGCCACTTAATGGCATATTCTCTCTATTTTGCCTCACAATGGGCTGTGTGTATTCTTCTTCATTTTTTTCATCTCCTTCATCATTAATGTCCCAGTCTCCTTCCCCCCATTCATCCCCAGTTTGCAAATTTTCCTCCGGTACCTCGTTCATAAATTCAAATTCTGACTCGTTTGGATCTTCATGTACTAGTGCCGGTCTGGGGTGAGGACTTGGTTCAGGCCCAGGTAAGGATGAAGGATCTCCATGCATGGATATGGGTGGAATAAAAGGTGGAGATTGTACTCGTGGTGGGATAAAAAGTGGAGATTGAGGTGAATTACTATATATTTCTGGTTCCGGTTTTGCTACTGACATTGGGATAAAAGGAGTGTGTGGTTCATAATTTGGTTGATAATTTTCTACAACTGAATTTTGGCCAGAACTCCCAGCTACTGACTCTCCACGAATTATGCATGCAAAAAACTTCCAATAATGGATCACCGGACCGCACAACCTGCGCGATCAGGCCTCTCAATTCCCCGTCATCACCCAATGCGATTCTGAGATACTTTCCTGCATGGACCATTGGGGCATGAATCTGTAATTCTCAACGATTCCTATTGTAGCCGCTCACTTCATAAATAAGCGATTGCAACTGCTTAAATGAGAAATTTTCATCGACCCAATAAGTATTTACTGGAGGTTTGGAGTAACGTGCCCCATTTTGGTCAAAAATGAATTTTCCTCCAAAATGTATTGAAATTCCAATAGGCATGGCCAATAAACTACATTCGTAAATGATAAATATTTTGTAAGTTTAATAATTTCAATTGTGAACAGTAAGGTCGTATATGTGCAGTATATGAACAATACAGACATATATGCATAGTAAATGAACAATAATGACATATATGCACAGTACATGAACAGTAAAAACGTATATGCACAGTACACGAGTAGTGATGAACAGTAAATACGTATATGAACAGTACACGAGTAGTGATGAACATTAAATACGTATATGAACAGTACATAAACAGTAAATACGTATATGCACAGTACATGAACAGTAAATACGTACATGCACAGTACACGAATAGTAAATGAACAGTAACTATGTACATCCACAATAAATGAATAGTAAACAACAATACGTAAATAAACAGTACATACAAATATAAATAGTAAATGAATAAAAATACCTGATTTAACAGCTGAACAGTAATTCTTTTCTCTTCCTCCTTCCTCTTTTTCTCTCTTTCTCTCTTTCAGAATGAATTTCTCTCTCTCTTCTGAAATTTATAATGAGAAAATCGCAAAAAAAAAGGGTCTAGGCCATGGATATTTTCCACGGGCCCAAAATTAAATCCTGCCTATGGATTTTTTCCACGGAGCCGATTAAAAATGTCCCACCCGTGGATATTTTCCACGGGCTGGGTATATTTAAAATTCTAGTGCCGAGCTGGTTATTTTTATTAAAATCTTTTTTGTTTTGGGTAAAAATAAAAATCTCGGTATATTTCCCATGTGAGACACATGATTAAGAAAAAGCGAATTAGAGAAACTACTTCAAATTAAATAATAAACAAGAAAAGTATTTCATTAGAAAAGGAGAATAGGCAGAATATGACTTTTTAATCAATAATACTCCAGTCATAATAATTTGACCTGTCATTAGAAAAGGAGAGTATATCGTACCTTGTGTATGATTGGATAAGAAACCTAAATTAATCAAAATTGCATGCATGTAAATGTTTGAAAAGTACAAATTACAAACTACACCTATCACCGTCTCAACTCTCAAAGTCACTACCTAGCCATTTCATGAACAGTGTTCTTCAATCCTGCCAGGTAGGAATTAATTGAGATTGACAGAGATGGATGAATAAGTATTATTTTATTTTATTTTGTGAGGAGAGCTAATACTAATAATTTTTACAAAAAAAAAAACAATTTTTGAGGGAGCTTTTCACCCTTTTTTTCCATACCTCTCTTCAATTAATTGTTCGATGATTGTAGACAAATTACAACTGTTTTATTGAGATCAGATGGTCATAATTATCTTGACAAATAACAACTCAAGTTATTAGAATTCCGAAAGGTGAAATTAATGGTTCATATATAGTTAGTTTTTACATTTTACAAGGATATCCACGGTTTATATTTTACTTTGAGTGAAACATATATAGTTCATGATACATATTGATTTTTTTGTTTTCAAAGACTGAACAGTCGATCTAAACAGTCCAATATAATCTCCATATAAAACTGTATTTTGTATATGAAGACTAAAGTTTACTTTTTATAAAATTTTACTATATTTTTAGATAGATAGAAAATCAGTACTTTTGAATGTTCTAAAATTTTTAGATCAGGTAACTTTTAATCAATAAAAAAAATAGTAAAAAAAATATATAAAACAATGTAAAAATATGATCTCCAGATATATATTCATATGAAAATCATATTAAACAATAACTGTTTTAACTTTAGAAACAGATACATCAATCCATAGTATAGATTCATCCGCACTATGCATTGTACCTTAGTCTCATTCTTTTACTTTATTTTTTTTTAATAGTTGATACTAATTACCGTGAATAAATATATTGATAAAAAAAGTTTATTTACAAAATTCTTTTACTTGTAAAAATTAGCTTTTTCATATATTCAACTTTCTTATTAAGATTAGCACGTAATATATAAATGACGACAATAGCGAATGAAAATGATAGTATATATAAGCCAAACTAAGTGAACAAATACATTAATAAATTGGAGCATGCACAATTATAAAAGTACCATAAAATATGACAATAAATCATCTGCTTTTTCACCTTACGCGTATGGCTGTGACACTTTTGGGAAAATCTCACTAACATGGACTTTTTCTATATATGTTGTCATGATTTATAATTCATAAATGCTCCTCACATTGATTCTATTTCCCATGCGAGACACATGACTAAGAAAAAGAGAACATATTTAACATGGAAAAATTGTAAAAAAATAATAATATAATTATTTCATTGGGAGGAGAGACCAATTAAAAATAGTCAGATTATAACTTTTAACCTTTTTTTTAATTCTTGATATTCACTGTCAAGTATAATTTTTATTAATTAAATATAAATTACATTCATGGTTTCACATGCATACATCATTCACATTTAATGTTTCAATTACTATAAATAGGTTTGTCGTTAGAAAGAGATAATATTTTGTAACCTGTGTGGTAATTGAATGACAAGCCTGAATTAAATTTACTAAGGTGGTTAGTGAATTTAACTTTTAAAAAATTATTTAACTAGTTTCAAACGATGGTTAAATAGATCTATTTAATTAGTAATACTTTTACATTTCAAATCTATAATTTTTTACATTCATTCATTACCAAATAAAGTGGCCAAAAAACGAAGATACATAAGTTCTTTTAAGATATGATAAATTTATGCACATGACAAAAGACATAAGTTTTTTTAGTAAAAATTGAAACTCAAGCCATCTAACTATTTAATACTTTTGTTATTATAACAAATGATTTCTTTCATCTGATTTTGAATCCATAACTTTTCATATAGAAATTATATACATTTGTCACTAGATCAAATGTTGGTTCTTATAAAAAACATAACTTAGAATGTATGCGTCATTTTTATTAATTTTACAATCATAAATAAAACTAAAATTGGTTAAAAAAAATCAACAGACGCACACAAAAACATTGTAAACACACTAAAGAGGAACTTTAGGCAAAATATTTGTCGTATTTGTTTGTTTTAGCATGGATAAATTTATGCACATATAAAATACACAAATTAGAATTTATTTGTGAGTTTTGGTAGTTTTGTGATTGCAAATGAGATCTAAATTGATTAGAAATACTGACAAACACGTTTAAAAATTTCAGTGATAAAAACACAAACATATTATTGTTTCTATGTACACATAAAGAGTTATTATTTTTCAATTATAGTTCTACATAAATTAATAAGTACAAAAATCAACGTCTACAATAAAAAAGATATCAACAAGCCTCAGACCTCAAAATTCAAGGGTCTCCAAAATATATATATATTAAAAATAAATAAAATATTAGAGCTCAAATTTTGTATATATAAAGGGTTCAAATTTTTCTATAAATATGTGTAATCTATTGGCATCAAGGTTCTAAATAGCGCGCAATAGCGATTTCAGACCATAAAAGCTATGGCGCTATTAGCGCTATATGGCTATAGCGCCATTTTTTTAACCATGCCGCTATGACGCGAAAAACGCTATTTAAACTTTGATTGGCATATCAATAAAAAAACTTCGGTTCAGTTCAATTTGGAAATTTTCAAAACCGAAATAACCGAACTGACCGAATTTGTATATATTATGAATTTGGTCCAGACTGTCCCAGTTTATTTCTTAATACCCCAATTTATCTCTTATATACTTTGGTTTATTATAAATCAATTGCTTTAAATAAAAAAATATATATATTTCGGTTTGAACCAAAGAAACCAAACAAACTGAAATAAAACTTTAGTTTGGTTCGGTTCTATTTTTGAAACCAAATTATAACTTTGGTTTGCCGAGTTCGGTTCAGTTGAAATCAAACCGAACTGATGAACACTCCTAATCACTTCCGTAAGAACTTCAACATCATATGCTTATAAGTAGTTTTTGCGTTTTAAAAGTCCAAATAGTCGATCCAAACCGTTTAACATGATATCCATATTAAAACGTGCTTGGAGACCTAATTTTACATTTTTTTTTTATTTTTTTACTATTTTTTAAGGTAAGTAGAAAATCATTATTTTTTATAGTTCAGAATCTTTTAAATCAATATATTTTTTACTTAACTTAAAAAATAGTAAAAAATTCCAAAACAATGTAAAATTTTGTCTCCAAGTACGTTTTAATATGGATATCATATTGAATGGTTCAGATCAACTGTTTGAACTTTGAAAATGCAAAAATGACTCGGACCTAAATTTCTTCCGTCCCGGACCTCAAAATCTTTAGGATCAGCCCTGGATATCAATGACACATGCTTTGTACCGTACATGAGATTTATATTCTTTGTACATGAGCTCTACATGTTGTTAATTTTTTACTTGTGTTAATTTATTCATGTAATTTTAAAAGCTTGATTGCAGTGTTTTAAATGCTCGAGTGTACTACTTTAAACGCGTCAAACTATATGTTTAAATATTCTAAATATTATAGTACCCCAAGTCATCATACCCCATTCAGTCTTCAAACTAGTTCAACCGAAATTTTTATAATTATGGATAACAAATAACTGTCGATAATTTCCAGTTTTGATTGCTGAATAACAGTTTAACTAGTTTCCTATTATAGTTAAAAGTGTCAAGTGCCAGCTATAAAAAATAAAAAATAAATAAACTTATATTTAAGGTTTAAATGTTTCACCATAGTAGATTAAATGGTAGAAATCATAGGTTTAAATGCTTAAGAATTGAAAGTGTTCATGGGATTTACCTTAAAAAAAACGACAGCTTAAAAATAATTCAAAAATATTTCATCATAGATCTCATTTGAAAGAAAAAAATAAACATAAAATAATCATATTTTTAGATTTGCAAAATTCATCATAGATCGTCAAAAAAATAGATAAGAATGATCAGAGAGAGAAAAAAGAGTAGGTGAAATAAATCTTTCTTTTTATGACTTAAAGACAAAAGTAGATGAAAGTTAAAAATTATCCAGATTTAGAATTTTAATGTTTGTAGATAAAGTTTTAATTACTTGCGAGTAGCATTGTGAATACTTATAAACAGATCTTTAAATACTTGAATATAAGAGTTGAAAATAAAAGTTAGACATGAAGTACTTGAGGGACTCATAATATGGTATAAATAAAAATTTCGGATATGTTAGTTCTGGGGATTTTTACGATCATAAGTGGGGCCTTAATTGATAAAAACCATCAACACACACAGTAATTTGTTGTAGCTATCCGATTAGCACGAACAAATTTTATGCACGTACGTGTAAAAGATAAATGCTAGTGTTTATCTATATATCTGTTTGGCAATTTTATCATCACAAAAGAGTCCTTAATTGGTTAAAAATATTAACTGACATACAATTCGACGTGAATGTATTACAATAATTTACGTGCAATATTTGTTGTATTTATTTAATTTGGTATGGCTAAATTTATGCAAATGTAAAAGACGTAAATTAGAGTTTATATGACAGTTTTTATCATTTTATGATCTAAACTAAGCCTATATTGATTAAAGCCAATAACAAACACACAACACATTGTAAATGCATTTTTATTTAATTTTATGCATAATATTTATCATATTTATTTAACTTTTAGTACGATACATATAAAGTACAGTAAACCACAACTTTCTTTTTACCAAAGCAAATTTCTTAATTATTTTCCTTTTCTTCTCGTTTTTTTAGTATTTTTTGTCAATTGTACGTATTTTCTGTTTAATAAACCATCTCCAAACAAATCGAAAAAAGCGCTTGGCTCATGGAAAATAAATTATATTTACGTTGAGATTTACATGTCATGCTCGTTTTGATTTCTGAGATTAATTTCTCATGTCTTCATAATTCAATTCGTACGTACTTGTAGAAGTTCTTACCACGTGTATAAAATATAAAGGTTTAAACATAGTTTATTGCATCACAGCATAATAGTTAAAAAAATATTATGTTCATATTGTATCGTTATAACTTTATAGTTTTATGGTTTAAAAATATAATAACGATACTATTTTGAACCCTGATAAAATATGAAGAGATAATTAATGCAAATGGTCAAAATATGTGATTTCAGTCCGAGAACAAAAAATACAATTCTTTTTGTCGGTTTTAATTTAATCATTGCGATCAGACTTGGTCACAAGCTGCAATTAATAAATTGAAGTTATGTTGATCAAAACTACGAATAGTGAAAAAAAAGTCAAAATTACGAATTTATTGTTATCATTTTCAGGTAAATATATTAACAGTGCTAATTTGACTTCACGCAGTGCACGATCAATAGAGAAAATGAATTTATAACTTTAATGTGCTGCATGAAGCTAAACAGGCTCCGTCAATATTTTCGTCAAGTAGCACGTGTAGAGGGTGGTTTTCGGGTACTCACTCATTTATTCAAAATCAACCTTTTTTAAAAAAAAAAAAAAAATCTTTCCATTTCTTCTTTCTTTTTTCCTCTTCCATCAAAGCACAGGATCACAAAAACAAACGAACGGACACTTCCTTCGAAGCACACCCACTCCTCTCTCTCTCTTTTATCTCTCTTTTTCATTTATTTTTCCTGGAAAGCAGCTGCCAAGTATCACCCACTTTTCTCTCTCCAGTAGCTTGTTTAGCAGCTTCTTTTCTCTGCCTCATTTGTTCCCCTTTTGGCATATATAAAAGCCCAATCCTTATCGCTCAAATCTCTCTCATTAGATCTCGTACCGCTGGTACCTCTCCAACAAATCCCGCCAGGAGCTAGTTGTAAGCTCTTCCCCGTCCCTCCTGTTTTTTTTTTTTTTTTTTTTTTTTTTCTCGTTTTAATACAGGTTTAGTGTTGCTTCTATTTATTGCAATGTTCTAGAATATGATATTTGTATTGGTTACAAACATATAAGAATTATATTTTTTGGATCATAGTCAACTTTTAGCCTGCTTTGGAGATCTAATTAATTGATTAAGGTTTGTAACGTTTTGTTTTTAGAGGAACTTATAGAAACAGTTTATTAGTGAAAATGCTTTTTATGACTGGTGATATTTCTTTATTTAAAAACTTTTTTGAGATTTTCATTGCTGGCAACTATAGCTGAAATTTGGGATTCCTTCTTGTTTCTTCTGATGTATTAATCTGATTCCTTACGTTCAGATTTTATAATTTGCTGTCCCATACTTTTATAGTTGAGACATGCTTTAGGTAAATCAGATTTTATTCTTGTAACTTGTAAGAAAAATATAACACCTGGTTGGTACACTGCCACTGATAGTCATATGCTTAGCAATATTTGACCTGATCCTTACCTCGCCAAAATGCAAAATTGCATGCTTGATTTGTGAACAGAGAGTCTTCAATTCTAAATTAATTATTTGTTTTCAGGTCACTCAATACGAGATACAAAAAGTGGTCTTTTGTTTCTTGATTTTATTGCATGTCAACCCTCACAACCACCTCCGACGAACCAGGAACCGCCACCTGTTCAGGCAGAACTGGGCCCCACCGTGATGCCAGTTGCAACCTAGAACAAATTCTCTTGCAGGGATTAACTCCTTCCAGTAGTCAAAACACAAGTGCCAGGTTTCGAGTAGGCAATGTTACCCTTCCGAATGGGGACAGCTATGCGGGTACACTATTGGGTAGCCTGCCGGAAGGATCCGGCAAGTACATATGGTCTGATGGGTGCACTTATGATGGCGAATGGAGGCGAGGAATGAGGCACGGGGAAGGGAAAACTATATGGCCTGATGGGTGTATTTATGAAGGAGAGTATTCGGGTGGGTACATGCATGGTACAGGTACGTTTATCCGACCTGATACCTTGACGTACAAAGGTCGATTCAAATTGAATTTAAAGCATGGGCTAGGGTTTCAAACATATCCAAATGGAGATGTATATGAAGGTCCTTGGATTCAAGGTTCAATAGAAGGTAATGGTAAGTACACATGGTGTAATGGGAATGTCTACGATGGAAACATGAGAGATGGCTTGATGAGTGGCAAAGGAACACTTACATGGAAAAATGGCGACACTTATGAGGGAAATTGGCTTAATGGAATGATGCATGGTTATGGGGTTTACACTTGGAATGAAGGAGGATGCTATGTTGGTACATGGACAAGAGGATTAAAAGATGGAAAAGGCATGTTTTACCCCAAAGGATGTACTGTACCGGCCACACATGAGTTTTATTTAAATGTTCTTAGAAAAAGAGGCTTGTTACCTGATTTAAGGAGGAACAATCTGGGCTCACGTATCCTTCACTCATCTACAGTTGATATGGGAAATATGAAAATTGGTATTACTAATGAAAGGTCCCAATTGAAAAATATGCCATTGGAAAGAAGGTGGAGTCTTGATGGGGCAATGATAGAAAAGATTGTAGGTGAGAGTGAGGATCAGGCACAGGCTGAGAACAGTGCACCAATCTTAGAGAGAGAGTATATGCAAGGGGTGCTGATAAGTGAGGTTGTGATGAGTGGTGCATTCCCAGTGTCTTCTAGAAAGGTAAAGAAGCGTCAGAAAAGGATGGTACGGGATATTAAGAAGCCAGGGGAGACAATTATTAAGGGGCATAGGAGTTACGACCTTATGCTTAGTCTTCAGCTTGGCATTAGGTAATTTGGTTTCTTATGTTTCTTTTGTCTCCGAAGTTGCAGAAATTACTATACTCTTTTTTTTATTTATATTTACTATTGGTGATTTTTTATATGACTGTGGTGTGGTTTTTGGACCAGAGCACTGGGTTTGGTACTGTTGCTGTAATTGAGCTAGATGTTGATTGAATTTTTTTCTGGTATATAATTTCTTATTGATATGACGCTTATACTGTAAGATTTGGTCAGGTAAATTAGGGGGACAAACAGGGTTATATCTGGTATTTTTTGGTACTATACTGGTACTGATTCTACAGTATGATGCCTCATGATATTTTTATTATAGTATACTGACTAGGCTATCTAGGATAAAGGTAACAGAGGATTTTTGGCTTCATGCAGCGCTGTTTTAATTTTAATAGTCCATGTGTTTCATGAAGCCAAAACTGCTCTGTTAAAATCTTTAACTGCTATCTATCATGTTTATCACTGTTACCACCTTTTTATCAGACCAGTTTTCCAGTAACTTGTGTTAGCAAAGTCTATTGTCAACAAGTCTCAATAGTGTTTGAACAGTACTACGATTTGAATTAGGTATACAGTTGGAAAAATTACACCAATACAAAGGCGTGAGGTGCGCACCTCAGATTTTGGTCGAAAAGCTAGCTTCTGGATGAACTTCCCAAGACAAGGCTCGCAACTGACACCTCCGCATCGTTCGCAGGAGGATTTCAAATGGAAGGACTACTGCCCCATGGTCTTCAGGTTCTTTTCCTCTTATTGCATATCAATGAATTAAACAAAAGACAAGTAAAACAAAAGAAGGGGGGATTTCATGTATACCCCTCAAAACCTTCACGATTATGTATTCCCCCCACTTAAGTTCATAATATCATATTTACCCTTCTAAATTTCAAAGAGTCACAAATTTACCCATTTTTATTGTCTTTTCTATCAAAACTCATTTTAAAGGGTAAAATGAGTAATTTATAAACTTAAAATGAGTTTTAATAGAAAAGACAATAAAATGGGTAAACTAGTGAGTTTTTGAAGTTTAGAGGGAAAAATATGTAATTTTGAAGTTTTTAAGGGGTATAAATGAAATCCCCCCACCAAAAAAAAAAAGTTCTAAAAAGTCATGGGTTGGTTGTATTCTAATGACAGGAACTTGCGGGAGATGTTCAAGATAGATGCAGCAGATTACATGATGTCTATTTGTGGAGATGCAGCACTTAGGGAACTTTCTTCTCCAGGGAAAAGTGGCAGTGTTTTTTTCCTCTCTCAAGATGACCGCTTCATGATCAAGACCCTTCGCAAGTCTGAGGTTCAGGTAAAATGCTTATACCGTTCATCCATTTATTCTCCTCCAAAATGAGCAATGTCTTTTATACCACAATAAAATATATATAAGAGTGAGGCTATGGTACTATGCATAGCACGGATTGGTCCATAATATGGATCGATATCTTCATTTTCAAAGTTCAAATAGTCTACCTGAACCGTTCAACAAGGTCTCCGTATGAAAATGTACCTGCAGACTATATTTTACGTTTTTTAGAAATTTTTTACCATGTTTTTAGATAGGTAGAAAATCACTACTTTTGAATGGTCTAGAATTGTTAGATCAACTGATTTTCTACCTCCCTAAAAAAATTGTAAAAAATGTAAAATTTGATCACAAGTACATTTTAATACCGAGATAGATAGTTCAGATCGATTATTTGAATTTTGAAAATGGAGATATTGGTCCATAGTATAGAGTAGAGACCAATAGGCGCTATGCATAGTACTATAGCTTCACTGAATTCCTTGGAAGAATTAAAATTAATTAAGATTCTCGATGATTAAAGAGCCTAGAACCTGCTGGTCTTATTATAGCCTATTAAGTGTTAATCAACAGCACAAGGTCAGGGTGGTCTTATTATTCTCTACTCATGACAGGTACTATTGCGAATGCTTCCAAATTATTATCATCATGTCAAAACATATGACAATACCCTCATAACCAAGTTCTTCGGTCTCCATCGCATCAAACCTTCTAGCGGTCAAAAGGTATCAGTAACAAAAACTTTTATTTAGATGCAATTCTTTTGGTTATATTTCTTGCCTTCGTAATTTTTATCAGTAAGTTGACAAGTAGTCCTTTTGTCTTGTGTCATTGCTACTCTGGTCCCTCATTTTGTACTGTAGATTTCTAGAAAAAGATGAATTATATTTCCTTTGTTCTCATACAAGCCTATATAGGCATTACCTCTTTCGTTCGAATCCCTAAACTTTCCTATAATTCTTTTTTTACCAAAATGACCCTACAAAACCCAAAATACCGAAAACATACAATAAATCTCAACACTCTCCCTCAAGATGGGCAAAAGATATCCATCAAGCCCATCTTGTCACATAACCTAGCTAGATCTATTGAGCTAAGTCCTTTGGTGAGGCAGTCAGCTACTTGATCTCCCGTGGCTACATGGCTCAGCTCCAATAGTCCACTTTCCAGCTTTTCCTTTATGAAGAACCTATCGATCTCCACATGCTTGGTTTTGTCATGCTGCACAGGATTGTTGGCAATGCTGATCGCTGATTTGTTATCACACCACAACTTCATTTTGGCTCCGTGATTCACCTTGAGATCTTCCAGTAATCTCTTTAGCCACAACATCTCGGCAACTCCCAATGCCATCGCCCTGTACTCAGCTTCAGCCGTCGATCTCGCAACAACCGGCTGCTTCTTGCTCCTCCAAGAGACTAAGTTGCCTCCTACAAACATGCAGTAGCCAGATGTGGATCTCCTGTCATCTTGGCAACTAGCCCAGTCAGAGTCACAATAGCCCTCAATGTTCATGTGCCCATTCTGCTTGAAGATCAAGTCCTTCGCCGGTGCACTTTTTAGGTACCTTAGGATGTGATACATAGCGTCCATATGGCCCTTCCTAGGGTCATGCATGTAGCGGCTCACCACGCTTACTGCAAATGAGATATCAGGACGAGTGTGACCCAAATAGATCAATCTGCCTACCAGTCTCTGGTACCTCTCACGATCAACATGTTCTCCTGCCTCTACATTTATCTTGGCCTTCACATCAATTGGAGAAACTGCAGGCTTGCACCCAAACATGCCTGTCTCACTGAGCAAGTCTAGGACATACTTCCTTTGAGATAGAACAATCCCCTCTGCTCCGCGAGCCACCTCAATTCCAAGGAAGTACCTAAGTTGTCCCAGATCTTTTACCTTGAATTTCTTTCCCAATTTTGCCTTCAACTGTGCAATCTCCCCTTCATCATCCCCGGTAATGATCATATCGTCGACATACACAGCCAGCATAGTAATGTGACCACCATGTTGTCGAAAGAACACCTGTGGTCAGCATTGATCTGCTGATAGCCCATGCCTATCAAACCAGGCCCGAGGGGACTGCTTCAGCCCATAAAGAGATTTCTTGAGCCTGCACACCTTACCCTCCATTTGTTTTGTGTCAAAACCCAGTGGGACCTCCATGTACACCTCCAACAAATCACCATGAAGGAAGGCATTCTTCACATCGAGCTGGTGCAACTTCCACCCCCCATTCGCTGCTAAGGAAACAAGTGTCCGTACTGTGCTCATCTTCGCCACGGGTGTAAAGGTCTCATCATAGTCGATACCATAAGTCTGACTGTACCCCTTCGCCACCAATCGGGCCTTGTAATGCTCAACCCGACCCTCTGGGCTTTGTTTCACTGTAAAGACCCACTTGCATCCAACCACCTTCTTGCCTGGTGGTAGTGACACAAGCTTTCAGGTTTTGTTCTTAGCGAGAGCCTCGAGCTCTTCTAGCATGGCTGTTTTCCACTTTGGATCCTCCTTAGTAACCTGCCAACACTTGGGTAAAATAACAAAGTCCAACGATGCAATGAATGCTCCATGTGCTGGTGATATGCTAGAGTAAGAGACAAACTGGACAATGTTATGTGGAAAACCATAGCGATCAGGAGGATGTCTCGCATTGGACCGAGAGGTCCGTCTCAATGACATGGGAGTGGGAGGAGAATCAAGAGGAATTATATCACCTGAGTACTCTGAATCTGAGATGGATGGTGTAAGTGCCGCAGGAGTTGAAGTAGGCATGGACAAGGGACTTGGTACAGGTGGCACTATAGGTACGGCTCCCTCACTCTGCTTATTTCTCCTCACATACAGCTCACAGTATCTCGACTCCCCCTGAACCTGAGTGCTGCCACCTCCAGGTCCATTTTTCTCAACTTTTGGCTCAACCACAACCGAATCCTCTCTTTGCATCTCAATCCTGGCCGAATTCTCTCTTTGCGGCTCAACCACAGTTGAATCCTCTTTTTTCGCTCAACCCTAGCCGAATCCACCAGTGGGCAAGGAATACCACCCACACTCATCCTCTTCTCACCATCACTACTACTCTCCCCCTCTCGTCTCATACCTCCTGTATCGAGCGAGTCTCCAAAGGGTGATGTAGTCTCTGAGGAGTAGTAAGGCTCGAGCTCGCGGAATGTAACATCCATACTCACAAACAATCTTCTCTCTACCGGGCTCCAGCACACATAACCCTTTTGAGTACTAGAGTAACCCACAAAGATGCATTTCATCGTTCTGGGATCCAACTTTCCCAATGTTGGTCTGTTGTCTTTCATAAAGCACACACAGCCAAATACTTTTGGACGAAGAATGCCCTCATTATCTCCTTTTAACATCACCCATGGAGTCTGCCACTCCAACACTCTAGATGGCATTCTGTTGATCAATTGTGTGGCTGTCAGGACTGCTTGTCCCCACAAATGTTTCAGAACATTCATAGAGATCATTATGCACCGGGCTACCTCCAACAAGTGTCTATTTTTCCTCTCTGCTACTCCATTTTGCACTAGTGTGTAAGGACACGTGGTCTGATGATGTATCCTATGAACTGACAAATACTCCTCGAATGCCTTATTTGTATATTCGGTCCCATTATCGGATCTCAATGCCTTCACCACAACACCGAACTGAGTCTGAGCCGCCTTATGGAAATCCTTGAAGCAAGCAATTACATCATTCTTGTTTTTCATCAAGTACAACCATGTGACACGAGAATAATAATCAATGAAAGTCACAAAAAATCTATACCCATTTATCGAAGTTGTTGAGCAAGGCCCTCACACATCCGAGTGTACCAAATCAAAGGCATGAGAACTCCTACTTCCTGAGCTTGCATACGAACTCCTTGTGTGCTTCCCAAACTCACATCCATCACACACAAGTTTCTGTTTGTCAGCTTTCTCATACTTTGATGGATACAAACGTTCCAGTAGGCTGAAGGAAGAGTGCCCCATCTGCCAATAAAACAGAAGCAACTCATCTTCCACACTCACCCCAGATCCTCCTGTCCCCACTCTATCGACCACAGATGCTAGCGCTGTGTCCATTCCTTTTCTATCCACGTACCACAACCCATCACGCCATGTGCCAGTCCTAAGTATCTGACCTGTCTTCTTCTCCTGAAAGACCATCCTCGGAATATCAAATATCACAATACATTTATGCTCACGAATAATAGCACTAATGGACACCAGGTTTACCGGAAAGGAAGGAGTGGTCAGAGTCACTGAATCGGTACATATCACGGTACCTTTACCAACCATGGGCTGGGCCGTGCCATCGGCTGTCTGAACGCTATCTGGGACTGCTAGGTGGGTATAGGAAGAAAACTCTCTAGCAGCACCAGTTACATGGCGAGTCGCACCAGAGTCGACTATCCAATCTAGTGATCTAGTGGTGGGTATGGAGGCAAGAGCAAGTGTATCACAAACACCTGTGGCTGATTAAGCAAAACAAGCAAAGTTACCCCTAGGTGAAGATGAGTTAGATGTGTCCTCTACTACACTCTTCCCATTACCCGTTGCTTTCTGCTTCCTCTTCAGTATCTCCTCACTCTCGCCCTCTGCTACCATCAGATTTGCCCGGTAGTCTCCTCTTCCACCTCTCCTACCACCTCGGCCATAACCATGGCCTCCAGACTGCCCCCTCTCACCTGCATCTCGCTTCTTAGGTGACTTAGGACAAGTCTGTCTCATGTGACCTATCTCACCGCATTTGTAACACCGTCGAGGCTCACCTCTGAACCCTGTGTTACCTGTGTGACCTGAGTTGGAGACCGCTAGTGCTGACTTCACTCCTGGAAGTCCTGCTGCCCTAGCCTGTGGCCTAATCCGGCTCTCCTCCTTTGATATTGATCGAACTCAGATCTACGCCTCACGTATTAATCCAAGTCTGAATCCCTTCTATTACTCTCATAGACCCGATCTTACACTGTTAAGATCGAGATCCACATCATCTCCCCCTTTCTTCTTTTCTTTCTTGACCCGATCTTGATCCCTCAAGACGAGATCCATATCATCTCCCCCTTTCTTCTTCTTCTTGACCCGATCTTGATCTATCTCATCAAGATTCGAGTTCAAAACCCGATCAAATCTCGATCCAAACCCGCATCTCGGGTATCGTGGGGTAGAGGCCCCCCACGCCGGCCAAATCAACACAAAGAGGCTACCTTTGATGGCTGGCCGACTTTAGAAGAAGAGAATACCGAGCGGTGCGGTACTGTAGCAACCAGTACTGTAGATGCTCGACTGTATCGATCGGTACTGTAGCAACTAGGGTTAGGTTTAGGTTTTGTGAGGCTCTGATACCATGTAGATTTCTAGAAAAAGATGAATTATATTTCCTTTGTTCTCATACAAGCCTATATAGGCGTTACCTCTTTCGTTCGAATCCCTAAACTTTCCTATAATTCTTTTTTTACTAAAAGGACCCTACAAAACCCAAAATACCGAAAACATACAATAAATCTCAACAAGTACCTATCAATTTAAGTTTTTAAAACTATTTACATTTACCTTCCACCCCATGTATATGGCATGTCTTGTTTGTAAAGTCCAACAGGGGTAAGATATGTGATATATGTAGTAATGAAAAAATTTCGATGTACAAAGACGGATATGAATTGCTTCAAAAGAGCTAGGATGTGATGTTGATCTAGATAAACTTTTATGAAACTTAAAGAAGGACCCAAACAACCCAAAAGAAAATGAAAAAAAAGAGAGAGTTAAGAATCGCTATACTGTAGTGATGCTTTGAGACCATTATGTTATTTCTCGTGTTATCACATATTTATGAAAATACTTTTATCTATTTTCTTGTGTGCATTGGCAGTTTCGGTTTGTGGTGATGGGAAACATGTTTTGCACGGAGTTAAGAATCCATAGAAGGTTTGACTTAAAAGGTTCATCCTTGGGCCGATCTACTGACAAAATAGAAATCGATGAAAACACAACACTTAAGGATTTGGACTTGAATTATAACTTCTATCTTGAACCTTCTTGGCGTGAGGCACTGTTTAGGTAATTGATTTTGTAATAGTATTATTCTTTTGTAAATTGCCGCATTACCTGTTATGTGCAAGTATAGGGGAACTTCAAATATGCTAGGAAGTTCTGTTAATAATTGCATTCAGGACAGGTTTTAACTTTTAAGAACAATTATATTTTACTAATGAAATATGAAGTTCCTAGTTAAAATATAGACCTATTCAAACGCAAAGTTATTTATTTCCAAAATGCAATGAAATTAATTCTTCGAGACATTTTTTCTCAGATGCCTAAGGAAAAAAAAAAAAAAACAGAAAACAGGATGTGTACATGAAATGCAATTGCAAGTTTTGAATTCTCTCATCGGTTACTTAATAGGATTCCCCTTAGACCCTTGTACTATAAACACGCTGATGAAATTTAAGTTTTCAGAGAAGAAAATCAATAGTACATACTGCATCAAATGGCCAGGTGTAATAAAATAACAAAACAGAAACACATGCAATTACTAACTTTATCATTTTTTTATATGGTCAAATTCTATGATGGAGTTATATGGGCTGTTTCTTAGAAAACATGGGTTTCGGAAAAACACTTATGATTTTTGGGGAGGTAAATGCAAAATTTACAATTGTTGGAGGGTATAATTAAACATAATCTTTCTTAAGTTGATTGTTTTTAACTTTTAGTCTTGCATCCAACTGCGACAAAATAAATGATAGTTTTTTGCTTAATTGGAGCCTTGGTGGTGCATATACAGGTTACAATTAATCTTAAGTTAACAAAAATTACAAATCAACAGATAAAACAAATACACCCATTAAAAAGTTGATGACCCTCTAGATAAAAGGTCAGTCAACTAAATAAGACTTGGGTTGAATGCTAGAATTTGGCATCTTCTCAATAAAGCATGCCAAAAATGAAATCTAACATTTTTTTTATTTTTTGCTATATGCTCCGAAAGAATATTGCTTTTTGACAAAACTTAGAGATTTTCTCAATTTCAAATCTGTCTCATTGATCTTTTAAGTCCGTCTAATTGTAAATTTTATAATGGTCTTGTTCTCAGAAATTTGAACTCAATTAGAATTTGCACTGTTTAATCATCATGCAGGCAAATGGAGATTGATAGCAAATTCCTAGAGACAGAAAGGATAATGGATTACAGCCTATTGCTAGGGGTACACTACCGTGCACCTCAGCATCTCCGGTCTCGTCAAAATGCGGGTCTGGCAGTCCTTCAAGAGGAAGGTTAGTGTCGGTTTCTATAATGGTTTTTTACATTTGCTCCAATTTTTCTTTCAGTCCAATTCCGTAAGAAGCAAGCTGAATTGGTGGGTTGTTAAGCATATTTATTGCTGTTGTTAGAGAATTGTACCAAACACGTTATTATTTAAATGCTCGCTCACTTGTTATTATTTTGACACAACTGAATATGATACATTTACAGAAGAAAAGAAGATTTTTTCTTTTGGTAAAACTATGTTTAAGACTTGATACATTTTGCACAGATGCTCAGGAGGATGAAATCGGGAACTACCCACAGGGACTGGTATTGGTGCAGCGTGGAAATGATGAAAATAGTGTGGTGGTGGGCCCACATATCAGAGGTAGCCGCCTACGTGCCTCAGCTGCTGGTTTTGAAGAAGTGGATCTTCTCCTTCCAGGCACTGCTAGGTTAATTTTCCATTGATCTCTGTTTCTCTTTTTAATTTACATCTCAATTTATTTTTGGTGCCTTGTCTTGTTTTTTAAAACTGCATTCAAAATGATTAGGCTCTTTTTATCAATTGCACCAGGTTACAAATCCAGCTAGGAGTGAACATGCCAGCAAGGGCTGAGCATATACTAAGTGAAGATGAGACTCAACAAGTACACGAAGTCTACGACGTGGTGCTGTATCTGGGTATAATCGACATTCTACAGGAGTACAACATAACAAAGAAAATCGAGCATGCCTACAAATCTATTCAATTTGATTCTGTCTCAATCTCTGCTGTAGATCCTGAGTTCTACTCTAGGCGTTTCTTGGATTTTATCCAAACAGTTTTCCCTGAAAACCCCTAATCTTCTCGCTGTAGTACGTACCAAAATTACGTTGCTTTACTGAATATAAGATGTGAATTATTACAACAGCTTGCTATTACTATTCTTTATGCAAAGGCCACAATATTTCTGAGCACGGGATAACAGTTTTGACTTTTGACTTGTAATTTTACAGAATATAAAATTTAAAACATAACATGGAGAGTGCGACTGGTAATATGTATATTACAGATCGAGACCTGTGCAATGAATCTATATCTTTATTTTTTTTTAAGTTAAAACAATTAATCTTAATCGTTCAATATAATTTTTATATGAAAATGTAATTAGAAATCAAATTAAAATTTTTGAAAATATTTTTACTATTTGTTTTAGATAGGTAAAAAATTACTACTTTCATATTGTCCACAGTTTAGATCAAGTAGTTTTCTACCTATCTTAAAAAATTATAAAATAATTATAAAAAAATAAACTATAAAATAATTATAAAAAAATGTAACAGTTCCATATGGAGATTATGTTGAACAGTAGCATGCATTATAAAGATATGTTTAAGTGTTCATATCATAATTTCATATGAAGATCATTGAAGATCATGTTTAAAGTTCATATCATAATTTCATATGAAGATCATTGAAGATCATGTTTAACAGTTTAGATTAATTCTTTTAACTTCGAACAACGATATATGGATCTGTAACTCACTCTAACATGAAACTCAGTTGGCAATACGACAATTGCATTAATCAAGTTTGACAGAGACAATTAGTACATTCACATGCGTAAAACACCGTAGAAATACGAACAACGTGGTTGTTAAAAAAACAAAGGTCGTAGACATTTACTTCACCAACTTTATCAAATTCTAAACCACTACAAACAATACATCAAGTTTTAGTCCATGGAGATCATGGAGCACAAAAGTGTCTAGAAGTCAACAAACATCATGACATGTTATGCGTATAAAGTCGTATTCTCCCGAGCTCATCATCTCTTAAATAATACTCGTAAAATAATACGACTCAAAAGAAGCAAACAGCAGCTCAGCTCACTGGCCCCTGATACAGGTTGCCAACTTGTAGCTCAAAGTAAGAATTGCCAGAGAAACAAAGATAAGATAAAACCCGCTCCTTAAAATAAATGAAGCTGTGTTGTCTTGTTGCATTTTTGTGACCATTGCTGTTGGTTCAAATGGCGATGATTTTGTCAGTAGATCAGTAGCATCAGTACCGTAAGAGAACACAAAGCTGTATACTCCATTTTTGTGCAAGGACCAGTCGAGGTCACCCCTTATTTGGATCATGCCAGCTGTTACGCGAATTGGGCCCGCAGCATTGGAAGCTGCAATTGACTTGCTGGACCCGGCACCATATTCTGACGCCATTGCAGTAGGTGCTGATATTGAACCCAGCATACTGACAAAACGCTTCCTGATCAACGATTTGTCACTGTATTCATCTGCATCTCAAAGAAAGACTATGTTAGAGGAATATCCAGAGAAATACTATGTTAGGGTCTTTCTAAGAAAGTTTAGGGACAAAAACCTGAATTTCCCCTACACAAAAATAATAAAAAAGAAAAACACAACCCTCAAGAAATAAGTTCAACTAATAATAGTGAATGACTTGAGTGTTAATACAACTGTACTATATTCAAGATTGAATGCAGCTAGTACGAAAGCTACGAGTGTTCATGATAAACAACAATGGATTCACTATCAGTAATGCCCTGGTTTACTACCCAGGGACCTTTTAGTGGATATACCTTAACTGATATTCTACAATTACTATGAGAGAATAAGGACAAACATAAAAACTGCACACTAATTATATATTTCGTAGCTTATATAAGATCTTTTGGGTGCACCATTTAACAAAACAGTAGGATACCTGATAGCTCAGGGCGATCAAAGGTCTTTCTCTTCAAGCTGTTAGTGTCATCAGACATTGAAGGCTCAACAGAGGAGGAGCACTCACCCATTAACATTTCCTTTGGCTCTTCCTTAGGAGTAGCATCGCTTACCATGACATCATCATCCTATAGGTACAGAGAGCGAGACTCAGTACATAACAGGTTAAATATCAAGTTCATTTACACTGACTTTAAAGTTTTTAATTTACTCAACACCAGCTTCAACTTGAACCATTGATCACTTTTCATTTGTCAAAGTTACTCAAGCAAATGTATACCAAGAATTGGTGCGATAAGTGTCTAGGCCACACCAGATTATGGGGTTAAATGGCTGGTAGGACACTATACCAATAGCCTAACATCATATATGAAACTCGAATACTAAATTGTTTGCATAAAGGAATTATTTTAGTATTTTAGGGTTCCTGGGCCAGAGTTGAACCTTGATTATATATAAAAATGAACTGATTCCTGATTCAAACTTGAGAGACTTCAGCATAGAAGTTTCTATTAAAAGTTTGTCAGGTAAAAACTCTTGGAGGTTTGCAACATTCTCATTAGAAAAACTGAATGACCATCGAATCAACAAATATAAATTGCCATGAATACAATATACCTTTTGCATGTTACATTCCTCCACGTTTTGCACAGGTGCTGAAATATCATATTTAATATCGACATCAGTCTCATCAAAGTAAGCCATCAAATCATCAAAGTATCTCCCATCCGACACCCCATCATCCTCATTCACATTGTAAAATGTTTTGCCCTCATCTATCTCACTGCTCCCAAAATCATATTCACAGATTTGAGGGGACCTTATTGGATCCTCCTCATCCTGTCTCATCTCCAAATTGGGATCGGTACCATCAGTAGTATAATTGTCAAAGAACTCATCAACATTCAATATCTCTGACAGATTGACGATCTCATCATCCCCACCTGGGCATGTGGGGTCATCGCGTGTCCTTAGCGCCCACGAGCTTTCATGGGCCCACTCTGATTTTATCAGATTCTCAGTTGCACTATCTGCAGGTTTACAGGTGGTGTTGTTAGTGGATTCATCAACTTCTTGTTTGATCTGCTGCTTAGTTTCTACTTTATCCTGCTGATCATCAGGAACAGAGGTTGCATCAGGATTCGTGTTGGCAAGAGAGGGGTTGTGATTGAGCGGGTTGTCATTCTGAAAAAAAAGACCACACAGCAGTTAGTTCTTAAGATGATAATCTCATTTCTCAATAATGTAAGCATTCAGGTTCCAACCAACAGTATTTAACACGGATTAATATATATAAAACAAGTTATTAAAAAGCATATATCATATCAATTAGCCTAATTTTCCTTTATATATTAAAGATGGTAGTGAGAGAGGTGCAAATCAAAGGTTGCTGTTGTTGATGTATTGCACATTGATGTAAAGGCCAGTTTAGCATGTTTCACATTTGACCTAACCTGCCCTCACTACTTTCAAAGTTCCTTTTTATTTTTCCTTTTTGTGTGTGTTATGCTTAATCCAATTTTTGGTGAAAGCATTTAATCTCATTTTGGAATTTGTTAATCTTCAATTACATATTTTTGTTTACTAAATCCTATTAATTTTAGGCTGATTTCACTAATATTACTATACTTCTGAATATTTTGATGCGATAAAGTATGCTGAACAACTTTAAGTGTTTTGTATATAGTGATTTCAGATCAAATTACCTTATGGCTTAACATATGCTTAATGGTAATTAGATTTTACAGATACGTGTGACACCTTCTAATCCTCAAAGTGCAATAATTACAATTGGACAGAATTTAATTGTCCTTTATGAAATGAAAACCTAAAGTAAAACTCTAACAGTTTATAGATTTGAAATTTTTAGATACAAAATGATCCACTGCATTGCGCAGGTATATAACTAGTAGGGTACAGTTGGCCCAGTTGACTACTGATAACAGAATGTGAATTACAACAAATTTGTAAGGACACTTAATGCCATTGTGGTGCAAAAACATAATATGCAGTAAAATGAGACTTACCTAACAACTAACTGCACAACAACTTTTGTCACAACTGATTCAATGTTTCTAATAATTGAACAATTCTGGGGTGAATTAAGAAAATTGCTGCAAATCACGGGAAATTAGCTTACAACGAGGCTTTTAAAAAACTATCAAGGTACTTATAGCTGATCTGAAACTTAAGTGGCATTATTATTATTATTTTTTTTTGCTACACAATTCCAGAACAATATTTAACCGGTGCGCTTACAGGTAAGAGGTCATTCATTTGAAAGTATTCATCGTGTAGTTCGTCATCTTTCTCGACTTGCATGACTGCAGACATAGCCTCATCTCCTCCATTCATCTCCTGTTCCCATTCCTCCTCCACAAATGGAGCTCCGTACTGTGCCCCATTCTGAGGACCCGACCCACTTTTCTGGAAGATCCTACACACCACGTACAAATCCTTCCATCCCAACCCCCAAATTAAAAAGCACATGTCAAGAATTGAATACAAGGAAAATTAGCAGAACTGATCCAAAACCAAAGGAAAGAACCTTTCCAAAAACAAATGAATAATCATAAAATGGGAGAGTCTAGATCAACTGCTTCAGAAATATCACCAAACTATGCAATATATGGACTCAATTACTAAGATGGCCATAAAGCACATTGCCTGATTTATAATTCCGTGACAGAAAATTTAGCAATGTAGAAAGAATCCTAAACCCACAAATCCAACTGCAAGAGGAAAATAAAGCACAAGCAACCGGGAACAAAATTTCAAATAATAAAACTAGCAATACGAATAGAAAATGTTCAATTCACAAACTTCACCCAGCAAAGCTGAAACTGCATCGCTCACAGCTAAAGCCCTCAATTTTATTTTATTTTAAAAAGGAAGCAGTCGAAACGCAAACCAATTCCCAACATTCCCCAATTGGTACCTGTGATACGGCTGTTGCAGGGGCTTCATCCAACACACCTTCCCCTTCAATTCGGTACTCGTGCATCACCCAATTCGTCCTCTTACCACTCGGTGCACGCCCCATGTGAAAAACTAGCGTCTTTTTCATCCCCACGATCCGATCTCCTCTCTTCACCTCGCGATCCTTCCCAGTTGTTTTCCAATAACCCTCCTTGGTCGCTCGATTCGTTCTCGACTTGTTGGAGTACTTGCGATCCAGGGGGCTGAAAAAGTACCACTCCAAATCGCGGCTCCTGATCCGCGATTTGGTGGGGAGATCCCATGGCTCGAACTTATAGAGATCGATCTCTGCGATCGCGTCTAAGCGAAGGGGACGATTCAAGATCTTACGCTTGAGGTAGTAGATTACAAGTTCTTCGTCGGTGGGATGGAAACGAAACCCAGGAGCGAGTGGCACCGCTGGAGGTGACGATTTAGGGCTAGGGTTAGGGTTTGAATTAGGGTTTTGAGTGGACATCGGAGAAGAAGAAGGTAGGCTCAATTGGAATTTGGATTTTGAAAGCTATTTTGAAACTGCTAGAAGGGGTTTTGAACTGCGTGGAAGAGTTGGGGTCTAGTGTTTTGAGGGGAAGGTAAAGGGGTTGGAGAGACGGAAGAGGAAAGCAGGTGCCTCTAAATATGTTCTGTGGAGGGAATTTGAGTACTACAGTATAGCGAGTCATTTTGAAAGTACCTTAAGCGATCCTTATTCTTAACTGTGGAGAGCCCACTGTATAGAGAATGCTACATAGATAATACACTGATGTGGATACCTGAGATACGTATTACGCGGATAATGTTTAGAACGTTCTAGAATTAAATATCTGAACTGATTTTCCTTTATTATCACATGTATTTTTAGATAAAAGAAATATTAACCTTGTCACATAATACATAATTCGATGTATGTTAATGAACGATATTATGCAGCATATATTACTTTTAGTATTATATTTGGTGTTATCTATAACAGAAATTTAAGGATGGCATTTGCCCGTGGTCTAGGAAGTTAATCTTAGACCGGGTTTATATAACACGGTATTAACTTTAGAAATATCAGTGCTTTGTCAGTTTACTACTTTACTGCAACAACTTCGGAAATATCGTTCCACACGTTACCGCCGCTTTGTTCTTTCTTTCTCGTTTATTTTTAATTTATTTTTCGAATATACTTTGAGTGTAATAGTGGAATTAGAATCTATGAAAGTACAATTTTTACAGCGACGGTATCGTGATCGTGTGCTTTCTGAATCATTTACTTAGTGATGAGGAAAAGATATTTCAGATTAAAATCTTGATATTTTATATTTTGATAAGTATAATTTTAGAGTAGCGGGTATAATTTGTATAAGATTTATAATTAATAAAAAATTATATAAATTTTGCACAAAAAATATATATAAATTTGAATTTAGCATTTATTTTGACACCTGTGCAGTTGACCTGCTGAAGATGAAAACAGCTCACCTGGAAGGTTGGAACTAACATAAGGGGGAATAATGTTGTTGGGTTGATGGCTCTTTTCATGACATAAGGAGGTCATGCAAGCATGGTTGATTGTGTCCTGTAATGCAATTTATATATAATTATTTTTGCAATATCATAATATTTTACTTTAAATTATATAAAAAAAATATTTTATTTTTTAATAGAAGTATCTTGATAGAAGATTAATATAGTTATAAAAATAAAGTTTTCTGTATAACCTTTAAATACTTTAAAAGTACGCACTTCTTCTTTTAAATTAATACCAAATTATCTTTCGAAATTAGAAAAATTATCATGTATAGTCGATACAATTTAAGGTGAGTATGGCTAATATAACATCAGTGTCATTTTGGTCTATATAACACCAACTCTATAATCTATCAAATCGAGTTCAAATGGTGAATCCAAACCGTTCAAATCAATTTACTTTATGAGTGATGCGTTTACATGCAAACTTTTTATATTTTCGAGTTATTTTAGTATCAAATCAAGCGGTAAAAAAATTGAAAAATGAATGTATTAAAATTAACTTAAAAACTCAAACATTTGACCACTTGACTTGATACCAAATAAACTCAAAAATTTATAAATTTTATATGTAAACACACAACTAATAAAGTAGATCGGTTTGAACGGTTTGGATTCACCATTTGAACTCAATTTGATAGGTTTTGGAGTTGGTGTTATATAGACTAAAATGACACTGATGTTATATTAGCCATACTCATTTAAGGTATATCAAATATATATAGATCTTAAATTAATTGTTTTTAAGCAAAAAATGACAACAGTTTTAATAGGTGGAGTTCAAACACCTCATCCTTTATATCTTAATCATGCCTCTTTTTTGTAGAACTAAAATAACTTAAATTTCAACATAAAAAGTTAGATGTGATCTAAGATCATAACATTTCAATTTTGTTTTAATTTGTATCAAAAGTTTGCAAAAATACGATGTAGATAAATTATGGACATTGATTTTTCAACTTATTAATTCATATAAATTAAAATTGAAAAATGAGAAGTTTTTACATGTAAGTAAAAAAAAATAATATTAATCACATCTAATAGATTTATTTTGACATATAAATTTTAAAAAAATTTATAAAAAAAATAAAAAAAAAAAAAAAAATAAAGATACAAAAGATAAGGACATTGGAACCTTCATCTCTTTAATAAACTATGTACCGCTTTATCCCTCTATTTTAGTCCATTTTGTCATCAAGCAAAAAAAATATCAATATCAAACTCCTAATTTACTCTAAAACACCCAATAGATTTAAATGCTTTTCAAACGCGTGTACATATGGAAAAATATATTGTTAGAGAGTATAAAACGGTTAAACAGTTTAAAGGCAGGTTTAATGCAATTTTTAAGAGCACCGCAACAACTGAACAGGAACGATTAAGACTTTTAAGTTATAGGAATTAAATATAAATAAGAATCAATCATATAAAATTTTTATGCTACAAATGTGAATCAATATTATAGTATCTATAACATTCTATTTGAAATTATATAAAAATTGTGTATAAGTATAATTTTTTTTTAAAATAAACAAAGGTCAATTCTCCATAGCTTGAACATTCCTCAGCCTCTGCAACTGAAAATCACCCATTTGTTAAAATTTGAGCAACACAAGCGGTAAAGACATTGCTTTACGTAGCCCATCGGTCATATATTTTTCATTCTATCTATATTGATTTTGCACCATGTGAAATAAAAGTAATTTGTCAATATCTCAAAGCAGATGATTTTTATGCACGAATCTCAAAGAAATTGAACGGATGAATTTGGAATCGCATGTTTCTGTTATTCCCACAGAATCACAGAAGATTTATTTCTCTTTATTCAGACCGGGCTGACAGGCTCCCTTCGTCTATTTAAATTGCCACGACCTAATTAAATTCGCCATTAAGCCAAGTACTTTGATCAGTAGATAAAGAAAACAGGCTGTAAATGTTTTTGAAGAGGTGCGGCTTTTGATTAATTATAATCAAGATAGTTACGATATTTTGATTTTAATATTAGTTATATAATTCAGATATTCGAACAGTTTAAATTGATTATTTGAACTTTGAAATCATAAAAAAGAATTTTAAACATATAGTGTCAAGGTATAATAATGTAATGAGATCCCTCCTCATCATCAATTAACTTGATGTGTCATTTTCTAATTTTGATTTCGTGAGAAACGTGCTGAAAAAATCAATAAAAATGTATTTATATGCAATGTTTTTGAAGAAGAACAAAAATCAACACTCGAATTCTTTCTGAATTTATAAAATTTAAATGTTACTGTTAAAAAATATTACGATGACGTAAGAAGTGATAGATAGGATCTAATTACTTCTTTTCTTGTAATAATAATCTCAATATATTGAATACAAAAAACTTGCAAAAAAACCAAATCATGTCGCTTATTCTCATTCTTTTATTTTTTGAAGTCAATTAAAAAAAAGTTAAATAATGGCTGAATGGATAATTTTTGCTCATTCTAGAAAGATAATAGTTTATTCTCTATAAGAATATTTCACATGTTTTGCTTATTTCAATTCGCAGACCATTTAAAAAAAAATAACTTGTAAAAAATCAAAGACGATCTGGAAACCAAAAACGACCGTTGATTCTCAAGTCTAGGATGCGTCACGCATGACCACACTGAAATCACAGGAGCCGTTCGGCAACATAGAATTAAGCCTCCTTAAGACTTAATTCGCTTCCTTTAGCTTCTTTAGCCGCTTAATCCTACCGAACACCAGTTCTTTAGCGCGGATTAAGAACATCTCCTTTAGCTTCCTTTTGTCCGGATCTTAATTCTCTGTCCGGACTTTAAGGCACACATACCCCTTCCTTTAGCTTCCTTAGCAAAACTCACGGATTAAGACAACCGAACATCGGTTCCTTAGCGCTCCTTAAGCTCTTAATCCTTTGTTGCCGAACGATCCCACACAGACTATAACGTAGGTAAGCACAGGAGTTGACCCAACAGTGGCAGCCAAGACTTCAGAGCAAAGAATTCCTGCTTATAATCACACCGCAGCATAACATGGAACCAATTAATAATATTATATGATATTACATGAGGAGGGTTCAAATGCCTTCATTTTTTGTGTCTCCATTATACTTTTATTTTTTTAAACTTAAAAATCAAAATAAAACCGTTGGATATGATCTACATAATTTTATCTATGCACATGTAAAAAATTATGACATTTCAATTTTATTTTGATCGTCATCAAGAGCTTGTAAAAAATGCACTAATTTTGATGATTTCTAGACGTTGATTTTTGAACTTATTGATTCACATAAAAACCAAATTCAAATGTGATAATATTTTATGAGCACATAAAGAAAATAACATAGATCACATCTAACGGTTTTATTTTGACTTTTAAGTTTTAAATCTTGAGTTATTAAAGTTTAAAAAAATGGAGGCATGATGGAGGCATTTGAACCCTCCTCATATTATATATACACTACTAATTATTTTGAGTAGAACTAGTTTAAATTAATAATTTATTAAATTAGTTTTAAATGGTGAATTCAAATTGTCGAAATCAATTTATTTTACAAGTGATGTTTTACATGAAATATTTTATAAATTTTCAAATTAATTTAGGATAAAGTTAAGTGATAAAAAAATAGGTTTATAAATTAATTTTAATTCATTTATTCTTTATTTTATTTTTTTACTATTTGATTTCATATTACATTAATTAAAATATTATAATTTTTGTATGTAGATGTATCATTTATAAAGTAAATCTATTTAAATAGTTAAGATTTATTGATTGAAATTAAACTTACAAGTTTGATAATCTTAAAAGCACTCCAATTAATTTTTCTATCATGATAGTGTTGTAGGTATGATCCACTAATAATGAATTATCATGTGAATTCATCATTTCCAACATTTAAAAAGGTATTCACCGTTGCCATATAACCATATGCCGTGAGTTGAAAATTCTTGTTGTTGTTGTGCTGTGTTATATTGTGACAAAGTTAACTTTTCACGTATTATATTGTGATTATGGTTTTATATATGTTGTGTTGTGATGAAGTTAACTTTTTATGTATTGTACTGTGATTAAAATATCGAGGGGTGATCACTGTATGGAAATGTTCACACCACGTGAATCATATTGTGAGTCGTGACTAAACATGACTGGTCATGTTTAACTATATTTTTTCCATAATTTAGATTAATTTATTTAAGATTCATTATTTGATCAACATTTAACAGTTCTAATTATACATGATTCACGTGACCGCGTGTCATACCGTGATTAGATTTTTTGAGTGATGTGCCGTGGCAAATTTTGAAAAGATGATCAATACATGTACCATATTGTGCTATTTTGTACTGTAACCATACTATTATTTTATGAAGCCAGCTCAGCGGTGCTATTTTTTTCCACTTTACTTGTAAGCAGAGGCGGAGCTATGTTGTTACGAATTCACATCCTCTCCAATACCTGATAAGGGAATCTTTTACAATTACTAGATCTGAACCGTACTTTTTAACTTGACACGAATCTCAAAATCCAAAAATGGGGCTCCTTACAGTGACCCAAATCCCAAGCCAGTTGAAATTTAATCTCAAACCGTAAAGTAAGTGATCCTCTGCAATAATAGTGCAATACCTGAGAGGATACGGATTCATGTTGTTACTGGAGTATGTAGTTGCCTACCCCTGAATTTGAAATTTTAATTCATACCCCCATGTAAATATGGGCCTCTGCCTACCCCTGATTTGGTCTCATATCTCTTGGTGAAATCAACCTAATTGTTGCAAGGGATTACATTTAAAGGATCTCATTTCTATCTCTTTTTCCTTCGCCATAAAATTTTAGCATTTTTGTTCTTTCTCTTCCCATTGGTTTCAGGATTAGATGAGGAAGATGATTCCCTTAAAAGTATATAAGAATGATTTACATGAACCATAAAAGAAGTTGTTAAAAAGTCCTTGTGAACCATGCTTTTACAAAAACACATAGAAAGAAGTGGGGGCCACTTGTAATATTTAACGAAAGAGAGAAACATAGAGTTCCCTTTTTCTGCTCTGCTCTTGGAATATAATTTCAAGGCTAGACAAATCTAAATCTCCCATAATTTATTATTTTTCTTCAATTCTACATACCTAGACATCTCCATTTCAATCATATTTCATGTTTTTTTTTTATTTCTCTTATCTTTTTAATCTTTTTCTATTTTATTTTTTCTTAATCTTTTTGTAATACATCAGAACATTGAAGGGGTGGAATTAATCACCTGAATAGTTTTGTAGAAATTTAATATAAATAATCTACGAGTACTATCAAATTATTTAATAAGTGTCTGAGATTTTTTGTGTAAAAGGAAGTCTTTTACCAATTTTAATTTTTAATAAAAAATACTAATTATAAATTTAATAATAATAATTAAATTAAATAAAAATAAAATAATAATTAGTCATATTGGAGATATGACTTATACTCTTGGTTTACAAACTCAAGTTAGGTTTTGGTTAGATCAATGGTACCAAAATTGTTCCATTTCTATTAAATATTTTTCCTTGTTCTCTAAATGCACCAATAAAACAATATTGTTAGCTGATGTCATACACACTCAAGGTGAGGCTTTGAAATTTCGAATAGAATTATTAGGGGTAGATTATAGAGAATGGTTAGAATTACTTGCTATTATTAGCTCTACTTCATTCACTTTGCCGCATGACAAGATAGATTAGCAATGGAAAAATTCAGGGAAGTTCTCCACTCACTCTATCTACACTATTCTAAACTTTGGTGGATACCAACCAACCAATGCTATGATTTGGTGGCATTTACCAATTCCCCCTGAAATATGAATATTCATGTGGTTAGTGACACATAATCTCATTTTGACCAAAGATAATCTTACTAAAAAAGCTGGATAGGTAACACTCAATGTCACATTTGTGGTCAACATGAAACAGTAGATCATTTGTTTCTTAATTGTGATTTAGCTCAAAAAGTTTGGTTCTGGTTAGGAAAAAGTTAAGAGGTCATGTATCTCTAGCACGATTGGGATAGTTTGATTCAGTTTGCTTACTCTATTAGCATTGCCGATTGCACAGGTTTTCTAATTGTCCTCAGTGCTGTCACTCGGACTCTTTGAAAAAATCATAATGACATGTGTTTTAATAATACTCAAATTAAAACAGCTAGAACATTGATTACTATGATAAAATCTCTTTGTTTGTATTGGATAGGTGTACTGAAAAAGAATACCAAAGACTCTGTTGAAGAGTGGTTGCCAGTGGTGGAGGATGCGATTCCTATTAGTCAGTTCATGCCTTTACATATGGTGATACACCAGCACACTGACCCAGTTGAGGGCTCCCCTTGATGGATGATGAAGACAGTCTCATCTTTTTGCTCTGACTATTTAGTCTATCCTAACCCTTATGAGTGGCTTAGTAGTAGAACATATATATTACTTTTGGCTATAATCTAGATTACTTTGGATTTAGTAGTAGCCTTATGTGTAACTTCGTAGTATGACTTTACTGCTTTTTCTGGTGGTTTTGATATATTCTGGCTCCTAGTCGAGGTGACACCTAAGACTAGTGTTTTTTAATTATTGAATTTCAGTAATATGAAATGGGCTAAATGCCTCTTTAAAAAAATAAAATAATAATAATAATAATAATAATAATAATAATAATAATAATAATAATAATAACAATAAATCAATAAATATATATATAGAGAGAGGGGGTGACTAATGTGCATTTGAATGTATTGATGCGTCCAAAGGGTATGGTGCAAAGTTTCAGTACAATGATGTATCTTTTAAATCTTTAACACACGTTTGAATTGAATTGCAAGTGCACAATTCTTATCAAAGTAGTATTTTAGGTATCGATCCACAGAGAGTACGATAAAAACTTAGTTCAAACTTTAGTAATAAATTTCAGAAAATAAAATAAAGTAAAGTGCAATAAAAGTAAATTGGGGGTTTGTTCTAACATTTCTAAATTTGGGTTCAATACCCAAATAAAGAGTTTCAAACAATAAAAGTAAATGAAAGTAAAATAAAGGAATTGGTTTGATTTTATGATGAGAAGATCTAGGGGTATTCGGTCTACAATCCCTTGCTAACTCTATTAATTCAGTATTTGTTTGAATTCATGTATGATTTGACGAGGTTTCTAACCTAATATGTTATTAAGGGTTACTTTCGTAAATTAACAACGTGCCTAGGTAATTCGGACTTCTCGATTAGGTTCCTCACCCTAGCTACCTAGACCCATTGAGCGCTTGTAGTCTCTCTTCTCCTCAAATATTGGTACTTCGCAATTAAGTCCATCATACCAATACCTGATTCAAAGTGAGATGTCCTAATTAGGGTTTGGCTTCTCGATTAGGTTCCTCACCAAGTTTCTAACCTTAATTTCTATAGTTCCTGCTTAGATTAAATTGGTTACAATCTTAACCTAAACCTAGGGCATTTGCATTCATAATTTGGTACTGTCCTATTAATCACAGTCAATTTTGGTTCTTTCGAATCCAAAACGGGATACTACAATTCAAGTACTAATTATGTAATTAACACAAATAATTAAATCACAGAAATTAACATCAAATCCCATAAAACAATCATAATAAAAACAAATAACCGAATAAAATAAAATTAAACAAGTTCATGCATTGACCTAAACCCCTAGAGAGAGAACTACTCCCTCATGGAGAGATCCATTACAAAAATTGGCAAAGTAAGAAGAAATGAAATAAAGGAAGTAATTACACCCTTTGACAAATCAAAAACCTCTATCTTGCCGACTTCTTGCTCAGGAAACCCTTCTTCTCCTTACTTGAAAGCTTTCCTTTCTCCGGAATTTATCGCTAAGTGTGTAGAGAGAGAATGAGAAGGATGAGGGATGTTGAATGGAGAGTGAACCCCCTCTTTTATAGCCAAGGATCATGTCCAATTCAGAGCCTAGAAAGTGGAGTTAGTGGGCGCTATATTTGGATTGTTTTTCAGGATTTCCTATCCACATTTAACTGCAATACACGTTCATGAGGTGCCAAAAATAGAAAAACTGTCAAAACCGTGCAATTTTTGGCTTTCTGCGGGTCCAGTGCGGCTTACCCAATCTGTAGTGCGGGTTGTTTGATCCGCACTGGCTCCAAGTTTCCTTATTTAGCTCCTGTGAATTAGTTGAATGCGGATAGCAGTGCGGATTGCTGACCCACACTGCGGGTTAAAACTGCTTCTTTGAAGTCTCTGAAATCGGCTAAGTGTTGAGTGCGGCTTGACTAATCCGCACTGCGGGTTGGTATCAGCACTGCGGGTTGGTATCAATCCGCACTGCGGGTTGGTATCAATCCGCACTATGCTCGGACTTTTTCCTGTGCAATGCTTGGATGTTGGAAATGCAGCTAAGTACTCAGTGCGGCTTGACTAATCCGCACTGTGGGTAGATTGATCCGCACTGAGGGATATTTTCGCCATTTTTCATCATTTCCTGCAATGAAAAGCCAAACAACCGAAGTAACTTGATTCTAGGTGTATTTAAATCACTTTATATTAAAAATACAAGATATTTAAGGTTGTTTTACGATAAAATCTAGATCGATTGTGTATATAATTTATGCTTATCATGTATATGGGTCGAAATACATACGGTCCAAAGTGTTTGGTGAGCTTAACTCCAAAACCCATCAAATCTGTTTCAAATGACAAATCTGAACCGTTGAAACTCGCCTACCTTTCAAGTGATTGATAAGCCTAAATTATATACATATTCGATCTAATTTTTATCACAAAATAACACCAAATATCTTGTATTTTGAATATAAAGTGAATAAAATACACCTAGGATCAAGTTACTGCGTTTGCTTGGTTTTAACTTGTAGGAAATGAAGAAAAATGTCCAATGCGGACACACAGTTTGCAATATGGTTGCAATAAATACTTAGATGGATTTTTGGACACACGCCAATATTAAAAAGGTATAATAAGCTATTCATCAAAATCTGTGCGGACGCACGGATATCGATGCAGTCGCACTCTGGTCGCACAGGAAAAGTCCGAGCCTAGTGCGGACGCAGTTTCACCTGCAGTGCGGGTGGTGCAGACGCAGTGCGGATGGCCCGACCGCACTGTAGCAGAACGCATAACTGCAGCCTGAACTTAAAATAGCCATAACTTTTGACTCGTAATTCCGATTAATGCTTGCAACCACTTTTTGGAAAGCTAAGAAGAAGATCTACAATATGAGAAACTAAAAAGGAAATTTGGAGTCAGTCGGACGCACTAAACTCGTAGACAGCCAGAAATACACGTTTTCAACACGGTTTTTATTTTTGGCGCACCAAGGACACGTTTTTAAAGCCGAATGTGGACAAGGAAATTCTGAAAAATAATCCAAATATAGCACCCACTAACTCCACTTCCTAGCCTCTAAATTGGACATGGTCTTTAGTTATAAAAGAGGGGGTTCATTCTCCATTCAAGGCATTTCTTCCCATCCATTATCCATCGATTAATCCAATCTCATTCTCTCTCTATACACACACTTAGAGATAAATTCTGAAGTAAGGAAAACTTTCAAGTAAGGAGAAGAAGGGTTTCCTAAGCAAGAATTCGGCAAGATAGAGGTTCTTGATTCAATAAAAGGTGTAATCATTTCTTTATTTCATTTCTTCTTATTTTTGCCAATTTTTGTAATGGATCTCTCCATTAGGGAGTAGATATCTCTTTAAGGGTTTAGGTCAATGCATGAACTTGTTTAATTCTATCTTATTTTGTTATTTGTTTTTATTATGATTGTTTTATGGGATTTGATTGTTAATTTTTGTGATTTAATCATTTGTGTTAATTACATAATTAGTACTTGAATTGTAGTATCCCATTTTGGATTCGAAAGAATCAAAATTGACTGTGATCAATAGGATAGTACCAAATTATTGATGCAAATACCTTAGGTTTAGATTAAGATTGTAACCAATTTAATCTAAGCCGGAACTATAGAAATTAAGGTTAGGAATTTGGTGAAGAACCTAACTGTGAAGCCAAATCCTAATTAGGACATCTCAATTCAAATCGGGTATTGGTATGATGGACTTAATTATTAAGTACCAATATTTGAGGAGAGAAGAGACTAACAGGAGCTTATGGTCTTAGTAGCTAGGGTGAAGGCCCTAACCATGAAGTCCGAATTACCTAGCCACGTTATTAATTTACGAAAGTAATCCTTAGTAACATATTAGGTTAGAAACCTCATCAAATCATACATGAATTCAAACAAATACCGAATTAATAAAGTTAGCAAGGGATTATAGACCAAACACTCCTAGATCTTCTCATCTAAAAAGCAAACCAATCTTTCTTTCATTCATTTACTTTTATTTTAAACTCTCTATTCGAGTATTGAACCCAACCTTAGGAATTGTTAGAACAAACCCCCCCTCCTCCAATTTACTTTTATTGCAATTTACTTTATTTTATTTTTTGAAATTTATTACTAAAGTTTAAGCATAGTAATTAAACATACTCCCTGTGGATCGATACTTGACAATATACTACACGGTAGGATTGTATACTTGCAATCTAAACCAAAAGTGTATCTAGGGTTAAAAAGTACATCTAGTTGTACTGAAACTTTGTGCATACGCTTTTTCACGCATCAGTGATGAGTCTACATGTGAAAATTTTAAACATTCAAATTAATTTAGTATAAAGTTAAGCGGTCAAAAAACGTTCAAAAAATAAATGCACTAAAATTAATTTATTAACCTTCTAATTTTGACTGATTAACTTTTTACTAAACTAATTCGAATGTTTAAAAATTTCATATTTAGACGCATCACACATAAGATAGGCGGATTTCAATGGTTTGAATTTGTCATTTGAAATCGATTTGATGTGTTTTGAAGTTAAGCTCACCAAACACTTTGGTGAGCTTAAGAACACCCTAATTCTACTCACACACACACACACACACACACACACATATATAGAGAGAGAGAGAGAGAGAAGGGTTCAAATGCACCCAAATACACCTTATCTTTCAAATCATTTTTCTTCATTTTCAAAGTTCGAATAGTCAATCCAAACCATTAGATGCAATATATATATTAAGATGTGCTTGGAGACCAAATTTTACATTTTTTGGAATTTTGTTACTATTTATTAAGCCACTTTGAAAATCGCTGATTTTACATTTTTTGGACTATTAGATCAGTGATTTTCAAAGTGGCTTAATAAATAGTAAAAAAATTCCAAAAAATGTAAAATTTGGTCTCTAAGCACATCTTAATATATATATCGCATCTAACGGTTCGTATTGACTATTCGGACTTTGAAAACAGAGAAAAAGGATAGAGTGCATTTAGGTGCACAAAAAATTGGGTGCATTTGAACCCTCCTCATATATATATATATATATATATATATATATATATATATATATATATATATATATATATAGAGAGAGAGAGAGAGAGAGAGAGATAGGCTAATGTGCTTTCGATAGCATATGGGTCGAAATACACACGGTCCAAATTTGAAATTTCAAAATTCAAACAGTCGATCTGAACCGTTCATCTTATTTTCCATATTAATATCTGCTTGGAGACCAAATTTTACATTTTTCTAAATTTTTTTACTATTTATTAAGTCACTTTGAAAATCGCTAATCCAACGGTTTTACTGTTTTGTGCAGCCACTGTTGGATCAACAATATTGTAAAATACTTAATAAATAGTAAAAAAATTCAGAAAAATATAAAATTTGGTCTCCAAACAAATATTAATATGGAGAAGAAGATGAACGGTTTGGATCGACCATTTAGATTTTGAAATTTCAAATTTGGACCGTGTGTATTTCGACTCATATGCTACCGAAAGCACATTAGCCTATCTCTCTCTCTCTCTCTCTCTCTCTCTATATATATATATATATTGCCTATCCCTGATAAAAATCCTAGCTACGCCACTGCTTGTAAGTACGTGAAAGTGTTTTGAAAGAGTGCTTTAAAGTTTTCTGAAGTGCAGTAGACTTAACAGCTTAAATACGAAAGTTCCTGATTTTTTTATGTATTTTGTTTTTACTGCTTTAGTTTCTAATATTATAGATAAGAGTGAGTCTATGGTACTATGCATATTACGATTTGGCACTGTGCTACGGCTCTATATTCGAGTTTTAAAATTCTAACAGTCGATCCGAACCATTCATCTTGTTCTCCATATTAATATGTGCTTGGAGACCAAATTTTACATTTTTTGAAATTTTTTTACTATTTTTTTAGATTTATTGAAAATCACTGTTTTTGGATGGTCCAGAATTTTCAGATCAAGTGATTTTCTAAATATCTAAAAAAATAATAAATTTTTTTTAAAAAATGTAAAATTTGGTCTCCAAACACATATTAATATGGAGAACAAGATAAACGGTTCGGATCGACCGTTGGAATTTGAAAACTTGAATATAGAACCGTAGCACAGTAACAACCTGTGATATGCATAGTACCATAGACTCACTCTATAGATAATGTATTTTTATTAAACAAATACGTATACAAATATAGATGTTAGAAAGATATCAAAATGTATATACAAAATTACTCCTAAAAATATACCGATACACGATAATTGACAAATATGAATCCGGATACAGATTCAAAACATGCACTTATTTGTTAACAAACATGCAAAATAATTAAACTGATCCATTTTAGAATAATAAAATATAACTTTAAATATTAAACTCGACCACAAATTTGTATATATTATTTGATATGAATAATGGATAACAAGTACATATAAAGTGTGAGTTCTTCAATTAGGGATGCATCTAGAATTTTCGTCAGGAAAATTAAAAAAAATATCAAATCGGATTTAAATTTATTAATTAATTGAATACTGATAAATAAACAATGCTTTGATTTATATTTTTTAATGATTTGACTTATAATTTCTGATGCTTTAACTTGTAATTCTAATTACCAATCATAATTCAAAAAATTTATTTTGATTTGAACAATTCAGAAAAAGACTATTCCCTGTTACATATTGGATCCGCCCGTCTTCTATAAAGAAGATAAGGAAAACTAGAATTTGAGATTCAAAATTCTCATTTTGATAAACTAAATATCTGCTATATTTTAAATACAATAAATTATTCAGCGAGTAGATGAGATATAGATACGAGTAATTCAGTAATGCATACAATACTTATGCACATATAGACAACAAATTCATATTAGATCCGGCCCGTTTAATCACAAATATTAAAAAAAAATCGTACATTGCCTTCAGACCGAATTGGTTCGGTTTCTGATCGGAAATGTTCTGATGTTCGGTTACCTCAGAGGATGCGGATTCTGTATTAACCCGTCTGGAGCAAATATAATGTTTTGTTTACACCCCTAACTGTACTTTTATCTATAAATGATAAGAATTGAGAAAATAAAAAAATAGTTATCTTTATTACGAACTTGTGAAATTATTATTTCACACATCATTAATTAACGTCAGCAAATAATTTGATCATTATTAATTCACATGCTAAATTGATAAGGAAGGCCTCACGAATGCGTGACAGAATTACTCGCAAGTAAATAGGCTTAGCGGGCTTGGGCCTGCTGGATTTACAACCATAGACTATTCCCAGTATATACAGATCCAAATAATTATCCGAAATTAGTTTTGTTATCATCTTTTAAAAATAAGAGTGAGTCTATGGTACTATGCATTGTTACTGTGTTACAGCTTTGTATTCAAGTTTTTAAATTCTAATAGTCGATCCGAACCGTTCATCTTGTTCTCAATATTAATATGTGTTTGGAGACCAAATTTTACATTTTTTGAAATTTTTTTACTATTTTTTTAGATTTATTGAAAATCACTGTTTTTGAATGGTTCAGAATTTTTAGATCAAGTGATTTTCTAAATATATAAAAAAATAGTAAAATTTTTTCAAAAAATATAAAATTTGGTATCCAAACACATATTAATATGGAGAACAAGATGAATGGTTCCGATCGATAGTTAGAATTTGAAAACTCGAATATAGAGCTGTAGCACGGTAACAATCCGTGATATACATAGTACCATAAACTCACTCTAAAAATAATAAACAAAATTGATAGAGACTTGACCCTATCCTATTTTTTAAAAAGGGAGAATTTCATGTATACCCCTCAAAAACTTCAATATTATGTGTTTCCCTCTCTAAATTTTAAAATTACGTTTTTCCCCCTCTAAATTTCAAAAACTCACATATTTACCCATTTGATTGTCTTTTATATTAAAATTAATTCTAAATTTATAAAATACTTACTTTACCTTTCATTAAAAGTATGAAATGCCCCATTAAACTCAAATTTGAATCTGAAGGGTTCCTATATTGTTTGATCCGAGCGCATCGCAATAAGATTATTGCGTGCTCGCTTCAAGATTCGTGCTAATATAGTCTGCATGGATCTCAAAGCAATTTTGATCTGCATGCAACGCATTAAAATCTGTGCACATTGCTTCAATATTCGTGTGTGTTCGCTTCAAGATTCGTGTTGATGTAGCACGTACAGATCTTAAAGCAATTCGGACGGTAGAGGAACCTTCAGATTCAAATTAGAGTCAGATGGGCGTATTATGCTTTTTAATAAAAGGGTAAAATAGGTATTTTATAAATTTAGAATGTGTTTAATATAAAATACAATTAAATGGGTAAATATGTGAGTTTTTGGAGTTTAGAGAGGGAAATATGTAATTTTAAAATTTAGAGGGTGAAATACGTAATATTGAAGTTTTTGAGGGGTATACGTGAAATTCCCCCTTTAAAAAAAGCTTGGATATTATTGTTTAGTATTTGCTGTCTCAGCAGTGATACTCGCCAGTAGTCCATGTATTTGACATTGTACCTACTTCAGTCTGAGAATAATTATTCAAATAACAGGGGTATCTTAAAAGAAAATAGAGAGAAATGTTACAAATTACTCGCTATTGAAAATTGGAGAGAGAAGTAATGAATAAATAAAGAAGGATTTATTCTGAAACCGTGTTATGAGAATTCGACGGCTCAGATCTCATGTTTTCAAGATGCATCGCAGCTGAAAAAAGAAAGCCGAGAGAAGACACCATTTGTCATAATATACAGATTGAACATACTCAAAAGTAAAAAAAAAAATTATTTTATTTAATCGGTAATATTATTACAAGATCAATTGATATCTATGGTCTATTATACAATATTTTTATTGTTTGACACAAGTACATAAATTTATCTCTAATTAGAAAAGAAAATATACTTTAAAACTTATAAGATTAATTAATTGTTAATGTATTTAAGTATTGTATTTTAATCATATTGTTGACTGCTGGTCTTAATTTATTGATGCATATTATAGGCATATATCATCAACTCAAAAACTTGGGTGCACATGATGCATGCATTGATCTATCCATGACTACTGTCAGAGTCGGATCCAGAGCCTGAACCAGATCCGGATCCAGAGCCTGAACCAGATCCAGATCCTGATCCACCAACACCGGATCCTCCTCCTCCTCCGCCACCACCTCCACCTCCTCCACCTCCATTGCGACCTCTTCCATAACCAGGAGCATTGCCAGCTCCATAGCCCGACCCGCTACCATAACCGAATCCATTTCCATATCCAGAACCACCGCCTCCACCACCACCACCTCCGCCGCCTCCACCACCACCACCACCACCACCACCATCACCTGATCCATATCCTGACCCACTACCACTTCCATACCCATAACCAGACCCGCTACCACCTCCGCCGCCACCACCACCACCTCCTCCACCTCCACCACCACCACCACCACCACCAGACCCATACCCAGATCCATAGCCCTCACCATACCCAGAACCGTATCCCGATCCACCACCTCCACCTCCACCGCCGCCGCCACCACCTCCACCACCACCATTGCCACCATAACCACTGCCATAGCCCTCACCATACCCTGACCCATATCCAGATCCATAACCCGGTATATACTGGGAACCCGGTAAATTTTTATTAGAAACACTTGTCCCGTTACCGCCACCTCCTCCACCTCCACCTCCACCACCACCACGTCCCCCACCACTACTAGTGTCACTCATTAAGCGAACCGCTGCCCTTCCTGCAGAGACAATGTCAATGCAAAACATTACTAAAAGTACGGTTGCTAGTGTCTTTGAGCTAGCCATTGCTGTTTAGTTGATAGTAACTAAACTCTTAATTTGATGACAAGCTGAAGCAACGTAAAAGGGTATATATAGGTGCGTTATGCATGCAGAAATTCTATAAGAGTTTTGAGTGGTAATGGACCGTACTAAGCAAGGTAAGCACGTCAAACCTTAGTCAAATGTTGCAAGTTGTTGAACATGTTGCTATTCTTCTACAATATCTCTCTCTAGAATTTTTCGGTTTATAAAAACATGATGCATGGTTTAAATAACAAACTTAAATGTCTACTTTTTTTTTAGAAAAATTGAACATACAAATTTGCTGCTCTTATCAAACTGATCACTTTTCATCACTTATCTTTTTCTTTTTTGAATGTATGTTATTATTTGTACAAATACACATTTAAATTATATCGTAAAAAAAAGACGAGCAATCAAACATACATTCGGATTTATTATCATGTGCAATAATGAATGAAGAATTGAGAGTTTATTTTAGAGCAAATATCCTTAGAGAATCAGTGCAAGTAGAGGTTTGGTGCAAAAATACACCTTCAAATTAAATAAACAAAATAATGAAACATCAATACATTCAGATTTGTTGTCAAAATGATCTTTTAATCTGCAATAATGGATGAGAGCTTTAGGATTATTGTAGAGAAAACAAATTATTGAGGAATCAGTGCAAGTAGGGATTTGGTTCAGTGGGGCCCAACAGAGATAACAGGAGTCTAATCCAGTGAGACGCGTAGCATGTAGACGTAGAATTATTGGGTGTACCGCACTTTGGGGCTGAGACGTGGTATACCGGACTTCCTGTTTGGTCCACAAAATTTGACCCCACTTGAAAAGAATTCAGTTTCAATTGGCAGCTGCTGCCAATTTTTCAAAAAGAAAAGAAAAGAAGAGAATTTCAGGGTTCTCTGTCTCTCCATTCCAAGAAGCTTCATAATTTGCAATTCTTATTGACTAAATTTATAATTCAAGAAATTAGACTGAAATTGAAATAAAACTAAATAAAATTAATTTAAAGTTAATTTCAAATGTATTGTATTTATACAATTAATTAATTTTGATTGCTTTTAATGTTTAGAAATTGAAAAAAAAATTCTCATACATCACAGAACGTATAGAAATTGATATTTCTGTCAACATGACATTTTGAAAACATTTTCACTAAAAATATATTTGTATTTATAAAATTATCATACATTACTGAACTGTAAATGGAATGGTCACCTAAAATTTGAAATTGGAATATATTTACCAATATAAATGCTCAACAATATATAATTTTATGATGTGTTGATGGAGAACAGCATGTTACTTAGATATGCAGGATTGTTGCAAGATTTGCAACATAGTGAGAGAAATTGAGAGCAAAGTAGACATGAAGTAGACGGGAGAAACTTGAGAAAACGATGATGCCACGTACGTGGCAGCATGTCAACAAATTAAGTGGAGTCGTTGGATGAAAATTCCAGATTCATAATGGGGAACGGCCTAAAAAACTGTTTCATTTGTAATGGGTTGGCTCGAATTGTCAGCTTCGATTGGACTTATTCTCTAAATTGTGTATATTTGGATAAATAATTGAAAACGGATATGATTCTTCACTCCGGATGATTCATAGCGGATATCGGGGGGGGGGGGGGGGACTGGGATTGATAAAAGCAAGGAGATCACCTGTCCTCTCTCGGGTGCTGAAAAATTTTGTCTCCTTAGTTACTGTTAGATGAGATTAGTCATTGTTAAAGGAGACTGGTCAATGTTAATTTTGAAATTGGGGGTCTATCGACAGTGACTCTGGAGACAGAATTTGGTCTCTTGATCAAATTCTAGTTAAGGCTCAGCTCCAACCACACGGAGGGGAGGCGACGAACGAAGAGAAGGGGAAGTGAGGGAAATGATATATTGACTGGATATGTTACATATCTCAGAACGAGTAGAACTAGGGTGTTCCTAAGTTCACCAAGTTTTTTGGTGAACTCAAGTCTAAAACCTGTTAAATCTACTTCAAATGATGAATCCGAACTGTTGAAATATATTTATCTTACAAGTGATGCATCTATATGTAAAAAAAAAAAAATTGTATATAGTCAAAAGATAAAAAAAAAGTTCAAGAAATGAATGCAAAAATTAATTCATTAACTTTCTAATTTTGATTTAAATAATTCGGATTTGTCATTTTAAATTGATTTGACAGATTTCAGATTTGAGTTCACCAAAAAGTTTGGTGAACTTAAGAACACCTTGGTTCTACTCTTTCATAACTAATTGAGAGAAAACAAAGACGAGAGAGAGTGAATTATGTATAGAAATTTGATAATTTTTTAGAGTGTAGAGAAGATGAACCCGCTTATTTCTTATTCATTCCTTTTTTATTAATCTCTTTTTGTGGAGCATACTCTAACATAGCGAAGTCATATTATTTATTGTACTTCAGAAATTTCATGAGAGAGAAAAGGGAAAGGCAGAGGGACGACATAAAGAATTAACTTTTTGTACACTTCGATTTGAGGTGCATTTGGATGGATGGGTGAGTTAGTGATAATTTTGAATTAACATCAAAATTGAGATTAGAGCTAACCAAAGAACGGTTGGTAGCTCTTAATTCAAATGTGGGTTAGCTAAAAAAAATAGTGTTATTTTTAGATTAGCTCTATTCTTACTCCGACCAAATACATCCCGAGTAATTTGTATTTATAGTTCACCTCTTCTTCTCTCTTTCTCATTTTCATTTCTTTCAAAATTTAATATTCTTATGCAGGAGCAGAGGAATTAAGAGGAAATGGAAGTTAATTGACCTCTATTTTTTTTTTTTGAATATTCAGGTATGATTTTTTATATAATTTATAGTGAAATAACTTGATATTATAAAATTAAACTCTATTTTTCATTGAATTTATTTATATGATTAATTTCCATATATTTTTTCATGGAAAGTCTTATTTCGCTCCTGTTCTTATGTGATGATTATGTAAGGTGAAAAATCATAAGAGGATACATAGTAGATAGGTAGGAAGTAGTATTTTCTTTCAGTGTTGTTTTATTTCTCTGACTGAGCAGAGAAGATGTACTCTTCCATTTAATTTAACATGAATTTCTTGACAGCTGCTACTAAGTTCTAAAAGAAAAAAAAAAATAGTGCTCTTGAGTTAATTCTAGCCTTAGTGCTGTGACATGTGCATCAGATTTAATTCTAAATAATAACATCTAAATTTCTCGATTGTACAACCTACAGGACTATTTAATGAAAAAATAAATTACAAAAGAAGAAGAGTACATCTAAGATGGAAGGACAGGAGCCTCTACGTAACATTTCTTTTCCTTTAGCATTTTTATAAAGAATAATGAAATTATCCTGCTTACATTAAATAATTTCGATATATATACTTTGGTATTCTTGTAGGAGAGATTTAGCAGCGTTATTATACCCAGGCAGCTAATCGGTAACACAGTAAATTTATATTATATTTATAATTTTTTAACCTTAACTATAAATATATTTGACAGCTGCTGTCAACATTTAAAATATCTATAAATATATATATTTTTTATCTTATTCAAAACTGAGACAACTACCATAGACATGGCAAGTGAACATCACTCACTAATTGCATGTGCGCTCCAAAATTAATGTTTTCTGTATGTGATTTTATATATTTTCTTTGCTTAAAAAAGGAAGCACATTTGCCTTTAAAGTAGGGGTGGAAACAGGTTGAATATTACCTGATTGTATCTAAAAATTTAATACGGATATCCGATATTCGAATATCTGTGCGAATACGGATACGAATATGGTTTTGAATTTTAATTATCTGTATCCTAATAGTAGATATATATTATATAATTTAATATGTATTTTGAAAAAAGTTATGCCATTTGTTATTATAAAAAAACAGATATTTGTATCCATATCTGGTTAATATCTGTATCCGTCTAATATCCAATCTATATCCATATTCGAAAAATAAAAATGGATACAGATATAATTTTATCACTATCCGATCCGTTTGCACCCCTACTTTGAAGAGAAGGAAACAACTTCACTCGGCACGATTTGGAAGTAGAGAAAATCACCGGCGCCAGAGTCATTGCCAAAATGTAAACGATTTGGTGATAATTGATTTCAATGTAATTGATTGATTGCTGCAATCTTTCAAGTTCCTATCCCATGAGAGTGATAGCTAGTGCTACGCATGCACCTTGTGGCTTGTGCAACAAACAATTCATAATAAGGCTGTGAGAAAGGAATCGGAGGCGGTACGTTCAATAAACATCAGATCAAATTCAAAGTCATCCGATCCACATAAAAATACAAATTCTTGACGAACAAGTCTAAGATTTGGATGAATGTTGTCCGTTCGTAATGGTGTACGGCCTAAAAGCTAATGTATAGTTGGGTTGGCTCGTATTGTCAGCTTCCGTTTGACTTCTCCTCTAAATTAGTATGTATATTCGAATAAATAATTTGACACCTAGTTTGATTATTCACTCCCGATGATTGACGTGTCGGATTATTGACGAAGCTGGTACACAATAACGGTATTAATCAATGTTTTAAAATTCGATTTTGTTTATCTATGCAGAAGGTCACTGAATACTGCATATGCGGTTGTATATGCAGATTTGTATGCAGAAGTACATATGCAATTTTACTATGCTTTTAAAATAAATATAGATAAAATAAAAATAATTTACATCTAAAGACTTATTTAGTCTAATAATCTGTGCTCTTTAACATATTATAAAGAATATAGATTCTAATTTTCTCCATTGGAAAATAGTTTTTAGGTTTTTTTCAAGTTCACATGGATTGTATATGTGTCTGTATATTTAAAACTGCATAAACTTGACTGCATGAGATTCTGTATGCGGAAGACCACTGCATAAACATATGCGGCCGCATTTTAAAACAATGGTATTAATTGATGCTAAGCGAGGTGCTGTCAGGGGGACAAAAAATATTGAATCGGATTTAAATAACTTATCGGATTTAAACTCATTAACTAATTAGATACTCAATAAAAAAAAAATGTTTTGACTTATATTTTTCAATACTATGACTTATAATTTTTGATGCTTTAACTTAATTCTAATTACTAATCATAATTTAAGAAGTTTATTTTGATTTTAGCATTAAATTTAAGTCAAATTACAAATTAAACATCCAAAGGAGGGCAATAAAAATTTCCAATGAAAAACAAAGTCAATCGGTATCGATATATCACCTCTAAACTCAAAATCCCAAGAGAAGCAGCCGCCCCTCTTGTTCTATACTGGGTCCGCTTGTGGATGCTGTTATTCAGAGCGATAGATCTAAGATGGAAGGACTGGATCACCGGAGCCTCAGCATTTATTTTCTTTTACCATAATATGAAGAATAATTAAATAATTAATTCCTACATATACGTCGTTGGTATTATTGTAGGATAAATTTTGCAGCGTTATTAGAAAATCACACTTAAATTGTGAATAAATTAAAATTGACTTGAGCAATCTAGCTAACAACTAACATATGTGTTATATAGAGCCTCTCTTCCCCTTCCCGCTTCTCTTTGAATTTTGAAAATTTATGAAGATGTATAGATTTGAACCAATTTTATTTCTTTCTGGAAACTTTTTATCTCTTTTATGAAATTATGATAATTTAGGTTAAATTTATGATTAAAATTAGAATAATTTTTTTTAATTTGAATTGGTAATTAAAATTAAAAGTCAAAACATTAAAAATTAGAAGTCAAAGCTTTATAATTAAATTGTAAGTCATTCGCTACATATATATAATACCATGCATATCGTCCAATTTGTAACGCCCTCAAAAGTGTCAAGCATCTCGAACAATACTTTATTGTGAAATACCGTCGTACTTCATTAAATTTTATTTTAAACTGAAATTTAATGACTAAAATCAGATTACATAAAATTAAATTCTAATAATAAGTCAAAGCGACCATGCATGCGTTAGAGTTATCTTCTATAACTCTGAATATCATTTCCAGTTCTTTTTCCTTTAACATATTACAAGCAATTAATATTATTACGAATTACAAATGACGGTTCTCTAATCTCTAACATATATTAGTGTTAAGTAATTACTTTACTATATATAATAATATAAATGATGTACTTACTTTATCTTATTTGGTGTTAATATTGTTTACTTCTAATATATAATTAATATAATTAATTGTCATCTGTCATAATTATTACAATTTTGGAACTGTTGGAACGGTGGATTCGGAGTGCGTATCCTCTGAGATATCTCAACTTTTACGTGACCAATGTGCCCGGTTCCTATTCGGTGATAGCGCGGGGGCATGTATTATTTGTTCTTTGAGATTCTTGGAGAACGTATTTAAACGGTTGAGATTTTCCATAAAATCACGCAAAGTTTGAGATATCTCAGAGGATACGAATTCGTGGATTCGAGTTGGACTGTTCTGATATATTCTGCAAAATCTTCAACAACCTCTTTAATTTGTCCAACTTTTCGGAAACTCATTTTTACAGTGTAAAATTCTGTGTGTGCAGCGTTTGAATTTTTTACAGACCAAAATGCCCCTCTACTCTTTTCTCTCCCGCGACACTTCTGGTTTTTTTTCTGATTTTTTTTACTGTGGGTCCGTCGGTCAGAGGAAGAAGAGGGAAAAGAATAGAGATCCGGACCCGAAGTAGGGAATTGATTTGGGTTAAATCCTCTCCAAAAATTAAATCCAAGCTTTGAGATTTGTGCTATTTTCATTTAAACGGCTACATGCTATTCTCATTTGAATGGTTAATTTATTTTATAATTTCTAATTTGTCAGATTCAATTTCTTTGCTAGCTAAGAGTCAACGGTATTTTTAGTATGCATAAATTTTATTAATTTTAGGTGCTTCAAGATTAGTTGTGAGTTGCATCCAAAGGTTCAAACAAACTAGAATTTAATATGTACTAATTTAATTTGTTAAAATTTTGTTTTCGTCCAAATTTCGAATCGAATGTTCATAAAATATTACAATATCGTACGAATATTAGTACGTGTTTATAATTTGACTTTTAAAATCTGAATAGTTCAATATCAAATAGTGTGTATATATATACATAAAATTATCAAGTCACATCTTTATAATTCTTAAACAAATAAAATTTGTAACTTATATATAAAAATTATTCATGCGAAAATTTGTATATTTATTCGACTTAGTACAAATTTATTTATTTATTTCTTTACACGAATTATTTTGTTTTATTATATTTATTCAACTAAGTTACCCTCTTAATATTTTTTTAACTCAATAATAAACATTCAAGTTTGGTTTCATAAGAACCGAGAAGTTCAAATGCTAATGCCTGAGAATGTCCACAACAACAAGTTTCTATAAGTTATTGGAGTCAATCAAAATAAAATTAAGATGTTAATTTTTATTAAATACATAACAGATGATATATATCGTATTTGATGGTTTTATTTTGATAAAAAAATATATTAACAATCATATTTATTTGACAATAATGAATGAAACAATAAAATAAAATTATAGTGTATTCTCTACAGTATAGATAGGTTGTGTAGTGTATTTTATTGTAATTTTTTAATAATTTGGTTACTAAATAAATGAAAATAAAATTAAACTTCTAAAAAAAGGCCCCTGCCTTCTTAGGGTTTCGTTGGGATGTGGGGAGAAGAAAATAAAAAATTGAGGATGGTTAAAATGCACCCTCTTTTTGTGCTCCTAACGTCCACCCTTCTCACATATTTTCATTTTCAAAGTTTAAATAGTTGATTCAAATATTCCAACGTGTTTTTCATATTAAAATGTTTTTGGAGACCAAATTTTATAATTTTGGAAAATTCTTTACTATTTTTTCAGAATTTTTGATTAAACTAAACAATAATAAAAAATTCAGCAAAGTGATGATTTCAAAAAATTCTGAAAAAATAATAAAATTTTTTCAAAAAATTTAAAATTTAGTCTCTAAGCATATTTTAATATGAAGAACACATTAGAAGGTTTGAATCAACTATTTTAACTTTAAAAATAAAAATAAAAAAAGCGTGCATTTTAACCCTCTCAAAAGTTTCTTTCACTGGGCCTGTGCGAACAAAGGTTAAACAGAGCAATTTCGAGCTGAGCAAGAGCCTTTTGGTCCATTAAAAGTTCAAACGCTGTACGCATTAAAATTCACTCGGTCCGTTAAAAATTTAAACGCTGTATGCATTAAAATTCACTATGTACAAATGGGTTCCTAACTTTTCTCCAAAGTCCAAACTAATACAAAGTACATACTATCTAGGGCTTTCAAAAAAGCTCGCGGCTCATGGCTCGCTCGCTAACAGCTTGCTCGGTAGTGGACCGAGCTGTTAACGAGCCAGCTTGGCTCAGGCTCGGGCCAAAATAAACGAGCTGAGCCAGCGGTCAGCTCGGACCGGGCCAGCTCGGCTCATTAAGCTACAGTGAATTTAGGGTTTAGTCCCGTATAATTTTAAGTCCAGTCTCATTTTTAAAGGCGCAATTATGCAAAATTGATGTATTTTCGGTTTGAGAAGAAAGGATATGGCTTTAGTTGCTTGAAGATGTGTCTGCTGGACAATTTTTAAAATTTTTTGAATAAGATTTCTTATTTTTTATTTTTGAATTTGTATAATAACAACTCAATAAAGTCCAGCTCGCCAGCTCGTCAGCTCGCGAGCTAGCTTGAATTAGCTTGTCACAAGCTGAGCTAAGAGTTTTGGCTCGAGTGACCTAGATCCAGCTTGCTCAATGCAGGTTCGGGCCAAAATAAACGAGCTGAGCTAAGGCTCAGCTCGGCCTGAGCTAGCTCGTTTACAGCCCTAACACTATCTTTCCCCCCTCTATTCGCCGCCGCTCTCAATCCGCTTCTCTCTCTCGTGCGCCGGCGTCGCCTCTCCTCAGTCGGGTCTCTTGCCTCAGTTGCGCCGCCTCTCCTCAGTCGGGTCTCTTGCCTCAGTTGCGCCGCCTCTACGCCTCAAGGTAGTAATAAGGAAAATCCTTGTTGGTTATTGGAATTAAGATTCTTGATCGATACTTGTTACTTAGATTTCCAGTGAATGTGCTTAAATTTTTAAGCTTTTGCAAGGACCTAGTTTTTCTAGTGTTACATTTTTCATTTCATGCAACACTTCTGTACCATTTGTAGAAATTGTGTACTGATTTAGGCAAAGATTTCTGTTTAAAGTCATCTAGGCCATTTTTCATTTCATGCAAGCACTTCTGTACCATTTGTAGAAATTGTGTACTGATTTAGGCAAAGATTTCTGTTTAAACTCATCTAGGCCAATGCTACACCAGAAGTGAGGTTATTAATTATTAAATGCATCTCACTCAGTGCCAATTAGTTCAACCCTCTTTTTATTTCTTATTGTATCAGAATCGTGCACATTAAAACAAGTATTAGTTCATGATTACATTCTTGTAATTGTATTATGTTGTTTGAGTTTAGCATTCGTGCTATGTATGATAGTTGATAATAGTTATAGTTCCTCTGTCAATAAACATAATTATGTATATTTCTTCATTATACCCATGTACCGGTCCTCACTGAAGGAAATACACAACTCTCTCTCTCTCTCAATGCAAAAGGCAGCCACTGCCTTCTTTTTAAGTGAGAGAGGGAGAGGAGTTGTGTATTTGTTATTTGATAATTTTACTTGCACGATTCTCATACCACGTTTATAATTTTTTTTGTACTGTTTCTTGCTTGTTTAAGAAAAGTCCTTGAATTTAACACCTTGTTGTGGGATGAGATAATTGTAATTGTAACTTTCTTGTGTTTCATTTGTTAATAGTTTGCCAACAATTTGTCAAATTTTAGTGTCAATCTATTGGATCAAAGTGGGTTTATTATTTACTCAAATTTTTCAAACTTTACTCCCGGTTTTACAATAGTGATGTTTAAATCTATTTTTTTAAGACACCTGCCAGGGGATCAGAGAAGGTCAGAGTCAGATTAGGTTAATTCTAGTTTGTTTTTGAGTGAATTTAGGTTGGGTGTGTTAGATTTTTTAATTTATTTTCTTTTTTAGTTCTGCGGATTCTTTAGATTCTTTCCAGGTTTTATGATGGGTTGAGTTAAATATAAAGAACTAAGGGTTCCTTTGGAAAATATGGTTATTTTGATCTGATTTTTGTTTGACAGTATATTATCCATTTTGAAATTTTTATTATGTTAGTGAATTCATTTTTTAAATGTATAAACCAAGAAACGAGATTACTGATATTTAACATGACTCTTTTGTAATTTATTGTATATTACTACTTATCAAATGTTTCTAATTAATGATTTTACCACGCCTGCCTGGTCAGTTCATTTTTTATTAAGATGCATTTCTGTATTTTTGGCCAGAACTGCTGTTTAACATCAAAATTGCATGAACGTCACATAAAAAATGGAAACAAGTAGAACCAAAAATGATTGAACTGATCTATCTGGTAGAGGTTTTTTTTGGAAGATTGAAAGTTACAATCCACTAAATAATTCCTCAAATAATTTACGATCTGTTATCACTAAATGTTACCTGGTGGTTCTGGGAAGATTAAAAGTTACAGTGTCCACTTGATAAACATGTTTTTATATATTCACATAGGGAATCTGAGGAAGTTATATTAGGTACATTGTACCTAAAGTTAATAAAAAGTTATCAAATGCCATTAAGGAAGACTAAAATTTACAATTTGCTTATATAAGCAGTGAAGAATATTTGTGATATATCTGTAACAGTTTGTCATCTTATGCTCCAGAGATCTCACTAAGTTTTTTTTGTTTGTTTTGAAGTCATGAATTCATTCAGCATGGTGGAAGCTACGGGAATTTATCAGTTCAAAATCAACCACTCAGAAACTAAAGACATGGGCATTCGTGAAAGCATCACCTCACAAAAATTTCGAGTTGGTCAACATGATTGGGCTATTAAGTACTATCCTCAAGGCACTGATAGGGCTAACAATGGCCAATGTGTGTCTATCTTTGTAGAGCTGCAAAGAGAATGTGTCGATGTTAGAGCAACGTTTGAATTTGATGTGCTGAACAAAGGTGGAACTCTTTCATCAATTGATTCAGCAGAGCTATCACACACATTTACATCACGTGATGTCGATTGGGGTTTATCGAAATTCTTAGAAAGGACAGAATTGGAGCAAAGATAGTAAAAGATTCTTATTTTGTACTCAATGTTAAAATTACTGTCAAAGATGAATCATGTTCAGGAGCACGTTGGAATAACAGTTCCATTGGCTTTCTGCATGAGCGCCTTCAAATGTTCAGAGGAGAGAATAAACATACCGATGTCTCTTTCGATGTCGACGGCGAGATTTTTGTTGCACATAGATTAATTCTGGCGGCTCATTCACCAGTATTTGCAGCAGAACTTTTTGGCTCGATGGTAGAATCTAATATGAACTGTGTAAAAATAAATGAGATGATGCCTTCAGTTTTCAAGGCAATGCTTGATTTCATGTACAATGATTCGTTATCGGGTATTGAGGAACTCGATGATTGTGAAGATTCGATATCATCTACGGCCTTCCTTCAACATTTGCTAGCAGCAGCTGACTGTTATGCTGTGGAGAAGCTAAAAGCAACATGCGAGAATACTTTAGTTAAGAGTATCTCTTTGGACACGGTTCTTTCTACCTTGGAATTAGCTGAGAAATACAACTGTAGTGAGCTCAAGAAAGATTCTCCAGTTTGTTGTTGATAAAGATAATTTTGTTTCATTAGTGCTAACTGAAGGATATATTAAGCTGATGCAGAATTATCCCTCTCTCATGGTTGAACTCAAGGATCTGGTAGGCAAATGAGATTTAGTGCAAATTTCAAAACATGGGACAGATCAACAAATTTGAAGAGTGTTTGTATGAAATGTTAGTTATATATATAAATGTAAGAGATTGTTGGGTCTTAAAAAGATAATCATTGTGTGCACACACAGATGTTAGAGATTGTATGGTGTTAAATATATTATCTTTTTCATTGATTCTTTCTTTCTGGATGAATGTTTGTAGTCTTGTTAAAAACTATGGTTTCATTAATCAAATAGTTAGCTGTTACATCAAATCGCTAGTGTTCATCGCCACTTTCTTTTTTACAACAGAAGTTACCAAATCTAATAAAGATGAGAAAAAAAAATTTAACAAATGTAGTTTCATATTTAATAGATATTCATTGACAATTTTATGCCGAAATCAATAACTAAATTTCATAACGGTTGAAGGTTCTGTGTGAAAGGCTTAAAGAAACTCAAATTTGCCCCAAGAACAATTTTCTGCAAGTATATTGAGTTTATTGTGTTGCTTCTTCATTGTTAAATTTTTTACATATTTTTACTTGACACTTTTGGAGAGAGAAGCTGAATGTGACACACTAGATACTAACTTGATCCTTGCATGAGAACTTACATAGGACTTGCCAGATAATAATTTGTTCAAGTATATTTTTTGCACCAGCACAAAAGTAATGATGATGAAGGTATTATCCATTCAATATTCTAATACTGTGTCAGGATTTCTCAGAAGAAGATATATTTAATCTAATTTACTCTTTTAAAACATCTGCTGATTAAAATTTAAAGTTCGCAAGAAACATAAATGAACTTGCATTTTCTATATATCACAATGAACAGGGGTGAAAACTTAATTTGTGATCACAAGATGGCAAGATGCTAACTGGAATCAAATCTGCTATCCTATGTATACCGAGATTAAAATTCGTAGTATGCAAGAAATACAATGAAATTGCATTTTTCATAATATAATCAACACGCTTTTCTGTTTAATGAAATCTTATTCAGATACCCTTATTTTCCTAGATAAAAGTATAATTAAAGAGTTCCTGACACGAGGCCATCTGAAATATAAAGAGTTCATTTTATATTTATTATCGATTAAGGAGCTCCTGTTACGAGGCCATATGTTTAGAACTTTCAATCAAATTCGGTCCAATAATTAGTCAAAGCCGTCTGATTCACATAAAGATTTTAACAGAACTTTAAGATTTGTGCAGATAAAGATCAAACAGCTCCAACCGGACATTGAATTGAATTGAATTTGATCTATGCACATCAGACCACCCCCACACATGGGTGAAATCCAAAAGAGAGTTTATAACCCCAAAAAAAAAAGAAGCATCAATAACTAAAGACCAAGTACCAAGCAGCTTAAACCAGGCTGCCGGATAGAAGGAACAGAGTAAGACAAAGGTAACAACATAATCAACAAAGAACATTCAAAATATTATTCTACTCTAACTCGGATAACTAAAACAACAGCAACCAGCTCCAAAAAAAAAAATACAAGCTAAGGTGACATAAGAAACAATAAGCAACATTTCTATTTGAGCATTTACTTTCTCCAGCTCATAAATAAACAGAAACAAAGGAAAATAAACATTTTTCAACCTACCAGATCAGATGTTAATACAGCATCATTGTTTAATTCGGCCAAAAATTTTGAGATATCAAAATCCATAAGTGCCTAGTTCTCACGTTCGGAGCTTGCCTGAACCCTTTGATTAATCATTGCCTCAGCAGTACAGATCGCCTCTGTTGTACCAGTGATTGTTACTTTCCTGCATCAAAGCCAGCAAGAATAACCTATTTAAATAAGAACCAAGGGGCAATGCCGCCCCACAGATGTATACATTTGATTTGTGATAAATAGCCCCTCAATTTTCAAATTTGACCACCACATCATCTGAACATCCAAATTTGTCACAATATCACCTAGCCTCTTGAACTTGCAAAATATTATACCCCTGATATATTTATTCTTATTGAACTTTGTAATTTTAACACTTGGTCTTTCATTGTCAATTTGAATTAACCAACAGATATTTATTCATTTTTCTCTAGTTTTACATATAAACAAAAAAAAAAATATGCCATACATATAAGATCTTCAAAAAAATATGCCATACAAATAAGATATTTATTCATTGGCAGTATTCTTCAATAAGATCTTCTGTAGAATAACAAAATGAGGAGGGTTCCAATGCCTCATCTTTTTTATACCTCATATTTTATATCTTCGTTTTGAAAGTCCAAATTGTCGATCCGAACCGTTCAACATAATATTTATACTAAAATATGCATGGAGATGAAATTTTATAATTTTTGAATTTTTTTACTATTTTTTAAGATAGGTACAAAATCACTGTTTTTGAACGGTTCAAAAACAGTGATTTTCTATCCATCTTAACAAATAGTAAAATAATTCCAAAAATTATAAAATTTCATCGCTAACCATATTTTAGTATATTTATCATGTTGAACGGTTCGAATCGACAATTTGGACTTTCAAAACGAAGATATAAAATATGAGGTATGATGAGGTATGAAAGACATGAGGCAATGGAACCCTCCTCTAACAAAATATATCATACAAAAAGAAAAAAAGGAAATGTATTTTGCACATGCCATACAAATAAGATCTTCAAATTAAAGAAACAAAGATGTAAACAATTACATGATAAATATTCAAGGGTATTTTGGTCATTGTCTATCCAAAATTAATTGAAGTGAAATTAGTGAGGAGGAGACAATTATTAAATATTGGAAGTCAGGAGGGCCTATTTGCTAAAAACTTTTAGGGCCTTTTGAGGCATCATCCCATTCTTTGTAGATAGTACAGTTCCTTTAGATGCTACAATTTTAGTATGATAGGAAAGGAATCCATGTACCTGTCAGAGGTCCCAGCAACAAAATCACCCCGATCAGATATCTTAATTCTAGCACCGCTAACCTGCAATTACAAAAAGAACAAATGCAAATATCAAAATATGTGTTAAAAGGATGTGTTAAAAGGATCTATAAGAAAAGCAATATTAATTTGTACATTTTAACAAAATTATAACATAAATGATCACTGGAAACTACAAAAAGCATCCGTAGGCTCATTCCAATAAGAACACTTGGTATTACTATTAATTCTTTGCTGATATAAAGTGAATTAATGTCCTTCTTGCCTATAAAACAAGCTTTTAAAAACCACAATTAATCTTGCCATTAAACCGTTTAACCGTTATATTGAGTATATAATTTAATGTCCTTCTTGCCGTTTAACTATTAAATAACACACTGCCATTTAATGCCGTTAAACGTTTTTCAAAAGCTTGCTATAAGACAATGTATAGGGCACAGAGGGCTGTCACCCCAAAAAGGAAGAGACAATGCCAATACTAAAAGTTTTATCACTGCCCTTTTCGTACACAAGGAAAAAGAATGATATGACAAGTTTCTGGGGAAGCTAGAACTGTTGAGCATAACAATTCTCAAAGGGCCTGTTTGTCGAAGTATTGGAATAGAAAAAAAGTGAAATTTGGAATAAGCTTCAATTCCATAGTATACCGGTTGTGTTCGGCTGAACGTGGAAAAGTATCGGGTAGAGAGCCAATTTCATCTCTTGAAAAAGATCAATTCCACTATTCCATCACCCCAGAATAGAGAATTGACTCATAGTGGAATAGAGGGACTAACTTGTAAAAAGCAGGGTTTTGACTCCAAAAGTTCGAACTCAATTCCACCTTTTGGATTTCCACTCAATTTCATTCTTGTTCGGCTGGAACATAAGCTCTATTCCAATCAATTCCCTTTTTCCTCCCCAACCGAACAAGAGGTTTGACCTAGGAATATTGTCTAAATTCAACCACAAAATCAAAATAATATTCGGGGGGGGGGGGGGTTCTTCTGAAATAACCTCCTTCCAAAATGGTAAAATTTTCTTGGCTCATACAAAACTCTTTTCAGAAATGAACCTCCAGAATTGTGAAATTCACAACCCCCTTTTTCAATTGTATTTACAAAAGCTTGTCTTGTACTAAAAAAATAGGGAAAAATTTGATCAAATACTAATTTGTCAAGAAATCATGTTAAGACAAAAGATTACACTTATATAATATAATACAAGCATTACAACAACAGAATTTTTAGTAATGCAAAAAAGCTGCAAACCTTACATAAACTACATGCATTTATATAATGGGAACATTCTCTCTAGTGTTATTAGTGTATCATAGTCAATCACCTTGGCCCAGATGACATACAATGAGATAATCGGCCCAAATTTTCAGAATCAAGCCAATTCAACCGATTTTCGACGAAAAAATCACCCAGCGCACAACTTGGCTAGAAATTGGATCGGCACCGCTCGATTCCGGTCCGACTCGGCTGATTTTCGGAGCCATGATTTTAGGTTTAAACTGCAATTTCCTCTCCTTTGTCTCAAACTATTCTCTACCTCAATGTTCTCTCCAGCGTCCCTCTAGTCTGACTCTCTCTTTCCCTCCATGTCCCTCCATCTGTCTTTTGCTCCCCCCCACCCTCTCTCTCTCTCTCTCTCATCTCATGGATCCCACCATCTTTCACTACTGTTACCCTTAGAAAAACAAAATTTAAAGGTTTCCCTAGTCCACAACAGAGTAACTATGGAGGCTCTAACATTAGATGACAGTTAAAAAAGGGCCTTTTGTGGTGCAAAGGGATTTCTGTAAACCGGTTTGGAGGGCGTCAGAAATTTAAGTTTAGAATGGAACTGCATTTAAGAAAAGTTCCTCAAGTAGAGAGTTAAATTCATACTCCAACAACTAAGGCATCACTTCCATCTGAAATCCTTATCTATTTTGATCGAACTATGATTCAGAAACAAACAGTAGTTAGAACCTTGTGAAAAAAAAAAATCCTGGGAACCTTTCATTCCTAATTTACTTACAAGGAAGGAAAAAGAAACAAATAAAAGCCAGAGCCCAAGTTGACAGACAAACAAAAAACAAGAATCCGGACCCGCAAGGGCCCCTGAATGGTTAGGAAATTATCCTTTATAACATTTTATAAAACAAAAATCATTTGGTGTAAAATTAGAAGTATTGTGTAGACATTCCGTAATAAATGGTCAGCAATCAATTTGGAATGCTCATTTTTCTATTCCAATACATTACCATTTCCTGGTACAGAATGCCAGTAAAAACAAATAATGCAGGCCCTCTGTATACCACACTGGTAACCCAGGCTGAAAATATTACCTCTTTCTCACTGTTCATTTTAGATGAAAATGCAAGTTCAAAAGACTGAATTATGGCAGCAAGAGTGTACATAATATCTCGTGTTTTTAAGTGTACATGCTGAAGTTTCATAACAAATCTCAACATGGGATCATTCTTTCCATTGTTCCAGACAATTTTTATTTACATTTTTTTTTGTCAATGAACAAATAGCAACATATCATAGTATTAGAACATAGGAACCTACCTGGCTGATTTCTGTAATGGTTCTGCCACCACGGCCCACAACAGCACCAATATGCTCATCAGCAACACCAATTGTCTTTGAATCATTCCCTTCATGGTTCGATGAAACAGACGACCTTGTCATATTTCCCTGAAGATTAAATTTTACACTTCACTTTTTAGCATAAAAGTGTATTATTAGTGGAAGATGCAATCTCAGCTACTTTTCAGTGAAATTGGTACGACAAGGGCAAGTCAGGTCATTTACAGCATAAGTAAGGATGAGTGAGGCTATGGTAGGTAGTATGCATATTACACAATGGCCTGTGCTATGGACTCATATCTCTGTTTTCAAAGTTCAAACAGTCGACCTAAACCGTTCAACGTGATCTTCATGTGAAAATGTACTTGCAGACCAAATTTTACATTTTTTAGAATTTTTTTACTATTTTTTAGATAGGTAAAAAATCACTTGATTTGAAACTTCTGGACCATTCAAAAGCAGCGATTTTCTACCTATCTAGAAAAAAAAAAAATTTTGGTCTACAATTACATTTTGATATGAAGATTATGTTTAACAGTTATGCTTTGAATGGTCCAGAAGTTTCAAATCAAGTGACTTTTTTACCTATCTAAAAAATAGTAAAAAAATTCTAAAAAATATAAAATTTGGTCTGCAAGTACATTTTGATATGAAGATTATGTTTAACAGTTAGGATCGACTGATTGAACTTTAAAAATAAGGATATGGACCCATAGCACAGGTCGATCCATAAAATGCATATTACCATAGCCTCACTCAGCAAGGATATGTATATATGGAGAAGTTAAATGATAGTTACAGGTATTAGGAAAAAGCTAACATACAATAGTTATTACATAAAGCCAATAAGAGCTACAAATTTTTAAGGTTAAATGGTTTCTGTCTTAAGTCACAAAAAGGGAAATAAGATCTGCAAAATACAAGAGAGAAGAAAATGATAAAATGAGTATGAAGAAAGAAATAAATTTTTCTGACCTTGTTAGAAGGATACCTTCCTCCAGGCCCACTATTATTTCCGTAGTTCGGGGAATTATATGGTGAAGATGGCATCATGTATCCCACAGGTGGTCCGTAACCTGACAAGGATTTGCCCATATTAATATTAAGATAATCCAACAAAAGAAAAGCTTGAAGTAGAAGCACAATAAGCACTCTGTTCCCTGATAGAAAGAAAGAACTCAACACTGCAGGTGACAACAAAGAAAAACAAAAAATACCTGGGTAAGGAAATGGAGTGCTAAGGTTATGGGGGTAATGCACATCATCCATTAACTTGTTCAGAATAAGATCTATGGCATGCATCTGTCTTTCAAAGGGGCCTGTTATGGTTACTAGCCTGTCATGTAGGCCCGCATAGTTGTTATCCTGAGGTGATATCTTAATTCCTGCATTCGAATCTTCTATGAACGCTCTGCATTTTGGGGGGGGTTGATTAAACAGCACCATTAAGAATAAGCCAGTTCAGTAGAAGTATTAAACCAAAGCAGCATAAAATTTGCACAGAGTATCTTAATATAGACCCACATTTCTTAGCCTCACAATTGACTTAATGACCAAATGTTACTAAACTTAAATGAGAACCAAAATTTGGAACGCAGTAGCAACTGTTACTGGACTTAAATAAAAAAAAAAAACAACTAATGGCAGCACATCCAAACACTACAATGTTAATAGAGACTAACAGTTATGTTTGATATAAAAGGCGTTAAAGAACTTACTTTATAGTAGCACCTCCCTTGCCAATAATGCCTCCACATGAACTATTTGGGACCACCAGTCTGACCTTTGTTCTAGCCTCTGTGTCAGTACTCTCTTCAGCTGCCTGAATAGAATCAAGAGAGAGCTTCAGTAAAGAACAAGAAAGGTATGATGCAAGATTTTTTTTTTTCTTATGCAAAAGAAAGAGGAACACATATTTCAGTATCTGCAAAATGAACTATTTATCTAAGCTTCTGTAGATGTAATATTGCTTTAAGGCCAATAATTAATCTAGCTTGCATAGGTCTATATAGAGTATGGCTAATATAACATCAAGTGTCATTTCAGTCTATATAACACCAACTCCAAAACCTATCAAATTGAGTTCAAATGGTAAATCCAAACCGTTCAAACCTATCTACTTCATTAGTTGTGCGTTTACATATAAAATTTATAAGTTTTTGAGTTTATTTGGTATCAAGTCAAGTGGTCAAATATTTGAGTTTTTAAGTTAATTTTAATACATTCATTTTTCAATTTTTTTGCCGCTTGATTTGATACTAAAATAACTCCAAAATATAAAAAAATTGCATGTAAACGCATCACTCATAAAGTAAATTGGTTTAAACGGTTTGGATTCACCATTTGAACCCGATTTTATGAGTTTTGGAGTTGGTGTTATATAGACTGAAATGACACTGATGTTATATTAGCCATACTTGTCTATATATAAGAAATAAATAGTTCACTGGACAACAACAGTTAAGCTAGCTTGCTTTAAGGCCAAAATCTAGTGTACTCAATTTTAAAATATCACAGATATGAAAGGACAATGATAGTTCACTGAAACATTATTGCAACAGTACTGGTAGAAGCCAAAATATGTAATCTACCTCATCAATTAACTTCCTGAGAATTAGCTCAATAGCTTTCATTATGTCATCATAGAAACCAGAGATGAGAATGATCCTGTCAGAGGTGCCAGGAAAGAACTCATGGCTGCGGGATAACTGTATGCGGGCCCCAGATTCAGACTGGAATTCATTAATTGTGGCCCCGCCTTTCCCGATTATGCAACCAGCTGCTGTGTTTGACACCAGAAGCCGCACCTGGGTAGGCTTCTCCTTGTCCTCTGCAAGGGGTAAAATTGGAAACTTGCTTATATTATAAAATATGTGGCGACACATTTCAGCTTTTTAGAAATGAAAATTCCAACTGTCACTTTTGAATTACAGTTATTAGCTTTTCACCTCTAAGATACATTATTTATAACCTCCAAAAAGGGAATTCATAAACAACATTTAATTAATTCAAGGTGGTATCATTCAGATAATATAGGATTCACTTGCCCTTTCAAAAACATACCATAATTTACAATGAATATAATCACAAAATCCTAAACCCTGATTGAGAAGAATTCAACTACTAGGGTTTTATTTCAATAATTGACAGGTTTAAACCAACCTATATATTTTTCAACAGCTAATTATTTATTCATACCATGATCCAAATTGGAATTGAAAGATCATAAGCTATTTGCCAACAAATAGAAAAAATATTTCAACATAAACCTGGCAGTATTCCCAACATGTAAAAAATATAATCTATAATTTCCTAATTAAACCTCGTATTGCCAATACTATAAACATACACAATTATATTCTCTCTAAAATCTTATCTCCTCATATCTCTTATCCGCAGTCTCCCTCACTATATATATATATAAAAAAAAAACCATCTAGGGTTACATTAAAGTTTTTCAAAATAATTTCTTACATCCTATCAACACTCATGTTTCTTTTCTAAAAACAACAGCAAAGGGGGGAAAAACCAATAACAGATCTCATCTCCAAACTATAAAACTAGTCAATCTGTAGATACACAATACAAAGTGACGCCATAAGCATGTCCAATAGTACCTTCTTCAGGTGATCTAGGTTGGTCGGATCTGCGGGCGGCGTTCTCCGGCGAGGAAGTGTACGGCGACCCCGGGTTCTCCATGGAAACGGATACGGAGCTTGGAGGAAATGGATACGGAAAGGAAATGTGAAATGGGGGTGGAGGGAGGAGGCGAAGGGGGAGGAGAGGTTTTTGTTTGGTGTTTTCGGTTCTCCTACAACATTAGCTCTTTTGTTTGTTTGTGTTGTTTCGTGGTCGTCTTCTATAAGGAGGTAGCAAGGTAAGGAGAGAGCGGCGCTCGAAAACCTCTCCAGTCCAATCTATAGTTGTTACATTCCACATCTATACATGGTAACGTGAATAACGTGATTATAGAAAACTGGAGAGGATTGGTCTGGATTCTGGAAGACATGGAAGCCTTTTTTTTTTTTTTTTTTGTGGATTTAAGACTTGGAGGCGTTGCCCTCGCGAATTCGTATCCTCTGCATTTACTCAAAAAAGGAATCTTTTGAGTGAATACATCTGGACCATTCGATAAGCTTTATGATTCGTGCGAATTAAATCCGCACTAATATTGAAGACCTCTATGTTTTAGGCGTAGTCCGGATGGGCTCCGTTTACAATTGGACGGTCGATATCTATTAACTCAAAAGATGATCTTTTGAGTTAATGCACACGATGCGGACTCTGCGCTCGCTGGGCTGCGTGTCTAGTTTATCTAAACAACATAGAATCTCATCAGAAAGAAGGATTAGAAGGGGGAGAAACTCTATTATTTCTATTTAAGTGCAATAGCAGAGATAAAGGATAGAATAGAGGATTTCAGAAGGGGAATTCTAGAGAAATGGGGACATAATAATTGGGCTACTAGATTTTTTCTTAATCTGAGGCCTCAGCCTTTTCCAATCAAATTGTTTCACCTGCTATGTGTTACGAAATGGTTGCTTGCCGCTTGGTATAGAATGAGCTCGGCCTGGGTACGGCCCATCAGGCCTCTATTGCAAAGATGATGTTCAATCTAGGTTTCCCCGAATATCTAATTTTGTTTCTTATTTTACTATAAATTTTATTTTTATTTTTTATTTCTAAAATAAAAAAAAGTCTGTATCAAGATTTACAACAGATAAAAATCTGAGGCATTTTATTACAGTGTGTTTGGATGAGATAAAGAATTACTAACCGGGTTAACGATTATTCTGAACTATTATTTTACATTTGAATGTGTTTAACTTAGTAAAAATAAATTATTCTTTGTTTGTCTTTTGTGAGTTAGCATGTTATTTTACTAATTCAAATAAAAATTAAATTAGCTCACTATTTTCATTAATCCAAATCTTGCCTTAGACCTTGGGGAATAGGGACGGTTCGTTGCCCAGTTAAAACTATCTGATTTGTATCAAGAGCTGTCTGTTTATTAGACCGATTCGATATCCATTGGACCGCCCCGATTTTTATTTGTTAAAGGCCCAAAACTTGGCAGTTCGTCTGAAAGACTGGAGGGAGAATAAAACACGGATAACCGTCTGAAGGATTTATGGGATTTGGGTTTTTTTCAATTCAGTTTGGACTCGGAATGTTGTCTGTTTCTAAACATATGATTTTTTCTTTAAATGACAAGAGAAAGCGAAGCCAGCTTCGTCGCCATTGAGATTATTTTCACCAAATGAAAACTTGAAGACTAAGCTCCATAGGTAGCGTTCGAAAGGGGTGGAGATGATAGAACATAAATCTTGGACGTATCTACGAGGTTCGCTTTTGTGCCCTGTAAATGGATTTCAGACTTGCAGAATGTATGGTAGATTTGTAATCGAATAATATGTTCCAGACATAAGCGGCGAGTTGAGATGCTATCAGGTACTATTTAGTATGTATTGTCAAAACCCATATACCTTCTTAGATTGAATCTCTATACCTTTTTAAATAGATGCCAGTTTGTACATGAAGGCCCACTAAAAGATGTCCGTGGAATGAACATTGCATATGGCCGAGGTTACACCCAATTGTTTGGTTCATATCAAGAACCAATGTGACATGGAATGCAAAATTAAAAGACGGCTTGAACATCAAGGAAAACACAGCAAACAACAACAATTCATTTGCAACAGGAAATTCACTGAACTTCTCATAGTTGACTATCACTTTACAAAATGATCATATGTTACATATCAAATGGAACCAAGTAAAATTACGTACTAGTCAATACTAATCATGTTAACCCCCAAAATTTCATATTCTGAAATGTGCCAAGCACATAACAAAATTTTACCATTGTGCTCATGTCTGCTACTCAAATGAGTAAAGCACCTATATATCAACTCTATACACTCTGCCAAAAAACTAGCAAACTTGGTCTTCTATTATCTTCAAATATTTGAAGTGAATGAAGGCTCCTTTACTTCACTCTCTCTCCCTCTCTCTCTATGAGGAATAAGCTTATGCAAGACTGATGCCCCTTGAAAAACCGTCATTCGAGTACCATTGAGAACCTCTGTGAGCTGTTACATGACACAACAAAGAATTATAAATCCTCAATTTCAATTCTGCATTGAGAAAGGAGAGAAGCAATCACTGGTAGATTATACCATACTAGTTGGTTCTGATCACTTTGATATGACATTGGGTAGGTTATCAATTTATCGGGCATCTTATTTTTCAAATTCTTAGTTTCTATCTAATTTTCTTCATTATGACGTAAGGTTTTCATACTGATATACATGAGTCATGAGTGCCAGCCAGTGTTTGATCAGCTGTAGTAGCTATCACTTTACCAGGAGTTCAGCGAAAGGGATTTATTAAAAAAAAAAAAAAAAGAGCAAAACCTGCTGAGTGGTAATCTTGGAGAAACCAAATTTTGATGTCCAGAAAGCCTCGGCTTCATCAGCAGCAGGTATCACAAAATGCTTCACCTCGAGATTCCCCAACAGATGCTCAATGCAATTGTATAAACAGTGAAAATATCCCTTCACACCAATTACAAATAACAAATAATGAAAAATATTTTATGCATCCTATTTGAGCACTTCTGATTATGCAACCTATAAATAACAAATCTTTGGAAACAAAAAGTTCAGTCTCAGTAAGGATGTCCTGCTCCTGACAGCAGGTGTTAAATTTGATATAAAGCTGTCCAGCTTACTACCAAATGTACCTTATAGTGATATGGATATATAGGTAAAGAAACTCCCCAAACTAGACAAAAACACATAATAAGAGACACAGGAGAGAATTAAATATGGTATGGTACTGTACTGTACTGTACTGGTACGGCAAATTGGTAACAGTACCAAAACACGCTACTTTTTTCAGGCAAGGTACATAATTTACCATTCCTTGGGCATCTCCCAATGTGGAAACTAGGGGCAATTCAGCAACATCCTTCCCCATAATTCTCAACAAAGCCACTGAAACAACTGAAGAACTGCACACATACACAAATTAAAAACAAATATGATTTAAAAATAACTCTATCTAGCTTGGAAGTTACATTAATATTTCATAATTAGGCAGTAATTTTCATTTCTAATGAGCTCTGGCAACAAGAAAGTAATTATAATTTAAATTACCCTTTAGTTAATATAGCACAGCACATCCCATGATAATCGTGGGTCTTCCACTTCCCACTGCAAGGTCATACTTAATTAGTAAATGAATGATGATTTTGTATCAGACCAGCTTGTACAGCTATAAATAAATGGCATCCACATGAAGAGAATAAGAGAAGTGAGAAAACAGTATCCCTACCCCTTGACCATTTGAGGAATGAGGTCCACTTTCATCGTAGTATCCTCAATAGGAGCAAAGGAACCCTGGAAACAAAAAGGATACTCGTAAGTACAAAATACTGAAAAGAAAAGTAAAGTTAGAAAAAAAAAAGGTAACTCTTTTTTTTCTTTTGAGTGAGGAGCACACCTTGCCAAAACAAATCTACCTCTCACCAGTTGTTCGCTCAAAAAAATAATTACAATAGAAACACAATACTCATTAAACTAAAGTTCAACAGATGGAAACTTACATGGAAAATGTCGACAGCCTTACCCAGCAGAAGCTTACAATCTTCTCCAGTCCAATTTGAGGAGAGGAGTCTCCATCTCAGATCTGGCTCGGCCCCTGTGTCCAGTCCCTTCTCAGATCGCTTTCTCCTGACCAGGTCCAGATCAGACGGCTGGAGTTGCATGTCCCCAGCAAGAACCACTTTCCTTATAGCTTCATGGATTGTCTTACAATCCCCAGTACAAAACCAATCTTCCTCAGGTAGTCTCTGTTATAGTAATATTGGTACCAACAATTTAATTGATGATTAAATGAAACATGATTATACTAATTGTTGGTAGTAACACCTAGTGGTTTGCTAAACCCCTAACGGGTTCAACCCGTTTTGCCCGGCCCGTACCCGAGCTACCCGTACCCGTTGCCCGGGTACAAACGGGTAGACGGGTACGGGTAATAAACGGACCGGACAACCTAATTTGAAAAAAAACCCGTTATACCCGTACCCGTACCCGTTACCCGTACCTGACCCGTTTCACTTCAAAAAAATTTGAATTTTTTGAATTTTTTTGAAAAAAAACAGAAAAAAAAAAACCGGGCGGACCGGACCCGTACCCGGATACCCGGACCCGTACCCGTCAACCCACAACGGGTACGGGTAATAAACGGACCGGATAGAGATTTTGGGAAAATTACCCGTCTACCCATTACGGGTTATACCCGTACCCGACCTACCCCTTTACCCGTCCTACCCATTACCCCTAACGGGTAACCCGGAACGGGTCACGGGTAACCCGTTAGCAAACCCCTAGTAACACCTGAACCAAATTTTATGGCAATTTTTATATTTCAATGCTTTTTGGTGGATTGGATGAAGTCCATTTAAATTGGCCTTTATTCAAAACCTACACAGAAATCTGTCCAAATTTTAATATGCATATGAAATTTTGTTGATAAGGATGTGAGAACCAAACTATTTTTCAACTACTTTGGAACCAGATGTTTTAGCACAAAGTCTATCAAATACCTATGGCAGAAGATTTATGCACCAGGCAAAAAGACAACAATTAATTACTAAATAGGTCAAGAAATTTCAATAAAGATCAACATAAATACCTTGAAATCAGCAATATTGTGATTCCTGAGACAGCCAACATGGTACTCCTTGTCGCACTGAAGAGAGAAAAAACATTAATTTTCAGAAGGAAATTTGCACAGGAGATCAATAATCTTTTTTTATCATCTAGGAATGGATCACTTGCCCAATAATGCAACAATCTTGGCATCATTTTCCATTTGAAGTGTATTTATTTAAAAAAAAAAAAAAAAACCAAAACCAAAAGAATAAGCTTATAGGTGTGTTGTTGGGCATAGAAATAGCTTGCCTATAAAATTTTTTCTACAATTCTGTATCAATTGATAATCCTTTAAAAGCCTTTCAATGTAGAATGTTAAAAGCATCAAATTATCCAAAGAACGATAAACAAGCACCACATGTCAACACACATGCATAATATGTAATATGTATATCATATTAATCACACTCAAACTGCAGGACTCACGGCTTAAATTTTATTAATGATGCTGTCAAGATTGCCAGACTGTGAACATATCCTACTCCATTTGGAATAAGAGATGGATCTGTTTTATTCCACTTTCTTGTACTCTCCAAAAAAAATTAATATACCTAGCTGCCAGACAATCTTAATTTACAGGTACAATAGTACCTGCTGAAATGATACTCATGGGGTACATTAACTAGCTAGCAATATACCCAACTGGCTCATACAGGTTCAATAAAGCATCTTGTAAATGAACAACATACCTGGTCACATAATAGCATTGTTTCGTCATTGAATGCCTCAGTGCAAAAACCAGGTATCCTAATTCCAGAAAAGAAGTAAAAGGAAACATAAAGTCCATATGACAGAAGGATAAGAATGATAAGAATTTTGGACATGACACAGAAACAATGATATTCAAGCCCATGCTGGTGAATAAAGTAATAACTTATTTTCCTTTCTCTCTCGCTTCTTTTTGTCTGTTTTTGTCTACCAATTAGTAAGCTTTTTTTTTTGGAGCTCAACTGATAGCCTCTTTGACAAAAAGAGAGATAAACATGAGTCTAATCATTAAAGAAACACACATGCACACACAAACACACGTGTCCGTGCAGAAACACATAAGAGAGAGACTCACTTGCAGAGCGCACAACCACCGATAGAAGTCTCCGGTGCAATAGCAATGCGGGTGCACTGATTTACTATCTGCTCGACCTGGCCATCATCTCCATCCACTCGTTTTGAAGGTTTGCAGAGCCTGCATAAAAATTGCCCTTCAGGTATGTCCTTCAAACCCACGCATTCTGTAATATACCAAAATTCAATACAATCAGTTAGAAGTACAAGTGAGTACCAGGAACCCCAGAGAGTTAAAGGTAACATTTTTATTTTTCTCTCTTAAATATACTTTTGGCTGGCTCTATCAAGCAATTATTGTTAAAGAGGAAAACTTATAAATAAAGAATTGACAAGGACAACAAAACATAAGCAGAAATAAGCATGACAACAAAGATTCTATTACCTTGCTTGCAACAATTATAGTTAAAAATGGAAGTGAGAAATACCTGGGTGAAAAACACGAGGGCATATGTCACAGACAAGAAGAGTGCCGCCATCACCACAGGTACGGCATAAATCATCAGATCGTCTTGGGGCCAGTGCAGGGTCCTTTGACAGCATAACTGCCAATTCATGCAGTGAGGTGTATGTGCTTCCTTGATCAGTTTCGGCATGAATGTAGGTGTTGTTGTACCTATGATAATAAAAAAGAAGATTAGGAATGCCGAAAAAACATTAAAGAAAAATGGATTTTGACTGATCATCAATCAGGCTAGAGACAAAATCATTTACATGGTATTGTAACTCGTCATTTTCAAAGGGTTGGGGGTGCTTTCATGTACAATGTTAGGGTTATCAATTTCTCACCGAGCAGACTGAACCTGATCCGACCCAACCCATCAAAGACTTACATGATGGGTAAAGAGGTAAGGCACGGGTCCAGTATTTTTGGCCTAGATCAAGTAGTGCAGGTCCAGTTGTGACCCAATTAAGTGCAGATGACCTGTTTGGTATGCTGCTGGCTTATTTTAATATAAAGGAAAAAGGGAAAAGAAATAATATTTCAAGTCTGGTTATGGAACCTGTACCCTTTAAATTGCATGACTACAATCTTAACCACTTTGCTCTCTTTTGTTTGTAGAAATAAGGACAGGTTTAAACAATACTAACTTCTTAATTTATGCAGGTCCAGTCAGGTTGACCCACTCACCCACACAGGTCAGGCAGGATCGGGTCGTGTTATTTCTGACCCATGTCAGGTTAGGTCAAACCCATTTACAATTTATTATAAATGTTGACCAGACATGACACGACCCAATAATGCCTCTAATTTATTAAACATGCATGGATTAGGCTTCTGCCAACTAAGAACAGAAACTAAACATTTCTGTACTATTTTAATTCATACTAAAGCATAAGTCTTAGTCGCTACAGGCAGGTGACTACAGCTATCCCAGGACTGTACCAGGAATCAGTAACCTATCAGTACTATTGGTCAACATTGTGTACCAGTACAACACCGCAATTTATCAGACTGTCTTGTATCAGAGTTCTATTTCAATTGTTGTAACCTTTTCTTTCCTCTTTAGAATTTGAGGGATCACTTGACAATTCTTTATTTTGACAATTTTGACGATCTTCAAAAATACTTTTTCAAAAAAAAAAAAAAATCTCCAAAAAAAAAAACTTTAAATTTGAAATCCAACACCATAGATATGATCAATATTATCCATACATCATATGTATAAATTATGATGAGATTTTATATATATTTCACCATAAATCAAGTGACTTGAAATTTCAACGGTACGAAATTAAAAGTGTTTGATGCTTATATTGCATAGAATAAATCAAGTGACTTAGAAACCTAATTGTGCTGGTACCACAAAATCCAAAAAAAAAAAGATTAACAATAGGAACTCACGGTTTGCGGGTTGCAGGGCGACCAGCATGAGCTTCAAACTGGGATGGACTAATCTGTACATGCAAATGTGTGATAAACATAAAAACTACACCCATTAAAACTAAACAGTTTTACAGGAAAACGAAGTAGTGAGAGACAAACAGAACAGAGAATTAAGAGACCGCTTCAACAAAAAGAAAAAAAAAAAAAAAAAAAAAAGCTACAAGACCATTCCTAAGCTGCTTCCTACTGACAAGTACCACTGGTACAGTAGAGTACAGCCAGATAGGTTTCTATCAAGAACCACCACATTGTCATGTTCCATATAATCGTACTGTTTCAAACTGGTATGAAATCAATTTGAGGATTTAGATGATTAGATCCAAAACTAAATGTAGTGTTGAAACAAAAAAAAAACATCAATTAAACACTTAACAAGCGAAGACATAAGAAAAAAGTGGGGAAATGACAGAAAAAAATGTTCAAACCAGTACTGAGCAAGCAATGTATGGTATCAAACCAGGCATGGAAAATTTCAGATTGCATAAAAGATTAATTGCTGTGCAAGCTCATTATATGAGTTACCATGATAAGGGCAATACATTATAACACTGTGGTTTGACTCCAAAAAAATTAAAAAGAATTACCACTTTGCTACAGCAGTCGCAGTATATTCCAGAACCTTTAATATGCCCTTTTAGTAATGTCACCATTTTATCTTTCTTGCCCTATAGGGTAATCACGGCAAATGAATTATAAATTATCAGATGATGCAGTACAGACACACGATGAACAGTATAACCATGGTTAAGATAAAAGCTAATTTGTTATCTTTTATATAATCAATAAAATATAAATTAGAAACATGCCTTAACATGGACTCGGTAGCAAACCATAGTCCCTTCAGGCACTTTCTTTGACTCGAACACCAGCTTGTGCAACCCCAAATCCCTTCAAATGGAAATTAACACATGTCTACTTGTTAATTAACAAACATAAAAAAAAAATTGATAAGAAATGCAAAAGCTGGCTTTTCATGGAACTGAAATGTGAATGTTAATCAAATCTTTGGTGCTCACACATCATCTAAAAGATTCTATGGTTGTTCCGGTCTACACATAACATCCTGATTCTACACAAAAGAAAATATTGATCTAACAATTTAATTCTAGTGTTAAATCAAAATTCAAAGGTGCCAATTTACAATTATTGAGAAAATAATAAAAATTATTGGCTAAATTTTTTTAGAATTATAGTCTTTTAGTTTCTATATTTTGGTTATGTTTGGACCATGACTTGACTTAAATAACTTTAGTAATGGCATACACCTAGATTGGAAGTGTTCAAAGGACATATTCATAAAAATTTACAACAAAAAGTAGATAGTAGCACACTACTAACTTCAAAGTTAATTGCCCAGAGCTGGTCTTTTTTGCTGAAGAGGCCTTCATAGGAGGTGAGGCTGGACCAAGTGGCCTGGCAGTCCTGAGAGCCACAAGAATTATTTATTGGGTCAATCTGCAATTTTCTATTGAGTAATGACTATTGCAGGAAATTAAGGATAGGATAGAAACAGAGAACAGGTGAACTACCTCCCAGATGTAGCCACCAATTTCCTTGGGTTGCTCTCAGATTGATGCAGTTTAGAGCACAAATCACACAAATTGCCGCTTCTATATGTTAGAAATGGCTCTGCAAGTCAAATAATAATAAACTTTGATAGGCATAACTTCAGTTATTTTATGGTAAATGCTCAATTGATCCCCCCCCCCCCCCCCCCCCCCCCCCAACCATTATGTCAATCGAAAATGTAATTCTCATGCTCTCTGAACTTGTCCATGTTGAGTCAATAATATCATGTTTTCTTGATGAGAACACGAAGCATATTACATGCCAATATATGTACTGTGTCCCATATGCTTCCTCATCACACAACCTATGTTTGCGTACAAAATAAAAGATTTGAAGACAACAACACCTACTAAGTTATGAAATGTAGTATGTTTTTATGTCTCACCCCTTCTCTCAAATCCATTCTTTTGAAATGAAAAACAGAGCAAAATCACATCAAATAACTCTAAACCTTGACAAAAATTAAAATCATATATTCTAGTGTTCTGCCGCATATGAGGAATACTTTTATTGTTTTTTTTCATTTTGAAGAGGCTTTGCAACATCAAGCACACTTTTATGCTTAATTGCCTGTTAAACATATGGTCTGTACTAAGAGCATTAAAATGACTAATTTTGGTGCTACGAAACCAGTCTAGCAGGTTGGAGAAGGATGAAAGTTACACCTTTGCAGTTCATGCAAGTTGTGGGATTCTGTTGAGATGTCGTGCCAGCTGCTTCTTGGATGGCAGATTCCAGCATATCAAGAGGAACTTCGGTGCATGCTTTCATAACAGCACAAAGGTTATTACCATTTTCCAAGTAGATATACTTGGAAGGGTGTTTCTTCATGCTCTTCGCATGTAACTCGAAGTCGAGCGGAGACACAGCCTGTACAGCATATGTTACCAACAGCAAATTAGAAGCATACTGTACCAGGTTTTGTTAACATATGTGAGGGTTAGGAAACATCTTGATGGGATTAGATCTTTGATGGGGCTCTTTAACATGGAGAATATCAATACAGCCCTCCTCTCCCTACTAACAATACCCAAATGCCTTTTCTTTATGCTTTCCCATTGCAGTACAAATACAAGAAAGACTGCTTCACTTTTTTTCTTTTTTTTTTTTTATAGCAAATTGAAAAAAGAAAAAAAAAAAGCAAATGGATGACTTGTCACGTGAAATAGATACGTGTTGTAAATTTTCCTATGTTTTCATGTGATATTATGACATTCCTTATTTTGCACAGGTGCATGTGACGTTTTGAAGTCTAAAATTGTACCCAAAAAAAATATATATAGATCTCCTACCATTGTTGGTAAGGATGCAATGGGTCAAACATTCTACAGACTAAATATGTGAGACTACTATACCAGAAGAAGCACAACAGGAGGTTCACTGGCATACAGGGGACAGTACAGGACATGTACAGTGTACCTGTCAAGATTATTTTATTATGCTCAAGTTTTAATTATTGGAAGTTAAATTGCATACTGGATAACCAAGGGAAGGAAATACCTTGCTACCCCTACAATTGGTGCATGAGCACAAGATTTTAATGCCCTTGATGATTCCACGGAGAACCGGTAACTGAAATAAACAGCAATTATAACAGTGGTCACGTTGGTGCAGGGATTATGCATGAAATATAAACATTTTATAGGATCTGTTCACCAGTGTGTACAACACTGTTTACCTGTATAAAGTGCACATAACATTACAACTTAAGCAATACCAATAGAAAAGTACAGTGGGAAAACAACCAACTTTTATTTTTGATAAATTATCAGATGGAAACAGAAAATTAATTTAACAAGAGAAGCTTGGAAGAGGACTTAACTGTCCCTGAATTCAAACAAGTCCAGTCATTAGCAGAAACCAAAACATAAGTTTCCATGATTTAAAGATTTAAATGATCAAACTATTGATTGAACTTCACATAGTAAGAATATAACCTAAATCTAAGATGTTTAGAATTTTTCATGTCTTATTAACTAGTAAGCCATCCCCAATTAACAAACTATTGATAGATTTCATAAAAATCAATCCTGGCACAAGATTAACTGCAATACCATACAACTGCCTTATCCAACCAAGCAAAATCCACTGTTCTGATAACTTTTTGCATCTCTACCATTTTGGATCAGAAACAAGCCAGTTAAGAAAGTATAGGTTTATTTAGTTGGGGTAAAGTGGTGCAGAAGTGGTCGGTCGGTGGGTGTTTGCTAAGTGTAAATTTAAAGGTTATTTATAGTAATTTCCTTCACGTGCAAATTAAGATTACAGCAATATAGAAAGCAATCTCAGGGTTAATTTAAATTTTCTTCGAATGAGCAGGCAACATGATTCAATACAGCAGAGCTTTTCTGCACTTGGACATAATGTAAACATTGCAACCAATTCTTACTAACAACTACCAAATAAATATGGAAGAAGAGTTTCAAATGATGAGACTGTACTTCAAAAAGTAATCATTAGATACAAAATATCAACATGGATTTATGTATTGTTGTCGGTATTCCAAACTCTACTTTACAAACAAGAAGTGAGCCAGAGCAATACCATACTAGTAACAACTGCACAATAACATACAGGCACTATATAACCATACCTCATAGGTACCAGTTGAGTTTACGTTATATCCAAAACTATACACTGGTAAAATATCACATGGTAATCCAAGAAAGAACTATAAGCAGAAAACATTAAACTAACATGTCAAATTAAAACAAAATTGTCATACCCTTCCATTTGGGAATTTGTATTCCACTGCCAGCCCCTCAAGCAAGCCTGTACCTAGCAGATCTCTCACAGTGCCTGGAACCTTGTTTACCGAGATCTTTTTTGACATCTTAATCTCCATATTATTCTTGTGAGAAGAAACTCCACTTTCATTTGCTTCACCTGCCACAGCACTTCTTGAACCCTCTGCCGGATCCTTCAGCAAAAACCTCACCACCTGCCTTCTCAGCACCTGTTCCTGGCGTGCCACATCATCATGCACTGCATCAGAAGCTACCTCGTCTGAACCATTCTCTTCGGAATTTTGCATTAAAGCTGATCGAGTGAATCTCCTGACTGGTTTATCACTAGAAACTGGAGACTCCAGTTGCAACTTCTCCTCCATTGGCTTCGACACGGGCTCCATTTTTGCCAGCTCACTCTCTTTTTTCAAAAAAACAGTCTTCAAATTTCTCCGCCTTGAGTAAGTATAAATGGGGGCTTCATTTAGGGGCCCAGCCAATGGCCCGCCGGCAGCTTCTTCTCTGCTGTTGGTTGTCACACATGCATGAGCTTCACCATTCTGAGAAGGAACCAGGTGAGCCACACCAACTGGAGGCTCCATTTCTGCCCCAAATTCAGCCAAATTCTCTTTATTTTCGATCCCACCCCCTGATTTGATTCCCTGTTCATCTAGACTATCCGTAGAACTAGGTACATTAACCTCAACGAGAGAGGGAGGAACAGGAACTCGATCCAACAGCTGAGACCGACTAGAGGGAAAAAGTTCAGATACCTTTGGTTTTTTGACTGATCGAGAAGACCTGGTTCGGCCGAAAAGGGAGGGGAGCTCGGATTGAGCGCGTATGGCGAAGGTGAACTCCCGCTTGAGACCCGTGCGCACGCCGGACCGGAACACGTACTGCTCCTCCTCCAAATCTGATGGATGTTCCTCGGTGGCCATCTGGTCAAAACGGTTTGGTTCAGTGAATTAGGAAAAGAGTTTATGAAAGAGAGAGAAGGTAGCAGAGGAGAGGGAGTGGGAAGGTAGCAGAGAAAGGAAAGACCAGAGAGGGATAGAGGGGCTTGTACTTTATAGAAGGGATTCAGAATTTGGATTAGGATTTGCTTAGAAACTATTTTGTATGAATTTTTTTTTGGTTAATTCTGGTAATAAGTGGTTTCAGCCTTCAGGCATCCACCAAATCTGCAATTCAGATCTAGTGCAGTACCGCACAGAGTAGAATGAGATCTGAGTTGTTCGTTTTAATCCGTTACGAATCTCAAAACGGACCGTATAATTAACAGACGCTATGAGACTTCGATCCAGCTGGGAATATTGGTATACATTCCGGTACTGTAGAGAAATGAATCGTGAAAGAGAAAAATTTGACTGGGAGAAGATGACACGCAAGCGAAGGTAAAAAGAAGCAACTGTCGGGCTTCCCTGCTAGAGGCCTGCTAAACGATCCGGGCCGGCTCATGGGCTTTGAGATGGGCTCTTGAATGAGCCGAATTGAGCTCAACTCAATTCGAGTTGAGTCCAAACTCAGCTCAAACTCGAAATTGAAAAGCGTTTCCCTAACCGAATCGATCTGATCCGAGCCGGGCCGCCCATTGAGTCTTCCTTCTCTTCTCTTTTGAGCTCGCCCATTGAGTCTCTCTGTCGATCTTCTCCCTAATCGCGTGTTCTCCTCCCTATCGAGTTCACCGATCTCGCCACATCTTCTCCCTGTCTATTTCGCCGATCTCGCGTAGTTGCCACATCTTAAATTCATCTTCTCCCTGTCGCTGATCTTTCTCCATTACACAGGCCTCGCTCTCTCTCTCTCCAACTGGTATCTCACTAAGTTGCCCTCGATTTTCCTATTTTAGTTTATTACAAATTGATTTGAATGCAGCTCATTAAGCACAGTGGCCTATATTTGGGATTTATTTCAATTTTTTCTTATACTGGTAATTGTTTTTGTCTGAAAATTGAAACTTTAACAGTAAATGATGACCTCAGTTCTTATACTGGTAAGCAGCTTATACTGGTAATATAATATCCAACCCTTTGATTAAAAGAGGCATGTTGCTCAGAATGAAACTCACACAACCTTTCTGATCGATCACCCTTAGATTTTATTTGTAGTAATTTAAGTTTAACCAACCAACTCTCAAATTCTGAATTTGTATAGCTTATTGAAATAGTAGAACCTAGGTGAAAATATGTAGATCATTTAACTAATCACATCTAATAATTAAAGCATATAGTATAATATTAACTATTCACATCTAATAATTTAGTTTAACTAATCACATCTGTTTGTTGTCTGTTCACTATTCTTCATTTCTATAAACTTGACTCAGGATTACCTCTTAAATTGCACCTTTTTTTTGTCTCAATTAGCAACAAGTGCAATGTGGGCTACATATTTGTGAATCTTACCTCCCCTCAAGCAGCTTTTCGTAAGTAGCCATGGGAGGTCTTTAATTCTCGCAAGATTTGTCAAGTAACCTATGCTCGCTTGCAGGTGGTGATATCTTTTTTACATCTAGTATAGCTGTTATTTCAATGCATAAAGTTTGTATATATTTTGTGTTTTCCATTTCTATCAAATAGACAATTAAGGTTCGCAAGTTAAACACTTTGATTAAAGTTTATGAGCTTTTGGAAAACCGTGCATATTAATTATCAGCTCCCATATTTTGAAATAATGGTTATGCAAATATATATTTTGAATTACCAGTATAAAGGACATCAATAATCTGGAACTTTTCAAAGAAATCATTTCAGTTCTAAATATAATTTTGTCAAAATTTTATATGGTTATGCAAATATATATTTTGAATTACCAGTATAAAGGACATCAATAATCTGGAATTTATCAAAGAAATCAGTATAAAGGATCCCTTGTGATAATGGTGTCTTTTGTATACTTAAATTACATAAATTATTGTCCTTACATAAATCACATTTATTCCTTTTCCTTAGAAAGAATTAACTTAAGTTAAAGCCTGCCCTTTTATAAAATGTCACAGGATCAGCGAGTGATATGATATTTTTGGAGTGCTGATTTGGAAAAAGAAAATCACCTGGCAATTGAAAAAGATGACAGTCCGAGCAGCTTTAGTTTTTTATGCTTTGTGGACTCACTTGCAAAAGTTCATGTTCTTTAGAAAGTTAAATGTCTGATTCTATTTGATGTTCTGTTTTGGCTTAAGATTTCAGATATTTTGTTGTCATTTGTTGTTTTGGATCATCGGTTAGAGAAGGTGATGCTTTTAATTCTGTAGTATTTGATCCGAGTTCGAATTGGACCTGTTCGTAAGATCTTGGGTTTATGTTTGAAACTTTTAAAAACAAATGATGATATGTTTGTTTTAGGATGTGACAAATCAATTTGATATGTTTGTTTTGGACCAAATCATTCGGGCTAAAAAAAGCAATTTATGCAATCCGAGTACAAAGCAATTTATGGCGAATTTTATTGACCTCATGGAGCATTATTTTTTATTTATATAAATTATTTATAAATGATATAGAAAATTATATGAAATGTAATGAAATTCTGATCCCATAAAAAAATTCGAATCATTGTTTAGTAATAATTTGATATAGGTGGCATGTTCGTAAACCAATAGTATTTCAGCATTTCAGCGAAAGTCAAAGGCCTGTTCAGTGACTTCAGCTTTTGATCCAAATCCAAGTTCTGTATTTCAGCCGAGTTTCGGGCCGAGCTCATTTCGAGCGGAGCCGAGTTCGGGCCGAGCTGAACCAATGAACCGAGTCGAGCCGGGCTATTTTCTTCATATTTGAACCGAGTTCGGGCCGGACCTTTAATGCATGTTAATTGAGCCGAGCTGGGTTTTGGGTTGGATCCGGCCCATTAGCAGGCCTAGTACTGCTAGTGTTTCTTTGAAGAGAAACAATGTGGCGGGTTGCAAACATCAGGACTTTGCTGCCTCTAAAAATTAGAAATTAAGAATCAAGTATCTCTTTTATATTGATCGATAACATATCTATCTACATGATGAAAACCAAACCGATTCAGACTCGGACTCGGTAAAGTTCTTCAATTTTCTTGAATATCTAGTACACAAGTGCCATTGTTCATTGTTTTCTATGATATTATTATGTTACTAATTCTTAAGTTTGTCTATTTAGATTTTCTAAGTTGTTTTAATTATGTTAGAGTTTTTAAGAATTTGTTAGAATCTTTCGCTCTCTATCTTGTGATATTTCTCTTATTTATCTAAATTCTCTTCTTATTAAATTGTTCAATATCTCACTAAATCAAACAAAATGTGTATGCGGAGTGGAGTTAATTTGAGACATGTTGTCGTCAATAAACCTAACCAAAAGTCTCTCAAAATTAAGATCCAAAAATGATTTTAAAGTCAGAAATGAAAATTCATTGGAGGGTTTGAGGTATTTCTTTTATACACGACATAACCACATGTAAAAATACAATTAAAATAGACATGATCATACAGGGTGTTATACGTGACTATACTTTATTATTTTAGTCATGTCACTGCATATGAAAAAGGTTTTTAGTTACATGTTGCATAACCAAGTCACATGTTATTGTTTTAATCACATTTTTTCTTTCCTAAAAAACCACTCCAGCTTGCACTTTTTTATGTATGTAAATTTACAGTTGTGAGTTATTGTGATTTAAAATCTACAAAATGAGATTTAAATGTATAATTTAAATATAATATGGATATAATTCAAGGAATTTTTTTTTTTTTTGCAAATATATTAAGATTATGAAGTTCTAAGGAATGAGCAAATTTTGCAAATAATTCGTCAGTATTTCGAGTATGATTCAATAATAATTCGCATAACTTATAAATAATTCAGAATTTTTTTTAGAAAAACTCAAAAATCCATTTAATTTATCTACTTGTTCGAAAAGGTGTTGAAAATACAAATAATTCATGAAGCAATAATGATTTTTCTCAATTTTTCTTTTGTGAGTAAAGTTGGGGAGATTAAGTTATCTAATTATATTAATATTTACAAGATCTCTTATTCGAATTTTGAATTTGTAACTTCTCATACAAAAAAAAAATAATCCTTTCTAATAGATCAAAACCCGGCTAAGTTTAATGCTGCATTTGTTGTGTCCTAATTAACGGATATAAGTTGATCAATAAATAAGGAAAGACCTGTGAAAGTAAATAAACCACAGCTGTATCATTTTTGTTCTATGTCAATCATCAAAACCGGATTGAACATCAACTCGGTAAAGTTTCAAATTAACAATTTATTGGTCAGACTAAGAATTCGTATCCCTTGAGGTAACAAAATATTTATGTTTGAATCTGGAAACATCCAATGGCAATCCGCACAACTATTAAGCGGATCTCGTGCGCTTCACTTCAAACCGGATTGACTTAGATCCCAATCGGACGACTGTGATCCCAAATAAAAATATGATACGCGTCTTCGGATTGGTGAGTCAACTAGCTTAACTTTAACTTCTAGTTTTTCCAAATACTTGTATGTTTATAATATACGAGGGTTGTATATAAAAAATAATCTTATATATATTTTCTATGTATAGAATGAGATATGAGAAAGTTGCAGGGTTATTTTCTATGTTGGTTTTTTTACAAACTATACTCTAGTGTTCAATTCACTCAAGTCAGGCTATGGTACATTACAATGTGTGGATCGGTCCGGGCATTGTATTCATAACTTTGTTTTTAAAGTTAAAGTGATCAATTCAAATCGTTTAACATTATTATCACATGAAAATATACCTGGAGATCAAATTTTATATTTTTTGAAACTTTTTTATTGTTATTTTAGACAATTAGAAAATCACTTGATCTAAAAATTATGAAATCTTAAAAAGTAGTAAAAAAATTCAAAAAAATATAAAATTTGATCTCCAAGTATATCATCATACTATACGATGATAATATTGAATGGCTCGGATTAATTATTTGAACTTTAAAAACAGAGATATAAATTCAATGCATGGACCGATCTGCACATTGTAATGTACCATAGCCTCACTCTCTACCATTTTCATATGAGTTCTCAATCGCATCAAATTTATGAAAATCATAATATTCTCCCGTACTATTCTACAACTAATAAGTGTGCAAAATAAAAGATTGTGTTTGAGTTTAACAATGCTATTGTTTGATTTGAAACTTTAGTTTGAACATTTCATCAAGCATCTTGAGAGCATCTAATATTCCCTAACACATGCTCTGTGAAGCATGGTATTTCCCAATACTGGTGCATATACCACTTTCTAAAACCATTTAGAACACAATAGAAACTAAAATAAATATACAAGATAAATAAAAGTTATGTAAATTAATATAAAGTAATGTATTTAAGGATAAATAATTCACTCCATGTCGGTACTGATCCTATCCAAAATTCAGATGATGGTCCTCTCTATCTCTGAGAAGAGAGAGAGAGAAGATAACAGAGTGATGTCATTCTCTTGGAAACAACATATTCCAATTTTCATTTGTGCTCCAAAAGGAATTTTTTTTATAAACCATAATTTGAAAAAAGATTTTTATGAAACCAACATAATTTTTTTTTTAAATTATAACCAAAATGTTATTTCGGTTCTTTTTTTTTGGGTCAAATTGCTATTTCGGTTCCACCCGTTTTCACAGATTTTGAGAAAAAATACGTTGAAAAATTGTAAAAATATTTCAGACTGAATTACCATTTTTGTCAAAAAAAAAGTAATCATTTTGGTTTCATACAAATCTTTTCTCTAATTATAGTTTATAAAAAAAAAATTCCTCCAAAAGGACATTTACTTGCACGTGAGGAAGCGTACTGTTGAAACTTTAATTTCAAAACTCAAAATTTTCAATTCAATAGCTTTGTTTAAAATCTCCATTTGTAAATGTACAAACTTGAGGACTAAACTAAAAAAGCTCATATCTAATTAATTTGAGTCCGTTACTTTTCTGGACAGTTATAATTTAGATTTAAGGTTAAAAAAATAAATAAATTCATTAAGCCTAAAGGCGTTATTTGAATAGCATCTTTAAACTCTCATTCTTTGATATATATATATATATGAGGAGGGTTCAAATGCACCCAAATTTTTGTGCACCCAAATGTACTCTATTTTTCAAATTCTTTTTTTCCGTTTTCAAAGACTTAATAGTCAATCCGAACCGTTAGATGCAATCTACATATTAAGGTGTGCTTGGAGACCAAATTTTACATTTTTTGAAACTTTTTTACTATTTATTAAGCCACTTTGAAAATCGCTGATTTTACATTTTTCTTGATCATTGGATCAACGATTTTCAAAGTGGCTTAATAAATAGTAAAAAATTCCAAAAAATGTAAAATTTGGTCTCCAAGCACATCTTAATATGTAGATCGCATTTAACGGCTCGGATTGACTATTTGGACTTTGAAAATATAGAAAAAGGATATGATGCATTTGGGTGCACAAAAATTTGGGTTCATTTGAACCCTCTCTCTCTCTCTCTCTATATATATATATAGAGAGAGAGAGATGGGCTATGGTGCATTGCAATGCATGGAGGGATTTGTACATTTGACCATAAATCTAAAATTCAAAATCTAAATGGCCGATCCAAACTGTTCATCTTGTTCTCCATATTAATATGTGCTTGGAGATCAAATTTTACATTTTTATGATTTTTTTTACTATTTATTAAGTATTTTACAAAATTGTTATTCCAACGGTGGCTTAACAAAACAGTAAAATCAGCAGCACCATTGGATCAACAATTTTGTAAAATACTTAATAAATAGTAAGAAATTCAGAAAAATGTAAAATTTGGTCTCCAAGCACATATTAATATGGAGAACAAGATGAACGGTTTGGATCGGCCATTTGGATTTTGAATTTTAGATTTATTGTCCAATGCACAAACCCCTCCATGCATTGCAATGCACCATAGCCCATCTCTCTCTCTCTCTCTCTCTCTCTCTCTCTATATATATATATATATATATAGAGAGAGAGAGAGAGAGAGAGAGATAGGCTAATGTGCATTCGAATGTATATGGTCCGAAGTGCTTACGGTCCAAATTTGAAATTTTAAAATCCAAACGGTCGATCCGAACCGTTCATCTTTTTCTCCATATTAATATGTGCTTGGAGGCCAAATTTTATATTTTTCTGAATTTTTTTACTATTTATTAAGCCACTTTGAAAATCGTTGATCCAACGGTTTTACTGTTTTGTGCAGCCACCGTTGGATCAACTATTTTGTAAAATATTTAATAAATAGTAAAAAAATTCATAAAAATGTAAAATTTGGTCTCCAAGCACATATTAATATGGAGAACAAGATGAATGGTTTGGATTGACCGTTTAGATTTTGAAATTTCAAATTTGAACCGTAAGCACTTCGGACCATATACATTCGAATGCACATTAGCCTATATATATATATATATATATATATATATGAGGAGGGATCAAGTTACAACATTTTTTGAGTTATAACAAGTTACAACAAGCATTATTTACATTTTCAAAGTCCAAATTGTCGATCCAAACCGTTAGATATGATCTCTACAATAAAATGTGCTTGAAGACCAAATTTTACATTTTTTGAAATTTTTGTACTATTTATTAAGATGGGTACAAAATTCAATGGTATGAATTTGACTAGTTTTTGTACCCACCTTAATAAATAGTAAAAAAATTTCAAAAAATGTAAAATTTGGTCTCCAAGCATATTTTATTGTAGAGATCACATCTAACGGTTTGGATCGACGATTTGGACTTTGAAAATGTAAATAATGCTTGTTGTAACTCAAAAAATGTTGTAACTTGATCCCTCCTCTATATATATATATATATATATATATAGAGGAGGGATCAAATGACACCATTTTTTGGTGACATGGAATGACACCGTCCATTTTCAAAGTCCAAACAGTCGATCCAAACCGTTCAACTTGATGGATATGTTAGCTTACAGATCAAATTTTACATTTTTCTGAATTTTTTTTTTGGTTTATTTAGAGGGGTTCAAAAATTCAACGGTCTGAATATAGCGATTTTGTTAAATACTTAATAAATAGTAAAAAAATTCAGAAAAATGTAAAATTTGATTTCCAAGTTACTCTTAATATATTCATCATATTGAACGGTTTGGATCGACTATTTGGATTTTGAAATTTCAAAAATGGACATTGTCACACCATGTCACCAAAATAGTGGTGTAATCCGATCCCTCCTCTATATATATATATATATATATAGAGAGAGAGAGAGAGAGAGAGAGGCTAATATGCTTTCGGCAGCACTTCGGTCGAAGTGCTGCCACCCCATTTTTTATTTTTCAAAATCCAAATGGTCGATATGAACCGTTCATCTTGTTCTCCATATTAATATCTGCTTAGAGACCAAATTTTACATTTTTTGGAATTTTTTTGCTATTTATTAAGCCACTTTGAAAATCGCTGATCCAACGGTGAACCCCTGATTTTACTGTTTGGCAGTTCACCGTTGGATCAGCGATTTTCAAAGTGACTTAATAAATAGCAAAAAAATTCCAAAAAATGTAAAATTTGGTCTCCAAGCAGATATTAATATGGAGAGCAAGATGAACGGTTCAGATCGACCATTTGAGTTTTGAAAAATCGAAAACTGTTAGATGTGATCTATACAATAAAATGTGCTTGGAGACCAAATTTTATATTTTTTGAAATTTTTTTACTATTTATTAAGATGGGTACAAAATTCAATGGTTTGAATTTGACTAGTTTTTGTACCCATCTTAATAAATAGAAAAAAAATTCCAAAAAAATATAAAATTTGGTCTCCAAGCACATTTTATTGTAGAGACCACATATAACGGTTTGGATCGACGATTTGGACTTTCAAAATATAGAAAATGCTTGTTATAAATTGTTGTAACTTGATCCCTCTTATATATATATATATATATATGATTTGGCTAATATGCTATGGGTAGCTAAGAGGCCTCCCGTGCTACGGCTCAATATTCAACTTTTCAAAATCCTAACGGTCGATCCGAACCGTTTATCTTGTTCTCCATATTAATATGTGTTTGGAGACCAAATTTTACATTTTTTGGAAATTGTTTACTACTTTTTTAGATTTATTGAATATCGCTGTTTTTTATGGTCCAGATTTGTCTAAAAACAGCGATTTTCAATAAATCTAAAAAAATAGTAAAAAATTTCCAAAAAATGTAAAATTTGGTCTCCAAGCACATATTAATATGGAGAACAAGATGAATGGTTCGGATTGACCGTTAGAATTTTGAAAAGTCGAATATTGAGCCGTAGCACGGGAGGCCTCTTAGCTACCCATAGCACCGTAGCCAAGTCCTATATATATATATATATATATATATATATATATATATATATATATATATATATATCTATATATATATATATATCTATATATATATATGAGTGAGTAGAACTAGGGTGCTCTTAAGCTTACCATAGTTTTGGTGAGCTTAACTCTAAAACTCATCAAATTGATTTCAAATGACGAATCCGAATCGTTGAAACCTACCTACCTTACGTGTGATGCATCTACATGTGAAATTTTTAAACATTTGAATTAATTTAAGAGTGAGTCTATAGTACTATGCATATCACGGGTTGTTATCGTGCTACGGCTCTATATTCGAGTTTTTTTTTTTAACATAAATTGTTTTATTTTTTGTATTGAAATATTAGAAATATTGAATATATTTATTTAAAAATAGATGAAATACAATATAATTTGATTTATTAGAAAGACTGCAACAAATAACCCGGACCAATATTTTCTAGGCCGGATTTTTTGCGGCTGTAAGAAAAATTAATATATTTCTTTATGTGTTATTGGAAAAAAAAAATGCTTAGATTTTGAGTTATTGATCCCGATTCAAAAGTCACTTCTATGTAATCTAGAAAATATTGTGATCCTCTTAGAACATTTAATTTATGAAAAGTTGTATCTATTTTTGAAAAAAAAACAAAAACTTTAAGTTATTTAATAATTGTTATTCAAAAAGAATTCTCAAAATAGATACAACTTTTTATAAATTAAATGTCTTAGAAAGATCACAATATTTTCTAAATTACATAGAAGTAACTTTTGAACCGGGATCAATAACTCAGAATCTAAGCATTTTTATTTTTTTCCAATAACACATAAATAAATATATTAATTTTTTTTACAGCCGCGAAAAATCCAGTCTGAAAAATATTGATCCGAGTTATTTGTTGGAGTCTTTCTAATAAATCAAATTATATTGTATTCCATCTATTTTTAAAGAAATATATTTAATATTTCTAATATTTCAATACAAAAAATAAAAATAAATAAAAAATTTTATGTTTAAAAAAAACACACACACACAACTTAAAATAAAAAAAATAAAAATAAGAGGACTGCCCCTGCTAGGGGCGATCTGGTTGGGGTGTGACCTGTCTCAAGCCCAGACGGTCTGCTTCATTTTTGGACCACTTCAGGTCCAGGTGGTCGGGACATTTAAAAAAAAAAAAAAGGCATGCAGGGTTATTTTTAAAATTTTGTTTTTTTTTGAAGGGTATTAATAAAAATGGCCGGCCGTTAATTGTACTCGTACATTTTGCATAAATACATCTACCAAAAGCCTCAAAAATTGTTGAGCAGCAATTATTGCTTGTAAACCTCACAAGTTTTATATATAAGCCAAAATAAAATTAATCATTGGGTGTATCCGTGTATGGTATTGATTTGTGGCATGTACCATTTTTTATGATTAAATTGCAATGTTCTACATGCAAGTGTGTTGGTCTCTCTCTATATATGCATATCCTGAAACTGAAAATTTTGTTAATCAGGAAGTTGCTTCCTGAGATTAAGCTGATAAAAATTGGAAACTATAACCCGAAAAACACTAACACATTCCAATACATCGCCACAAAATATAATTAAATAAACGAACGAATTGATGAACACAAAAGACTATGATGCATTTTTTTTTTTTTTACAATGCTTTTGAACATTCTAAAAAGAACCAATCAAATTAATTGGTTTTAATGAGAAATAAGCCGACGATCGTGACAACAATAGTAGAAGGGAAACCAAAAACAAGGTGACTCAAGAAAGAGAGGTTGTAGCCATAGTGCACCGACCGCCGCGCCTGTTCACACACAATTAAGTTCGCAGCAGATCCAAGGAGAGAGAGGTTTCCGGCGACTGTGCTTACCCATGCGAGAAACAGCCATGACCGGGTTTCTTCTGCTGGAGAAATTTCAGCTGCTGATGCAGCTACTTGTGCACCAAGTAGTAGAACTGTTGAGAAATTGAGAGATGTTTAATTCTTGTTACAAAAGGAATTGGTTTATTCGATGTATAATGCACCAGATTCATACCGTCCCTGATCATGGCTGCGGTACAAAATTAAATACTCCTAGACATGAAGCAAGGTTGCTATGTAACATACACTTAGCCAACTGGACCAATGATTATCGGGTCTCGTTCTACAAGGACCAACAGTCAGATTGTTTACTTAATCTGATAACTCCAAAGATTATTATTGCTACCGCAATGATGTTTAAGTTGAGACTACCTATCAATATTAACACCATGAAGTTTGATATTTTGATTGGTATATTTTAATTTGGTTTTAGGGTCTTTGGGGTACCAATAATTGGAGATAAATGAGACAAAATAGATTATGTTAATAAATCCATATGAATATAGGATCTATAGACCATAATAGTGTAGCATCTTATACAGAACAAAAGAGGTCCATAGCAAGACAGCAAATAAATCTAAAGAAAAATAATAAGCAACAATAATTGAAAACTTGTAGGATGGCATAGATAAGCATTACACATCGTGCAAGTTATAACTGAAAATAACAGCGATTGTTGTAATGGACCTAGGGCAGCGATTGTTGTAATTGGGACTGATATTTAGTGATAAAAAAATTAAAACAGCATAGTCCCAATGTTTTAATACTTAACCAAACTAATAGTAGTTGCTTTCGTTCATTAATCTCAAACTTTTCTTTTAAGGAATCCATCAAAATATGACAATAAGAAAAGAAACAAAGAATATATTACAAAAACCTTTTCTTTTAGATGTTCTAACATTTGGAGTAAAATAACTTCAAAAGATGAAAAGAACATACCGGTTGGTACGTTGGAGGCAACATTAGAGAGGAAGAGTACTACAAAAGCCAAGACAAGCATCCCACTGAAGGTATTAATCTGTGCGTGTGGTTTCATGAAATCCCAGAAGGCGCTTGGTACACCTGTTTTGTTGAACCCATCTACCGTCACAAACATACCACAGAAGAACAGCAACAACCCATAGGAAACCTAAAATTCACGAATATGCATATAATATTTTCTATTTTTCTCTTTTTGTTTAAGTTTATTTTATTTTTTAAATGCTTAAAGCTATTAATACTAATGACTAATTTAACTAGAATGGTGCTCTAAGTATGGCACTTTAAATGGAACTTTGCGCTTGATTCTGAAGTTCAAAACTCAATTGAGTTCTGATGTGCATATAAAACCACAATCAAACATAGGATGAGACAAATGTAAATGTGAAACTGGAGATCACATTGGTACCTAACTGGTACTGTTGTCTAATGATCATTTGATTACAAATATGCGACAGATGGAACTGGAGACCAAACGAACTCTAATTATTACAATAAGTTTTGAATTTAAAACAATTTGTCCTTGCTTCTTGAATGATCCATCAATTAAACTTCACTAACTATCTTCTATGTTTTGTTTGAGCATTAAGGAAATTAAATCGAAAATAGGTATAATAAACATGGTTCTAGAAACTGGTATGCGGTACACAAGTACCAGCTGATAACACAATCTACACATAAATCCAATCATCAAAATAGAAATAATAAAGGAACGTACCTTCTCAAGACACGGGCCCGCATCCTTGAAGTCGAGCACTATAAGTGCAAGAGCAGCTGTTATCGCACTCCACGACATGTTCAATCCTGACCAGAGTGCGATCAACATCCCCAACGTGACAGCATAAACACATCCATTCCAAAGCAACCTCTGCCACCTCTCCATTGTTGCCTCTTCATCTGGCAACTGGTGAAAAGAAGTCTCCTTTGTGCAATTTATTACCTTACTATTGCTCCTCACATTCCTCTGCACAACCCCTGTCCCCTCCTTGGATTCACTATGGCCGCTGTATACATGGCCATCTATGTCCTCCTGCCCATTTGATATTAAATGTGTGTTCTGGATGCAGTCCATTAAAGAGCCCGAGCTGGAGGAAGGGTGGTGGGACATAGTTGCGGGTGAAAACCGGTGACATGTAACATCTTCCTCTTGTACTACCTCAGGTTGTGCAGATACATCGACCTCCTTGTAATGATATTTCTCCCCTGATAAGTCTCCCCAAAAGTAACAGAGAAGTATTCCCGTATTTATAACTATACCTATCAGCATGGCAGGGAGAATGCCAAAGAGGAAATCACCAAAAGGGATCTTACTCTGCACTGCTATCACCAAATTTTGCGGGTTACCAATTGGGGTAGTGGCTGACCCAATGTTTGCACTGGAAGCTAAGGCTAGTAGGAAGGGTTTAGGCGGTAGATTATTTTGCCTTGCAATTTTCAAAATGAATTCAGTAAGAACTACACAACAAGTGTCATTTGTGAAAAGAGCACTTGCCACAGCAGACACCACACAAATGCGGCATAGAAGATCTTTTCCTCCCAGGCATTTCCATGAGAGAAGCTTACCCAAATACTTGAACATGTCGGCTCGTTCAAGGTACACAGACACTACCATGGTACCGAAAAGAAGGCCAAGAATTTGAAGGTTGATTGCATCATATGCTTCATCCGCCGAAACCACCCGAAGAAGTACCATTAGCATTGCACCGAGAAGGGACCCGGCGGTACGGCCAATTGGCAAGAAAGGTACTGCCGGGAACACGGCTAGTACCCAAAAAATGCCAAATGCAATCAAGCCAAGTACTAACTTGGAGGTGGGTTCCATGGCCAACATTTTTTATTCTTTTATGGGTATTTGTGTAAGATTGGTACAGACTTTGTACTTGTAGAGAGGGAAATATGCAATGGAACAGAATGCCTCTTTTGGGAAGATATAAACGAAAGCGAAAGAGAAAAAAAGGAAATCACATGGCCATGATGAGAATTCACTGGTTTGTTTTTTGGTTTATTCTGAGATTGTACAATCAAGTTCAAAGGGTATAAAATCCAATCTATTGGTACCTTGTTTTGGTACACTCAGTAGAAATTCATCCGAATTTGGAGGGCCCGCGAAGCAATGAAAGTGACCCAAATTCTAAAAGAGAAAACAGATCTTAAGCACACAAATCAAATCGTGGAAGCAAAAATGAGAGAGGGAAAAAAGGTAATACCTTTACGCACCTAAAATAAGCTATAAAAAGCACCTTTAAATTGACAATAATGCTCGAGATTTATGCACAATTTAAGATCTGATTTGCGCTGATTGGCAGGGTAGAACTGGATTAATGGAAACAAAGTAAGAATCATGTGACAAGAACAATTGAACAAGGAATAATTGTGGACTAAACAAGTGGAGAGGACCAATCATGAAGGAGGGCTATTCACAAAAGGAGACGAATTTGCACTTTTGGATATGATATTTTTAATATTATCATACTTGGCACCAGTATATATAATTTTTGGAAGGTTGACATCTTTTATCTAATTATTTTACTTCTGATAATTCTTAAATATAATTTAAAAGGTCATAATTGTCTATTTTTTATAATATCGTAAAATATATAGCATTTTTTTTTTATGTTCTTTGAGTTCTTCAAAAAAATTGTAGTAATGTTATATTTCTTTAAGCCGTGCTCCAGACGAAGGAAGACGGAAGAAAGGGAGGGGAAAATCACTGTCTGAAGATTTTTTTTGCTCGGAAGGGAGAGCGGTACTGCGTAGTCTTGATTTTCTCCGAATTTTGTCACCCCCAAATCGGGGTGTAGAAAATACTATTCCGAGAGTAGCCTCCCCCCTTGTCCTCTCCTCTTTCTTTTCTTTAATGAGGGTTTTCCTTTGTTACTGGAGCACAGCCTTAGAATTTTTGTACGGAGCGGCGAGTTCTAGTCTAAGAGAAATGAAAAGGAAATTCAAAGGAATTGTAACCATTGCTACTCTCTACGAGTCCATATCACCAGAGGCAGAGCGAACCTGGATAAGTTATGGAGATTAAATTTGAATGAGTTAATTATATAAATTATTTTTGTTATAAATGAAAGTTAATTCTACACTATTTATAATATTTTAATCTAAATTATAAAAACTTAAATGCAAATACAAATTTTTAGAAACAAAAAGTGGAAGTTAATTGATTATTACGCTACTGGCATGAGGTAACATAATATTTCTGTTTCGATCCGGACTGTCTAATCAAAGTTTTGAGTCAATCTGGTCCAAGATGAAATGCACACGTTATAAAAGTTATTAAACAAAAATATTCGTGTGAATTCTGATAGATCAGTCCGGATCTAAACTAAGTGATATAAATTCATGTCTCTACCATTTTCATATTAATGAAAATATCATGCGAATTCTCTCAAAAAGCTTCTCTTAAATTACTCGAAGGGTTTTCCATTTTTGTAAAATTCATTTATTATGGTCCATTGTTTGTGCAAGTCTATGATAAAATTCTTTGAAATTACACATCATCAGATAATGTTTAGAAATTTTGTAAGGATGAGACGGTTTTCATGACGACGTCAAATCTTTAAATATATTGTGGTCGAAATCTGTAAGCAAAGGTAAAGAAATATCTCTTATTTTTCACAATAAGATCCAAATCTGTAAGCAACAGGAACAAAATATCTTTCTTTTTTTTCACAATCAGGTGCCTGTCACTCCTTATCAGACTGAAGAAAGTTTCTTTCGGAGTATTAAAATATTATAAGGACCCAATTCCCTTCCATTTTTAATTATCTCACAAATTTTCTTCATATTGAAAAAAAAAATGAAGATATATGCCTAATGGTGATTTAAATAGTGGTCTTTTATTGGGACTATTTGATGGATGCAATGATGTGAACTCAAATTGCACAATTTAGTTTTTTTTTTTTTTTTTTTTTTGAGAATTTATCATAGGTCTCAAAGACCTTGAAAATATGTATTTTTCTATCTAAAATTCATAATATCATATTTACTCTTTTATAGGTCAAAAACTCACAAATTTATCATATTACTTTTTTTTAATTAAAAGTTTAAAACTAATGTTAAATTTGTAAAGTACTTTAAATATATAAATATATAAAGTATCGATTTTATCCTTTATTAAAAATGTAAAAATATGTTGCATGTATAAAAGTTCTAATTGGTTAGTTGTAAGAGCGAATTTTTATTTTCTCTACTTGTAAATTGTATGCATATATAGTGACATTTAGATAGATATATGTTTATGTGTGTATCATAAGTAGAAAATTGAACTTTTTGTCCTCACAAACATGCTAATTAGATGACTATACATTTTTTACACATGCTATATATTTTTTATTTTGTTAATAAAGAGTAAAATGAAAACTTCATAACTTTAAAATGGGTTTTTAATAAAAAGAAACAACAATTGAATATATTTGTGAGTTTTTTAAATTTAAAAGGCAATTATGATATTAAAAATTTAGAAGTAAAAATATGTAATTTTGAGGTTTTTATTATTTTAGCTAGTTGTTAATTTGTTATATGACTTGATACTTAATTTGCCATACTTATAATTAGAAAATGCTAATTACTTCTAATTTTTTATTTTAATATACAAAAATTGTTAAGCTTGGCATTGAAAGTGTGACTTTGTGTTTAAACTACAAAAACTACGAAAAATAGTTGAAAAATCATATCAGCTATGAACTGATAACGTTTCAGAAAATACCCAGTATCCTCTACGAAAAATGTCCACTGCTAAGAATTCAATATCCAAGTTTTTTTTTTTTTTTTTTTTTTTTTGTATAGTGTAGTTTGTATCTCAATTACAACTCCAGAAATCTATTAATATTTTCCTGACAAGTACACAATTTCTTCTTAAGTATGCAATTTTGAAGTCAAGCTAAGAACAAATCTGTTATCATTTTCTTATTTAATTTCTCATCATGAGTTGAGATGGAGGTGGACACGTGACGCACGAGATAAACACTGCCAAATCAGTCTACTCGATACTGATGACAGGAGGGCGAATTAAACGGCACCTCAGAAAAATTTGGAAGCTTTCTGTACCGCTATCAGTCAATGTTTTCACCTACTTGCTGCTGCAAGGTAAGTTGCTCACCAAAGATGTCATGAAGAAACGAAATTTCAATTGCCATTTCAATTGTGTCCTTTGTCAAGATTGCCAATTGGAAACAGCAATTCATCTCTTGTTTGTATGCTCATACTCTAAGACAATCTGGGATAAGTTGGCTACTTAAGCGAGCACTAGTTTGATGGTGATAGATAGCACGGTTGTAGATGTGTGGTTGAGATCATCACAAATTTTTAGAGGCACTGCAAGAGCAAGAAATAGATGGCAGATCACTTTACAGTTGCAATCTGGTTTATCTGGAAGCAACGTAATTCAAAAAAATTTGAAGACAAATTGTCTCCGGTGGATTTGGTGACCTATTGGATAGTGCAAGAGGCAATCCTTTGGGAAATTTTTTGTAATAACAGGCGGACTGTCAGTCTCTTGCCAACTTTCATAACTTTGTGTGATACCAGTATGTCATTTGGTGGCATATGGATACTGGTAAATCTCTGTAATGATGTGTTTTTGTTTAATATATCGCCTGGCAGCCTCTGCCTGGTATTCTTCAAAAAAAAAATCACCTTATTTTCTTTGCAAATTATACAGTTTAGTCCTTACTTTAAAGGACTAAAGAAACACAAGTTATTAACAAATAAGTCCTTCTCAAATTATCACACTGTTATTAAGCAAAAAAATACCTAATTATACCAGGAAGACTAGTACAAGCCCTAAAATTAAATCAGATTCTTTTGAAAGTAGCTAATAAATCAGATTCAATTACCTCAAAATATATATGGAATTATTTCAAGGATCAACTTGTTGAATCATATAAACATCTCAATCGCAATAATTTTTCATTGATGTTGACAAGAATCTGAACCTCATGAAACACATGAATCCGTGAAACTCATTTTAGAAATTCATTTTAGAGTTTCTATTAAGTTATGTCAGTAATAAATTAAAAATGAGAAATAATTTGAGCCACTCATTTGGCCATAATAGAGTTTATAAACAGTTTCTTAATAAAAAACTTTTCTGCATAGTTTCTAAATAAAAAACTCTCCCCAATCTCTGAAATTGAATTAAAAACTGCCAGATCAGATTAGAAACTCTAACAGCATGGCTGGTCCTGGAGCAGGGCACCCAGGACGATGGCCCCGAACCCCAGGATTCAAAGGGCCCCAAAATTTCTTTAGTATGTATATATTACAAAAAAATTATTTGTATGTATATATTACAAAAAAATTATTTGTATATATTGAAAATAAATAAAATATTAAAAATCAAATTTTGTATATATAAAAGCTCTAAACTTTTCTATAAATAAAAATGATTTATTGGCATATTAATAAAATAATATATATAAAGGTAAAGGTGTAATCGGTCGGATACGGATCAGATAGTGATCAAACTGTATCTTTATCCATTGTAATTTTTCAAATACGGATGCGAATATGGATAGTCTCGGATACGGATACGGATCAGATATCAAATGTATACATACGAATTATATATCATACAGATATGAATATAATTCGGATAATTAAAAATATTACTAATATACATTCTAGTAAAGTATAATATCTAAATATAGTTTTTTTTTCATTTATTAATTAGATCTAATATTTTTCATTATAAATTTGTTGGATACAAAACATACATCATATTATCAAAATATTAGTCACTATTCATCTCATAATGTTATATTGTTAATCATAATATATCAATTCAAGATTAATAGTGTTTTTTTTCTAAGCATGTATGACAAAAATAAAAAGAGTCTTGAACCAGCTACATTAACGATCATATATCAATACCATGCAGCTAAAATATAAGTAATAAATTATTGGTATTTAACAACTCATTTCTTGTGGAGTAGAGATGTAAATGGTCAGATACATATAGTTAACTATTAAACCGTATCCTTATTTGTTAAAACTTTTCTGATACGAATACAGATGCACATACAAATAGTTAATTATTAATCTGTATCCTTATCCGTTATAACTTTTCGAATATGGATACAAATACCGATAGTCTCAGATACAAATATAGATCAGATAATTTAAATAATTTTTTGAATTCAGATTCAAAAGAAATCAGATAATATCTGATTCATTTACACCTCTATATAAAGGACTCAAATTTATCTCCTGCCCAGGGCCCCAAAATCTTCAGGACCGGTCCTGTCTAACAGTTTCAGAGATGTAGATGCTCTTAGGAGATACTCTAACTAATGGGTAAAGATATTGCAGTACTGTTTTGACTCCATACAGCACACGGATTATATGCATTTATGAAGCCAAAACAATGCAGTAAGTATTTTTATTCCAACTAATTAATATTCACTCTGTTCACTGCATGAAACCAAAACAATACATGCAATATCTTTATCCCAACTAATTAATATTCATGTTTGATAATCACAACAGAACAAGTCTCAAAAAATAAACTTAACCATCAAGAACAGTTTCTTTTCAAGTAGGACCATTACTTGCAGTTTAAAACAAGCCACGAAATAGAGAGAAAAAAAAACAAAGAGAGTGGGGGCACTCTGACGGACATCAGATCAAATTTGATGTCAATCACACCTCTCATTTTGAAAAAAAAATAAGGTGTTTCCATAGATGACTTATATATGAGAGTTTTTTTTTTGTTTATTTCTAAAAAAAAAAATTAACGTCTGATAACATATGATGAAATGTTATTTTTTCCTTTTCCGATTCTTAGATAAATAAAAGAGGCATTGGGAGATTATTTTTTCTTATTTTTCCCATTTAAAAGTAAGGCTACAGTGCTATGGGTTACATAAAGGGCTACGGTGCTTTGGCTTAATATTCGAGTTTTCAAAATCCTAACGGTTGATCCGAGCCGTTCATTTTGTTCTCCATATTAATGTGTTTGGAGACCAAATTTTACATTTTTTGAAATTTTTTTACTATTTTTTTAGATAGGTAGAAAATCAAATATTTGAATGGTGCATATTTTTAGATCAAGTGATTTTCTGTCTATCTAAAAAAATAATAATTTTTTTTCAAAAAATATAAAATTTGGTTTCCAAACACATTAATATGAAAAACAAGATGAACAGTTCAAATTGAACATTAGAATTTTTAAAACTCGAATATTAAAATATCAATAATTTTTTTATTGCAAATTTCAAATGTTCAGGGCAGTTTTAGTTTAAGGAGAAAAATATGAAAAAATAAATCATACTCATCAATATTTGCTTTGTAGACTATATCTTAGTAAATGTATTTCCTCTACCTGTTTTAGTGTTTTTTTTAATAGGAGTTGAAGGACAAATTATTTAACTATTTAATATTTACAAAAACAATTTCTATCTGATTTTGTAGGATATTGTCTTAATTTTAATTTCTTAATAGCAAGTGTATTTCATATATCTTGTATCTAATGTAAGAATTTTTGTTACATCATTAATTCATTGTTGAATTTATATGCAAAATAATTATAAATTATAGATTGTTAATTATATGCTTAAATAAAAGTGATTATTAAGATTTATTATAAATTAAATATTTATGTGTCATATAAAGTGTGAATCTTTAATGAACTTAATATATAATTTTTATTTTATTGATGAGTTGAATTAAAAATTGCAAATAACTTGACATGCCAATGAGTGATTTGGTTATATATTATATGTTTGGTCCCTAGAATATATAGGATATTCTAAACTTACTCTTGTATTTTATTAGACAGGTACGTGAGAGACTTTTAAAAAGGCTCTCTAATTTTATTTATTTATTTTGAAAGAACCAAATCAGTAACGCTTTCACGCACAAGGAAGACATGTATTCATATATGTTTTTGCTTTATGTTCGACATAAATGATCCAGAAGTCTACAATGGTTTTCGTCAATCCTAACATTTATTTTGAACATGATCACCACAACATTATGACTCCTATGATAGATAATAGGTCAATTTCATCGAAAGGTCACTAAATTTTGTCTTTTGTTATGAATGAGTCATTCAAGACGTTTGATTTGTTCTCATGTAGTCATTGAACTCATTTGTTCCAATTAAGTAATTATGTTATTTTTACTGTCCAAGAAACAACAAAATATAAAGTAACATAGAGATGGATGAGCATATATTCCGTTAGTATTTTGAATAAAAAATTTATAGAGTAACTTGATTGAAATAAATAAAAAGCCCTATAAAAGAACAAATCAAACATAAGTAACTAATTCGTAACATTAGATAAAATTTAGTGATCTCCAACCAAATTTATCCGATAAATAATAGATAGACAATTGTGACACTATTATAAAATATATTTATGTGGATGTTCATTCTACAACTTCCAATATTAATTCTCATTTAATTGCCCACTACCTCCACTACCTCCACTATTTTCACTACCATGAATATTCATTTTCTCCTTTATTATATTGTAACATCTCTTTCTAGCCTATAAATAGAGGCTTTGTAAATAAAGAATGACATACATATTATATACAATAGTGGAGAATAAAATTCTGTTATTGCTCTCTCTATCTCTCTTGTTATTTACTTACTTTTGTTGCAACTTTATTTTAATTTTACAACATGTTATCAACACAAATTGCTTGGAAGAAGTTGCAAAGTAATCATGTAAGTAATTTGTGTAATTAATTATTATATCTTTCATTAATTTAAATTTCATTTAAATATTTGATTATATTTGTTTTAGTTTATAAGAATCATTCCTTGAAGTGAATGATGAAATAATAATATGAAGTTATATATTATCAAAACTAAATGTTTATCAAGAACCTGAAGTTCATATTACCTGAATATAATAATAAGAGTAATAACCTGAAGTTATTATCACAACTAAAATTTTATCAAGTACCCGAAGTTCGTATTACTTGAATAAAATAATAACCTAAAGTTATTATTAGAATTATTTACAACCTAAAGTTCTATTATAAATTTTAGTATCAAATTAATATAATAACCATAAGTTATTATATTCCACTGGATGAATAATAACCTGAAGTTATTCTCAATTAAAAACTTGAAGTTTTATTAGAAATTTTCATATAAAATCAATATAATAACCAGAAGTTATTATAGGTCATTGGATGAAAATATAACCCGAAGTTATTTCAAATTAAATTATACAATTGTGTAGCCAAGCAATTTAATAACCAGAAGTTATTAAATAAAATATTTTATTATAACCTGAAGTTATATAATATTAGCCTAAAGTTATTAATACATTTAAATTTATTTATTTATTCATGCAATTTACATATTATTTTATTTTATATTCATTTATCTCCTTTTTCATAATATGAAATTATGATATTAATAACCTGGAGTTATGACATTGATGACATTGATAACTTGAAGTTATGACATTTATAATTCAAAATTATGGCATTCATAACACGAAGTTATGGCATTAATAACTTGAAGTTAATGTGTATCTATTTTGTAGTACATATGACAAATCTCACAAAGTTTGAATTTATCTCATTTTTCATTTATCATAACTTGAAGTTATCGTAGTAATAACCTGATGTTGAAAATAAATATTAATGAGAAAGAAAAACGTCCTGAAGATGTTTGTTTCAGATGTGGGATAATAAATCATTGGTCGCGTACCTGTCATACGCCAAAACATTTTGTAGAGCTATATCAAGCCATAATCAAGAAATAAGGGGAAAATGTGAAAAATAACTTTATTGAATATGACCCCAAAATAAATGCCATATGGATACACATCTTGATGTATCATATTTCTTCCATAATGTCAATGAAGAAATATATGTTATTACTTAGGGAGAAAATATAGTATAAAAAATTTATATTTATGTTTAATAAAAGTTTAGTTTACTTTTTAATTTTTTTATGAAAATAAGTTTAATGAATAAAAGTAATTTATTTTTGCATTTTAAAGGAAAATGACTGACGCAATGATAAGTAATGAAGATCTATGTATGGTAGACAGTGGAACAACTAATACATATTGAAAAGTAAGAAATACTTTTCACAATTACATCTTGGTGAGAATACTATTCGCACTATATCTGGCACAAGTAATTTAATAGAAGGCTTCGGAAGAGCTTGTATTTTGTTACCTGAAGGAACAAAATCAATAATAGATGATACATTATATTCAAGTAGATCCAGAAGAAATCTACTAAGCTTTAAATATATTCGAAAGAATGGTTATCATATTGAAACTATGAATGAGAAAAATTGCGAGTATCTTCATATCACATCTATTAAGAATGACCAGAAGATCATAATTGAAAAGATGCAAGCAGTGTCATCTGGATTATATAATACTTATATAAGTAAAATAGAATCAAATATGGTTGCTAACCCGAAGTTAATCGTTACTAACCATAAGTTAGTTGATCCAAAATTATTTACATTATGACATGATAGATTGGATTATCCAGAAAATATAATGATGAGGAGAATAATTTAAAGTGCAAATGGGCATCCCCTAAAGGACCTAAAGATCATATTATCAAAAGATATGACATGCGAAGCATGTTCTCTTGGAAAACTAATTATTAGGCCATCTTCAAATAAAGTTGGACCTGAAGTTCCTTCATTTTTAGAAAGAATTCAAGGAGATATATGTGGACCATTTAGATATTTTATGGTGTTAATTGATGTATCAACACGCTGGTCACATGTGAGTTTGTTAGCAACAAGAAATGTTGCATTTGCTAGACAATTAGCACAAACTATTCAATTGAGAGCTAATTTTTCGGATTATCAAATCAGAAGAATCCGGCTTGATAATGCAGGTGAGTCTACTTCTCAAACTTTTAATGATTATTGCATGTCTATTGGAATTACGGTAGAACATCCAGTGGTCCATGTTCATACACAAAACAGTCTGGCAGAATCATTGATTAAAAGATTACAATTAATTGCTAGACCATTATTCATGAGGTCTAGTTTACCGTCTTCCGCATGGGGACATGCCATATTACATGCCGCTGCACTAATTAGATTAAGACCAACTGTTTATCATAAATATTCCCCATTACAATTGGTCTCCGGAAAATAACCAAATTTGTCCCATCTAAAGGTATTTGGTTGTGCAGTATATGTTCCAATTTCTCCTTCACAGCGCACAAAAATGAGATCTCAAAGAAGGTTGAGAATTTATATTGGTTTTAACTCTTCTTCTATAATTAGATATTTAGAACCATTAATAGGAGATGTTTTTACAGCAAGATTTGCTGATTGTCATTTTAATGAATCAATATTTTCAAATTTAGGGGAAGAAAAATAAAAACTGGATAAACAAATAACTTGGAATTCATCATTATTTTATCTTGACCCCCGAAGCGGTCAATGTGAACTCAAAGTTCAAAAGATCATAAATATGCAAAGAATTGCAAATGAATTGCCTGATGCATTCACAGATACGAATAGAGTTACTAAATCACATATTCCAGCTATAAATGCACCTGCTCGAATTGACATTACAAAAATATCTAATGAATCTAATGTGCATAGAAAATGTGGAAGACCACTTGGTTCTAAGGATGTAAATCCACGTAAAAGGAAAGAGAAGAATAAAGCAGTTGGTCCAACCCCAGAAGAGGTTAATGGTAAAACTCCTGCAGAAGTCAATAAAATTCCAGAAGAAGTTGATAGTAAAACTCATGAAGAAGTATATAAAATTCCATAAGAGATTAATGGTAGAACTCATGACGAAGTTGATAAAACCCCAAAAGAGGTTGATTAAGTTCCAGAAGAAGCTCAAGTACCAAATGATTATGAGCAGTGTTCTAAATAGCGCGCTATAGCGGCGCTATAGTGCCGCTATAGCGTTTCTAGAGACCAAACGCTATGCTATGGCACTAAAACACGCTATTTGCGCTACAAACGCTATAGCGGTAATAGCGGTCCGCTATAGCATATAGAGTGTAGCGCAAATAGCACGCGCTATGTAACATTTGTTTTTTTTTTCAATTTATATGAGCTTTAAAATAAATAAATGGTGAAGATATTATTTAATTTTGATGAATATTACATTATATCAAATTCAGGTCCGCTATAATAATTTTTTCATTTTGCTCTTGGTTTTTTTTAACTGATGATAAATCAAATAAATAATTGCTAAATTATGGAAATTTTAGGGACTAACAACAATTTCTTCAAGGATCATCTGTTTATTTTACTAGAAGTGTGATTTTTTTTTCAATTTCTAGGTTATTTTTAAATTTAAATAGAAAATAAATAAATTATGTTATGATGTTGAAGATATTTTAAATAGAAAAAGATCGATAGTTTATGATATTAGTATTACTATAGATATTTTAAGTCTCAATTTGGACTTTGTATTGGTTCAATATGAATATTATAATTTTTTAATCAATTTGATATTATTTATTGTTCTATGAGACTAAATAATGTTGATATTTAGTACAAATATTAATATAATTTTTATAAAAATAAAAAACGCTATTTGAAATAGCTTTTGCTATAGCGTCGCTATTCGCTATAGCTTTTTTTGGAGGCTCCCCACTGTGACGCGATAAACGCTATTTAGAACCTTGATTATGAGATTTCTATAAATTATGTAATAAATGGTACTATATTAAATAGAAATAAAACACATGTTGATGAAATCTTTGCATTCGCTATAGCAAGCGATGTTATAAACGAAGAAGATAATGTGCCAAAAACTCTAGAAAAGTGTAGACATAGAAATGATTGGCCTAAATGGAAATATGCCATACAAGCAGAATTAAGTTCATTAGAAAAGTGGCAAGTATTTGGACCTGTAGTAACCCTGTAAGTTACAAATGGGTATTTGTCATAAAATGAAATGAGAAAAATGAGATCGTGAGATATAAAGTAAGGCTAGTGGCACAAGGCTTTACACAAAATACCTGGAGTTAATTATGAAGAAACACATTCACCTGTAGTGGATATGATAACTCTCGGATTTATAATAAGTCTCACAGTTGCAGAAAATCTAAAAATGCGACTTATGGATGTTGTAACAACATATTTATATGGTTCACTTGACAATGATATATACATGAAAATTCCTGAAGGATTGAAAATGCGTGAAGCATATAAGTCAAAACCTAAAGAGATGTATTCTATAAAATTAAGAAGATCTTTATACAGACTAAAATAATCTGGTCGAATGTGGTATAATCGACTGAGTGAGTACCTTCTAAAAGAAGGATATAAAAATAATATAACTAGTCCATGTGTTTTTATTAAAAGATCAAATCTAGGTTTCACAATCATTGCAGTGTATGTTGATGATTTAAATATTATTGGATCTCCTGAAGAGATTGAGAATACTGCAAAATTAATGAAAAATGAATTTGAGATGAAAGACATTGGTGTAACAAAATTTTGTCTCGACCTGCATATCAAACATCTAAAGAATGAAATATTTATCCATCAATTAAATTATGTTGAAAAAATATTAAAGAGATTCAATATGGATAAAGCTCATCCTTTAAGCACACCAATGGTCGTACGATCACTAAATGCAGAAAATTATTATTTTCACCTACAAGAAAATAATGAAAAAGTGAATAGTCCTGAAGTACCATACTTAAGTGCAATCGGGGCATTATTATATCTTGCAAATAATACGAGACTTGATATCTCATTTGCAGTAAATGTGTTAGCAAGATATAGTTCGAAACCAACCATAAGACATTGGAATGGAATTAAACAAGTATTTCGGTATCTCTGCGGAACTAGAGATATGGGGTTATACTGTCAAAAAGATACAAAATCCAATTTAGTTGGATATGCAGATGCATGATATTTATCGGATCCACATAAAGCACGATCTCAATCGGGATATATATTCACCTATTGTGGAGCTGCAATTTCATGGCGATCGACAAAACAAACTCTTACAGCTACATCTTCAAATCACGCCGAAATGGTCGCCTTATACGAGGCTGGTCGAGAATGTGTTTGGTTATGGTCAATGATTCAAAATATTCAAGAAGAATGCGGACTTGAAAACATTAAGGTAAATCCTACTCCGCTATATGAAGATAATGCAGCATGCATTACACAAATCAAAGAATGATATATCAAAGGAGACCGAACTAAACATATTGCACCAAAGTTCTTTTCGACACATGACCTACAAAAGGAAGGCGTATTAGATGTTTGCCAAGTCTGATCAATCGACAATCTGGCAAACCTATTCACAAAGTCTTTACCGACAAAAATTTTTGTACAACTCATAAAGAAGATAAGTCTACATCGATTGAAGAATATTCAATGATATCAAAATGAGGGGAAGCATTATACGCACTGTACTCTTTTTTCCTTAACCAAGTTTTTATCCCAATGGATTTTTCTTGGTAAGGTTTTTAATGAGGCAGTACATGGTCCTGAAGTATCATGTTAATATCGATCCTAAAGTATCATATTAACAGCGTATAATGAAAGATGAATATCCAAGGGGAAGTGTTATAAAATATATTTATGTGGATGTTCATTCTATAACTTCTAATATTAATTCTCATTTAATTGCCCACTACCTCCACTATCTCCACTACTATGAACATTCATTTTCTCCTTTATTATTGTAACATCTCTTTCTAGCCTATAAATAGAGGTTTTATAAATAGAGAATGACATACATATTATATACAATAGTGGAAAATAAAATTTTATTATTGATTTCTCTATCTTTCTTGTTACTTACTTTTGTTGTAACTTTATTTTAATTTTACAACATAAACACTTTAATGAACACTTAACAAATATTAAGCCGATCGTCACTAAACATCTACATTGGATTCTTGAAAGAAGAGAACTAGAACTACCACTAAGGGAATGGAAGAGATCATCTACTTTCGACAGCATTTATAAAATTTTGGTGGGCAATGGTAAACCAAATTGGACCACATCGTTCTTTCTTTCTTTCTTTCATATTTCAATTTTAAATATTTAATGACTTTACTAAAGAGGATGTCAGCGGGGTTACATCAGTAAATTAAGAAAAAAAAACAGTAAGTACTAAATAGAAATTCAGTTAAATTTAATTTCTAAATTTTTATATTTATACAATTAACTGCTTTTAGTAGCCTCGTCAACAATTATTACTAGATTATAAATTACGAGGGCTAATTTGAACAGTTAGTCTCATTCAAAAAATATGAATAGTTAGAAAACGATTTTGTTAACAAAATCTTTATAAATTAAAAATTACACTGTATCAAAGTATAATAGAATGTGTCAGCGTGCTTTTAGAAATTAAAAAGAAAATATATATATGTATACACACACACACGCTTTAATGAATATTTAGTTATTTACTGTTCAATAATCCAGTTTGACTTCAGTAATACTACTACTATTATTATTGTTGTTGTTGTTATTATTATATCTAGATTAATTTTATGATTCTGATTGAATTTATTTCTAGCTTACTCTAATTTGTTTGGAACTAAAAGCTTGGTGGTGGTGGTGGTAGCGGTGTGTTGTTGTTGTAATTATAATCAAATTTGAATAAGGAAAGATGGTAGCAGGACAAAGACCGAAATTTTTAAAAATACCATTTTTTGAAAATTATTAAACCAAAACATCAATTTTTTCCGGAATTGTCAAAATTCGCATGGCCGCTTGTTGTAGAAGCGGGCACCTGGAACTGGGCCGCTTCGGGGGGAAGTGGGCTTTTATTTAGGCCGCATTGGGGAGAAGCGGGCTGGCCGCTTTGGAGGGTAGCGGCCACACCGGCATGGGACGAAGCGGCCGTGCTACATATATATAGTGCCCACTGTGTCGTTTTTTTGATACGATTCATTTGAGAGCCATCCCTTCAAATCAGGTAATTTTTTTGTTTTTTCTAAATTTAAATTTTAGTTTAAAGTAGGAGTAGAAATAAGGTAAATATTTAGGGTTTAGGATCATGTAATTATTTAATAACCAAAATAATTATGGAACTATAGCAAAATAATTATGAAATGGTATGAAAATTGATTATTCACCAAAATAATTGTAAAATTGTACCAAAATTGTACCAAAATTGATTATTTGACCAAAATAATTATCATACTGTACCAAAATTGATTATTTGACCAAAATAATTATCGTATTGTACCAAAATTGATTATTCACCAAAATAATTATAAAATTGTACCAAAATTGATTATTTGACCAAAATAATTATCGTATTGTACCAAAATTGATTACTCACCAAAATAATTGTAAAATTGTACCAAAATTGATTATTTGACCAAAATAATTATTGTATTGTACCAAAATTGATTATTCACCAAAATAATTGTAAAAATTAGTTATTGACCAAAATAATTAATACCCAAATTATAATTATTTTTTAAAATTTAATTTCAAATCATAATAAGACCGAAATATAAAATACAGCATGGCATCTTTGGGATCTGGACCGTCTTCTAATAGGGATGTACCTTCTTCTAGTGGAGGTGCACCAGTTATACCTACTCCATATGAGATGTCACAGTATGTCGATGTGGCATTGACATCTGTGGTCCTCGGTATTTGGTACTGCACTGATTGAGTATCAGACTTTCTCTGGTACCCGAATGCGGAGCACCATATCTTGGAGGCTGCCACTGGAGTAAGTTTTATTTTTTTTAATAAAATTATAATTTTATTTCAAATTTTATTAATAATATATTTTTTTTAATTTAGGGACTAGATACAGTTACAGTATGCCACAACAAAATGTGGCTTAAGTACCAGAAGGCCTATGCTGGGACGTTGCGTGCCATGGGATTGTACCAGCTATCCCAGATGGCTGAGGAGATTGCCGATCCGGGATTGTGCTCTGGGCTCATTGAGCGATGGTGTCTCGAGACCCACTCATTTCATCTCCCCCACACTGAGATGACAGTCACCCTACAGGATGTCAGTTGTCTATGAGTCATGACCATTGTCGAGGAGCCCGTGACGGGCGTCGAGTATGGAGATTTCAGATCCTTGTGCGAGGACCTGCTGAGGATACCGCACGCTGCTTTGCAGAAAGAGAAGAAGAGAGGCACAAAGACACATATCTCCTCAGGTATCATCAGCTTAGCAAAGCTGAGATCCGCCTTCAAGGAGTTTCCAGCTGCTAGTAGTCGTCCCGCTCAGGTATGTAAATTTGATATTATTTACTTATACAAAATTTCAGTTTTAATTAAAATAAATAACAGGCACAGATTGATCAGCACTTGCGTGCATAAATTTTGGAGATGATCACAGTCAAGTTGTTCCCTGATTCACATGGAGATCAGGTACGACTGTGCTATCTCCCATTGTTGGCTAATTTGCCCAATGCGAGCAAGTACAATTGGGGGGCTGCGACTCTCGCATGCTTGTATAGGTGTGTAACTTGAAATTATTGTATACAAATTTCAATATGAAAAATATCATCACTACACCTGTTATTAACACTAACCATTGTACAGGGGTCTTAATCAAGCATGTCTGAAGAAGAACAAGACATTTATTGGACCATGCATGTTGTTGCAGCATTGGTCCTGGGCGCATCTTATTGTTGGCCATCCAACAATCACTTGCAAGACAGATGTGCCAGATTGGGGCAGACTAGAGCCAGGCACATGCCCTGCATATGCGCATATGTGGAGCTATCCGAAGACCTATATCGAGGAAGGTCATGGCGGGACTCTTGGCATCAATCACTGGAGACAGGAGATCGAGCATCTTAGGGATGATCTAGAGTATGTTACATGGCAGCGCTACAGAGAATATGTAAGTTATTATTTTATTTAAAATTTGATATAAATAAATTTGTAAATCATGGCACATCTGATTGATGTAAGGTTTAAAATCTATGAATTCAGCTCGAGGTAAAAGGTGTACATCAGACCTATCTTGAGATACTGCCCGAGAGATGTCGGCAGCAAGAGCGTTACTGGCGTGCCGAGGTGCCCCTCATATGTTTTCAGGTACCGTATTTTGAATTTATTTTACAAATTTTAGCTATTACAACATTTATTAAAAAACCTACTAAATTCAGATTTTCGAGCATCATTACCCCGGTTGGGTCATGAGACAGTTTGGATTGAGGCAGGCAGCTCCTCCCCCAGAGCCGATTAGTGGGGACGTTTGGCGATAGCTTCATTTGGCCAGAGACATCTCTCCGGGCAGAGACTGGGCGCACTGGTACAGATAATACGTCCAGCTGGCATCCACTATCGACCCACCTATAGCTGATGAGTACCGTCACATGGATGTACCGCCAGTGTAAGAATCTCTCTTTTTTAGTCTCTCTGGTTAATGAATGATACGTTGCATTGATGACTTTTTTTTCAAAAAAATATAGGCCTTATAGAGATTGGTATCAGGAGTGTGGCGCGTACACAGTGTACTTAGAGGGGTGTATCACAGACAACTCTCACAAGCGTGCACCGAGGCCGAGGGATCTGCGAGGACGAGTTCATGGTATCATTCCAACCGGCGCACCATTTGCATCTACGGTATGTTTACTTTAAAAAAACTTGTAATATTTACATATGTACAACATTTATATATTGTACTTATAATTTTTCAGGCCTTATATTTGGTGAAGAGCTGTGTCATAGCGGCAACAATGGCCACAGTGCGGGGATGAAAGAGACTCGGAAAAGCCATTATAAAGCACAATGTACCTGCGGTATGCCAATGTGGGTACAAGACGCGCCTAGACTCTTTCCTGAGATATGCAGGATTGCTTGGATGTGATCAGATTGATGACATATCAGATGAGCCTGATATATATGTTCGATGCGGTGGTGACGAGGCATTGTGGGCTTTAGTCCAGGATGCTCAGACTGTCGGTCAGGCATTCGATAGAGGACAGGAGACACTTAGGAGGCGCGCTGCAGAGCAGGCCGTCCCTACACAGAAGCAGGCCGTTCCTACTCAAGAGCAGATCCCTACTCATTTTTTCTCTACGCAGGTAAGTTGTGTTTTTAATATATACAACTTGTGCATTCTTTTTTTTAAAAATGATGCATAACTTGTTTGTAAATTTGTAAGAGGAGGAGGGACTTGGCTTCAATATCGACCCAAACCCTGATGGTTTGTATTCTCCGGGTTATGATCCGACCCAGTCGATTCCTCCTGCATATCTACCAGGGTTCACTATGCCGAACCCCTTTCCACACTTTTCTGGCAGCTCACAGCCTACGCAGTATCCTCCCGATACATACTTTCCTGACATCTCCATGGATGATCCTATCGTGAGAGCTGCCTACGGTATGTTTCCAACTCAGGAGTCTGGACACACAGTTGCATTTAGTCCAGTAGTCAGTTGAGATTGAGGAGGTTGAGGCCGTTGAGTCAGATGATTCTCTCGACCACACGCCACCCGCAATGCGGATTAGGGGTTTGAGGACTAGGAAGGCGAGGCGCCCATTCACTCCTTCTGACTTTTAGGTTGTTGTTTGTTGTTGTTTTTCTTTTGTACTTTTTTTTACTTTAGTGCTGTCATATACTGTGATTTGTTATATCGGGATGCTTATCTTTCATCATTTTTCGTGCTATTTTGCTTTTATCTTTCATCATTTTTCGTCACAGTTAATCTAAACGTAATGATTTGTAAAACAAACAATAAAACGATAAAAAATCACAAATAAATTAAAACAAACAATAATAGTGCACCTAAACAATAATAATGAAATCACAATCTAAACTTGGCTAGTGGAATACAATAAAAAACTTGACTAGTGGAATCACAGTCTAAACGCCTAAACTTGACTAGTAATACAATAAAAATACATTGCTTGCCTCTTTCTCAACCTGAAAATTTAATAACAAAAATGTATTGTTACTCCTCTTTCTCAACCTGAACATTTAATAACAAAAATGTATAATTAACTACCTCATGCATCTCGAGCAGCTCTGTTCTGTTCTTCTTGTGTATCTCGGCAAGTCTGATGTCCTCTCCTTCTATTATGA